>CM067071.1:18637995-19057995 GCA_033980235.1 Diadema setosum
AAGTGTGAGGCACTCTGATGCTGTGATTGGCTTTCTACTGTACGTAGGGAATTCCCAATCTACACACACACATGCAGTCAAGAATGTGTCACACACACACACAGCATTGTGCAGACCATATTCAAGCTTTCCACACACAACACCCATACCATAACCACAATGACATACCAATCCACAGACGATCTTCACACAATCGCAAGCTATGTAGATTTACAAATTCAAATATCTATTCTACAATTGATAAGAAAAACATTCTTGATATCGGATTTCATTGGCGAAAAACCATCTTCTTACCCATAAAGGTGAGTAATTACCTAACACACTTCAGCAAGTTATCAGTATTGATTGAAAGATGATGGGTAGTCCCACGTGTGCAAATTAATGTCTTTATGTTATGCCTTCTTTTATGCCTACTGATATAACGAGATATCGGCTATAACGAGGAACACGACTCGGTCCCGACCATCTCGTTATATCGAGTTTCCACTTGTACAATCATCATCCAAATGATGAGTGATTATCAAATGTCTTTTTTAGAACATGAAGAAACATCTTTGTTTAATGCTATAATGCCATAAATCGTATCATTTTGACATCCATCTGCAATTGTACAAGCCAGTTTCCAGTTGAATGTGCTACAATTGTACTGTGAAGAAATGCATATACATACACTGTACCAGCTGTGTGGACACAAAATGTCACAAACACAATAATAAATAAAGCAGTGTTTTGAATATCAGGGAATTTATTTCAGTCGTACGTTTGTTGAAAGACATGTTTTATACCTGTTTCAATTAATAGCACAATACATCAGAATTGCAAGTACACTGGTATCAGAAATGCCATTACAACACTAAATACCAGTATCAAGATGGTCATTTTCCCTTGACATCTGTAATGGAAAGAAAAAGCAATGTATTTCTGCATGCATGAAGTTTCATTTCAAGTATGGTACATATATATCTATTTGTTTGAAAATGTTTGAGAGTGCAGGCAAGACATACACTTGGGACCTGGTCTCTCATAACACAGCTACCACTTAACAGAGTGATATTTCATTTCATAAATTGGATGTAGAAAATAGTAAAGCCCTCTCTCGTTACTTTTCTCAGAATTACCGGACGAGAAACACATATTACTTTCATTTTGACAATCCTCAAAAAAAATAGTAAGATATCAAATAGTAAGGACCTCCCTCATCGCCTTGCTCAAAAAACCCGGACGAGAAACTACTTTCTTTTTTTACTTGGCCTTATATTGTACACTGTCCCTGCCGATATTGTTGATAATTTTCCATTTTATAAACAACTGAGAAAAAGGAGTTGATATTTGTCGTTCTGCAGCTCTTTGAAACAGCAATTTGGCACTTTGTTCATACAATGTACAATAGTAGTTGTATCTATAGTCTTGTTTTTACATGTGAACATTCAAAGATATGTACAAAGGATTTTAATACAGAAGTGTAGATTTTTTTTTGTTATAATTTAAACTAAACTTATGGAATTCAAAAGTTCTGAATTAATCTCATATTCACAAATCAGTGATTCAAAGTACATTGTAATGGCCACATGTAGGCCTACAGTGCAGGATCGGTACTTCACAAGAACATCTTTCAACTGCATGCGATGAAATCATCACTCGCGTGATTTCCACGTGGCAGAAATCAAAAGAATTCCAGATGTATCATTTACAACTCACTATCATAATCTTGCAATTTAACTCGACAACCAAACAATAGCGACTTTTAGGGGGAAAGAGGCCTCAATGGTTATTTGTTTACAATTTCTGAACGGTGCCATTGTTTGTATGACATGTCACTTGAGTCCAGTATGCGAGGTTTGGTGCTCAGTGTGATTGTTTGTGGTACAACTCGATTGTTTGGGTCTTCACGCTTCAGGGGTTCTCGCATACATGTACTATGCCTTCACAACAATGTCCAGAACACAATCCAGGAATTCCAAAGTCCTGAAAGTTGAGGCATGCTATGCAGAATGTAGTGTTGCATTTGTGCACTCTACACCTTGTAGTCTGCAACTTAAGCATTTTCTCACCATTTTGAAAATGGAGAGAGGTTTACCCTGCATCTTATAGAATTAGAGTGAAAGATGTACAATATTTACTTACTATAAAGCAGCAAAGTTTTGGTCAAATACAAAAACGTCACTCCTTTTCCTGTTAACTTGTTGGTAGAAACTGGTTTGACCAATGGGTCTTCTTTCTCAAATTCCTTTTTCTATGTTAATCAACTGGTCTACACTTGCAAAAAGGGGAAGGCAAGTACCTGATCAGTGGGAATCAGTGCGAATGCTGAGGGATGATTGTTCCAATCCTTGTGGGATTCATTTAAGAGTACTAATCTACTGTTGTGTGAAAATCATTTGCTTCAGAACGGTCTCATATTCAAGTAATGTGCAGATTAATGCCCCGTCACTGACCAGGGACGCTTACCTGGAAACATTAAACTGCACATTACTTGAATATGAGACCATTCTGAAGCAAATAGTTTTCACACAACAATAGATATGATAATGTACTCTTGAATGAATCCCATAAGGATTGGAACAATCATCTCCCAGCATTTCCACTGATTCCCACTGATCAGTTACTAGCCTTCCTCTTTAAGGATTGACTTTGCTGTTACAAGCCAGTACGAATAGTGAATTGAAAAAGGCTCAAAAGAAAACATGCTCATACAAAACACACATGCACACATCACATGCTTGAACAACATTGAAATTCTTGTGGGAACCTTCCACTATAGATAACTACAACTTGATCTGATAACATATAGGCCTATTGTATTGTACATGGTACATTTCACATTATTTTCATACCCAGTAAAGGGTGGTAATTGTGCATCGTACCGCACCTGTAAACCACTACATTGTAGACCTGTATTGAAAATGTTTACATGTAGGCCTACCTGGTAGGTGTTTTTGATTCAACTGTTACAATTTTTCTCAGTGTGTGAACACTGTGTACAATGTAGTTTTGAAATTAATTCACTGATATAATCGTTGTACAACACACACTATACATAATGTAAACTACTGTACCTGCATCCAAAAAGGAAACAGTACAACACATGTTTTAGGATGTGACCATGGTTTACAGTGCTGTCATATCCCACACAGGAAAGCAATCACTGGCATCGCAGGGAGTCTCGTAATAATACATCACTTCTGATTAAATTAAGCTCTTGGGGTTCCTTGAAAATGGCAACTCACAAGCGCAAGTCTGCCTGTGTCACAAACTAACTTCCCTATTTCCTGGAAAATCGTTTTAACCGCAAGTGAAACTGATGAGGCTTTAACACTGTACATTGTATGCATTGTAATGTATCCTAAAAGTGAATGCCTAGAACTGGGTACACTGTTATACACAGTAAAATCATCATAGGTCGGGACCTTCAGTAATTCACCTCTTTGGAATTCTACAAACCATACAGTCATCAGATAGATGAATGTTCCGCCACACCAGACACTCCACAGTAGCAGTACACCGTATACTATGCCCTGTATACATTAAATGTACAATGTATTTTTCAACATACAGTATGGGTACTGCCTGTAATCTTTAAAAAAAAAAAATGTTTGCAGTGGCCATGGAACGCGGGATACATTGGTATCATATCAGAAAGGTCATCAAACCCAAGTTGTGATGCAGTGTTCCTGTTTATAAAACTTGTGGTGAATAAAGAAGGGATCAGAAAGGTTATCATCTCAAAGCAGTTGCCCTTGTGCAATTTTAGCCCCTGTGTGGGGTCCAAAACAGAGACAAGGTTAAACAGCACCCTTGCCTTCCAGTGTTTCTCGAGTGATAAAAAACTTGGGTGTCTGATACAAACCTCACTTTCACCATCGGCATCCAATTCAAAGTACAGATGATTTATCTATAAAGAATCCAGTATCTGATACAGCTGTCAATCAGTTTAGGAATCACAACAATGACAGTACCAAGTAGGTACCACAGAATTTTGATTCATTCTCAACTTTGAATGTGCAGATATTAAAGACACTAATATACACTTGTAGAGTATAATATCGCAAAACGAGCTACAATTGTACATAACTCCATTCTTGTTGGGTTGAAATATTTGTTATTGAAGCTGCCAAAAAACACACAAAATAATAGTGAACTACACAATATTTTCAGTCATAACTTCTAGAATATTCCTTGTTATGTCACAAGTGAGGTATTATTGGAATTTTGCTCTAGGATGATGGTTTTATGTAGTACTTTGATATGTTTCAAAATGGCACTTAGCTCATTTTGCAATTAAACTCTTCACTTGTAGAATGCGTCTGTTTGGGGGTTTTGCTATGTTTTTTGGTTCTGTTTTGTTTTGGGGGTTAATTAAACATGCCATAGATATGACGCAGCATCAAAATCGGATGCACTATGTGGATGAGAAACTACTTTCCTTTTTTACTTGTCCTACATGTACTATATCTGATTCATAAACATACAACTTGTACAAAACTCTGCTTTCAACAGTGTAAAGCAATATGCCCACATCAATTAAATGGACCATTAATCTGCAATTAAAATCTCATGTTGCGCATATACGGTGTATGCCTCCAGTATTCATTTCATGTACGGGCAAGTCCAAGATAACATGCGCGTTACGTATGGGACATTCAGAGACTTTTATGACCTGAAAAATAGTGTTAATGGCTTTTGATCATATTAAACTTTATCATGGTGATTGATATCTAGGAGAAGTATAATCATGCAAAAAATGGAGAAAAATGACCTTCACAATTATATTCTAGAAGAGAAAATATGTGCCGTTACGTATGAGACCAGAAAAATTTTGTTTTTTTGAACATTTTTTTCGACCTCAAAACTCTCTGAAAGTATTTCATTCTACAACTTGTAACTCACTGTGATGAAAGCCACAACACTCAAGATTATCACAGGTAAGTTTCGTGTCATTAGGCAAAAAGCTCTAATTACAGGTTCTAATTAAAGACAGACATGACGTGTTACGTATGGGACAGTTACGTATGGGACAGTTTGTCCCCCATTCATTTAGTGTGTGAAGAACCATGTTTATGGGTATTTTGCATAATTATTGAAGTAAAATCAGTTGAAACTACTCAAATACTGATCCAGATTGTCAAGGAAACAATATTCCCCAAATATTCACCATCCTAATCATATTCAATCATATTTTTATATTTTAATGACCAACCTGAGTATGCATGCCCTTTGTCCCCCATTCGTTTTATAGTGTGTGGAGAGACATGTTTATGGGTATTTTGCAAAGTAATTTTGCAAAATACCCATACACAAATTTTTGCATAATTATTGAAATTGAATCAGTTGAAACTACTCAAATACTGATCCAGATTGACAAGGGAACAATATTCCTCAAATATTTACCATCATAATCATATTTAATCATATTCTATATTTTTATGACCAACCTGAGTATGTATGCCCTATTTTTATCAGGATAGTTACTACTGAAAAATTGAATAGTTTAAAGTGTTTACTTCCATTGATGAAGGGCAGTTTGCCATTTCGTTTCAATAAAAAACAACTTGACACAAGAAATATTAATTTTTATAAATAAGCAATACCTGCTGCGTGGAACCCCAGTGATCGAGTAGACAGACTGTATACTGTAAAACATGAAATATTCGCGGCATGAAATTTTCGCGAATTGGAGTTGACAGCCTTTTTCGCGGCATGATATTTTCGCGAATTGCCACTGGCATTCAATGCATGTAGTGTAGACAAAAACTTTCGCGTGCATTTTAATTTCGCGAATTTTGGCGCTCGCGAAATTTGCGAAATTAAAATGCACGCAAAAATTTCTCGTTTTACAGTATATGATGTCTGTCTAGCAGTCAGGTCATTGATTCGAGTCACATCTCAGTATGTATACCCATGAATTTTGTCGTGGCTATTATTGAAACCTGAATAAGGACAATTTGTGTATTACTTGCAATAAAAAAAAAAATCATTTCACTTTATATTCTTTTCAAATATTTATATCACAACCATTTCAAATTGGATCTCCATCACTAAACTTTGAATTCCTCTAGTCTTAGGATTGTATGCTCTTTAGTAATTCATATAATTGGTTTCCAATCATCTCATTAAATGTTGAAAACTGAATCCCCATTTCTGCAAAAAACTATACCATCCCTTTAATGCTGATTTTTCATTGTGTATTTTGCCATTTTCCCCTCCCCCTTTCTGAAAATTGTTCAGTCAAGTACATGTATTGTTTAAAGTGTCTATAACTCAAAAAGTAGCTACAATGTTGGGATGCTTTCTTCAGGATGATTGACCATTTGTGTACTGAGAGACCTTCCCAGCTAGCTACATGCATTCACATGCATTATGTATGAGGATGTCCCATACGTAACGCATTTGTCCCATACGTAACATTATTTCAATGCCTAATAAAAAATATTCCTTTTACTGTTTTTTCTTTTTTCTATGGTATTTAATTTCTCTAAACAATAAATTAGAACTTTCCAAAAGGGCATTAATATAACCTTAGCAATTTCAGAAAAAACCTAAAAAAATGACCTCAATTTGTTACGTATGGGACATCTCATGATAGGACACGAGCTAATTTGCATAATCAT
Source organism: Diadema setosum (assembly GCA_033980235.1). NCBI lineage: Eukaryota > Metazoa > Echinodermata > Echinoidea > Diadematoida > Diadematidae > Diadema > Diadema setosum. The sequence goes on from CM067071.1 coordinate 18,644,604, forward strand.
TTGCATAATCCCTAGATTTTCATACCAAGTTAAACTATTTGATGAACTTCTTATGTCCACATATTAATAAAATATTGTTTGCTTTCCTTTGAATTAATATGAATTTTTATAAATGTCCCATACGTAACGCTGTGTTTCACATTTATGCAAATGAAGCCCTCGAAATTTGCATAAATTTACGTAATATAATTTTTTCCTCCATGGAAATCAAAACTTCAACTCATAAGCTTCAAAATGATACCAAACATGTCAATATTGAGCAAAGATGAAATTTTGCCTTCTGAGGAGACCTTATCTTGGACTTGCCCGTACACACTTTAAAAAGTACTTGGCATCAGTGTATGATATTGTATGATAGGCCTATCAATATAAAGTGTACAGTGTACAGCCCAAACATGTTCTTTGCAGCGTCATCAGTATGATTTTAAATACAAACTTGTATACAATGTACAGTATATATAAACCAAAAGAAACTTTGCGTTAATTAACGTTGACGTTTCATTAACGCAAGCAGTTTCACCTGAATCGTTAGTAATGCAAACTAACGATCGGGAAAATTAACGTTTGTAGTAACGATGAGTAACGATCCCTAGCGCAAATTAACGATGTTTCGTTAACATTAACTATAGGTAACGCAAGAACTCACGCGAGATTTTGGTTTTGTAACGAGACCTGGTGAAAGGACGACGTAGCCCCTGCCGAGTGTAGCAATTTAGCGGAGCCTTTTCGCGAATGGAATAACGATTCCGCGAATGGTTAATTCGCGACCGGCATCACCAAAAAACGCACACCGGGCCACCAAAAAAGACGGATGTTTGTCTTTAGTTTTGGAAATGAACAGCGGTAATAATCAGTTCCGTAAGATGCTAGAATAAATGTCAGATGTTTGCTCTTAATTTTGGAAATGAATAACGTTAATTTTATATTCGACTCCGTATAATACAAAAATAAATGTCGGATGTTTGCTTATACTTTTGGAAATAATAATGGTAAGATTCAGCTCCATACAGTGCTGAAATTTATGTCAGATATTTGATTTTGCGTTCAGAAATGAATAAGGATAAAATACGGCTCTGGAAGATGCTGAAATAAATGTCGAATGTTTGCCATGACGTTCGGATATAAATAATAATGATATTTAACTCCGTACGATGATAAAATAAATGCCGGATGTTTACTTTTACATTCGAAAGTAAATAACAATGATATTCAGCTCCGGAAGATGCTAAAGTAAATGTCGAATTATCCCTTTGACATTCGGAAATGAATAATAATAATAATCAACTTCGTACAACAATGAGATAAATGTCGGATGTTTGCTTTTACTTTCGAAAGTAAATAGCCATAACATTCGGCTCCAGAAGATGCTAAAATAAATGTCAGATGATTGCTCTTACGTTCGGAAGTGAATAGCAGTAATATTCTGCTCCATACGATGCTAAATAACTGTTGGATATTTGCTTTTAAAGGACAAGTCCACCTTCATATACATTAGGATTGAGAGAATGCAGCAATAGTAGAACACATCAGTGAAAGTTTGAGGAAAATCGGACAATCCGTTTAAAAGTTATGAATATTTTACATCTACGAAGTCACTGCTGGATGAGAAGACTACTACATTGTATGATGTCACATGCATACAACTATATTAGGAAAATAAAAAGGGAATTTCACAAATCTTTACTTTTTTAATAAAGTGCACATTTCTTCGACTTGCTACTGACATGTTAAGGGTAATATTATTCCCCCTACCTTCTGAAAGAGAGAAGTCGAGTGTTCTTTTGTTATGCGAGCTAAATGGAAATATGTTGAATTTTCTTTATTCTTTCTTTATATTGTTGTACTCATGTGATATCACAAGCTTACTTTAGTCTTTTCATTCAGCCGTGACTGAGCAGAAACTTCAAAAATTCATAACTTTTGAACGGATTGTCCGATTTTCCTCAAACTCTCACTGATGTGTTCTACTAGTATTGCTGCATTCACTCAACCCACATGTCTATGAAGGTGAACTTGTCCTTTAAATTTCGAAATGAATAACAGTAACATTTAGCTGCGTTTGATGGTAAAGTTAATGTTTGACGTTTGCTTTGACATTCCGAAATGAATAACAATAGTATTCAACTCCGTCCGATGATAAATAGATGTCTGATGTTTGCTTTTATGTTTGAAAGTAAATAGCAATAACATTCAGCTCCGGAAGATGCTAAAATAAATGTTGAATGTTTGCTTTGGCGTTCGGATATGAATAACAATAGTATTCAACTCAGTACGATGATGTAATAAATGCTGGATGTTCGCTGTTACGTTCGAAAGTAAATGGTAATAACATTCAGCTCCGGAAGATGCTAAAATATCTGTCGAATGATCCCTCTGACGTTCGGAAATGAATAACAATGATATTCAACTCCGTACGATAATGAAATAAATGCCGAATGTTCGCTTTTACGTTCAAAAGTAAAACAATAACATTCAGCTCCGGAAGATGCCAAAATAAATGTCACTGTCAGGTGATTGCTTTAACGTTCGGAAGTGAATAGCAGTAACATTCTGCTCCATAATTAAGATGCTAAAATGAATATCAGACATCTGCTATTTAACATTTTGAAATGAACAACAATAACATTCAGCTGCATTTGATGGTAAAGTATAAATGTCGGATGTCTGCCTTGACGTTCGAATATGAAAAACAGTATAACATTCGGCTCCGTACGATGCTGAAATATGTCAGATGATTCATTTCACTTTCGGAAGTGGACAGCAGTAACATTCGGCTCCTTACGATCATAAAATAAATACTGGGTGTTTGCTTTTGAATTTGGAGATGAATAACGGTACTGCTCCATACGATGCTAAAATAAGTAACAGATTGTTGCTTTTACATTTGGAAATGATTAACAGTATCAATAATGGTTGCAATAATGGTTGGATATGATGTATTGATGTTCGATCAAGTACAAAAAAAAAATGTATAATACCCTGTTTACCACTGTAAGCAATGTAAATTGTAGTGCCTGATGAATACAGTGTGTAATTGTATGTACAATGTACTGTATTATTGTACACATGTAGTAGTACAGTGTTGTAGGTGGTATTGTATCAGTGTAGCTGTTTTTCTGTTCTACTGTGACTTCGTCTTTTTTCTGCCTTTTCGTTGAAAACCTGTACATGATGGCTGCTTGCCACTGATTAAAGTTCTGTATCTTGCCAAGTCAAAAACCACACAGAAAGGAAACCCCACCCCACCCTTTCTTTTCTATTGGGCTCTGCATGGATACCTGACAACAGGGCACAATGTGCCATGCCCTGTATTTGTATAATACCCTTACACAATGAACTATTGTAACTCTTGATTTTGATAATGAAGACAAAGTGCACACTCATTCATGGTGGTTAATTATACTTCACTGTAAGTATGCACAATATCTCAGAACTTGCTTCAAAATACCTGTAAGCCTACAGTACTTTCCTACGCTGTATAGTTTGCTTACAGTGTAGACAGATGTACCTGTGACCAACTCCCTATTAAATGTCTATCACAACTTTATACAAGGGATCCTATACAAGTACCTGTAAACAAAATGTATTTAATAAACCGCACCCATCTCTTCTTTTTTTTTTTTCCATTTTAATAGCCGTTATGTGTAACATTCTGTGGCCTAATCAAAGCAAAGAAACGGGTATGTTCAACAAGCACACAGTCAACACATTTGACAGTCTACAATAAAGAACAGCACATACACTTTGTGTGTACACTGTAGTTTGTGAAAGCTGTTGTATGAATTCATGCTCCAGTGTTTGTTCTCAGAAAAATCAATGTGACTGAAGAATATCAATTGTGTAGTTTACTTCCTATTAATAAAACACATTAAAGCAAAACAAATCACTTCTAGAAATTGCATGTGTACAGGTGTATGCAGCAAAATCCCTCAACTGAGTGAGATATAAAAAGAATTTGGATACATGAACATGATGAGGTTTATGGTACTGTGTACATCCTACTGTGATTTCATTTTAGTACATTGTACAAAACACACTAATGTCAGCATCGCCACAGAGATCATATAGGCCTACTGTACATGTATGTGTCACAATACACCATGTACAATTGTACATTGTACATCGTGTGTACTTGTACCTGTACAAGTATTACATTTGTACAAAATAAAACCAGGTACAGTCTCCAGTGAAGACCATACTGTAAAGGTGGAAATTTTCGCGATGTTAAAATTTCCGCACATTTTGCATGAGCAGAAAAAGTAGTGCAAAAATAAAAGCACACGAATATCTTTGCTTGCCATGTGTTCCAGTACATTGTAGTTGATGTCTTGTTTCCACGGAATTAAAAACATGTGAAACTCTCCTCACCCCTGGAGTCGAGCACGAAAAATTAGTAGCACGAAAAATTAGTAGCACAAAAATATCCGCTTTTACAGTACAGTGTCGTTGTTGTGTTGTGTGTACACTGTACAGCTGTGCATACAATGTACTGCCACTTTCACGTACATTGTATACAACTGTATCCCTCTGGATTTGTCCACAGCTCTAGTCAAGATGCAGGGTAATACCATCATCATCACCACAGCACCTCTTTCAGTATGATGAAAAATGTTTTTAACGAACGCTCTTTACTATTCACGATGATATTGCTTTTCACTTCTGGCCTGTTTTTTGTGTACAATGTACATACTGTACTGTTTGTTGATTCTTTTCACATGCTATTACTCAGCAGTGTCACAAGTTCTTGGCAACAGATTTTATAGATTAAACACATGACCATTGAAACTTTAATCATTATGGAATATGGTGACCTTGGCTGCCTACATGATACATCGTTACAATTGTACAAGAAGCTGTGTTTTCAAAATGCTGACATCAAACTGGTCACAACTTTTTCTCTTTTTCTTTTGTGAAAATTTTCCGTGATCTGTATCTATACAATGTATATTGCTATGACTGTACAAATGTATTTAATCTTTAATAACAACATCTCCTCTCTCTCTCTCTCTATTTCTCTCTGTCTTTCTATCAAAATATAATTTTCCCTGCATACTCTGGAGTTGTAAAGTCTATTAAATTCTGTATAAAATACCGACAAGTTTGTATTTGATATAGAGTACAGTGTAAAGTTGAAAATATAAATCAAACAGTTTTTTCTGTGGAAAAGGTACATTTCATTCTTATGTCATATAGCAGAGACTCCAACTCTTCCGCTTTCGTCGTGAGATCTACCGCCGAAAGCCCATTTTTGCAAAATCTCCCGTTCTCCCACTTGAGATTTAATTTCTCCCACCCTGCCTCTGTGTCTCCCACTTGAAATGATTTCTTACTTCGTGTCATCATAATATGTTGAAAAATAAGCCTATAGGGCGGGGGCGGAGTGACGTCACTTCCGCATAGCGACGAACTCGCTGCCCTTAGTGCGATGAAAACAATAGCCGTCAAACGAGCGTGCAACAGAGCATGCAATGCCGTCATACAATACGCGAATTGCAATATATGGGACCGTTCATTAGCACACATAAACGGAGTTTACGTGGATCTACAGTGGAGCTGTCAGTTCACGCTGTGTTACTACTGTCGCGTTTAATGCTGTTCATTTCACTTTTATTTACCGCTGAATCTAGTTCATTGTTTCAGTTAAAATATGCTTTCATAGATTATAAGATGTCTTTCGATTACTGTGATAAACTTTCACGGGAAGCAAAGGAGAGATACGAGACTAAACTGTCCTCCATCAGCCTTGCAGTTTGTCCTTACCGTGTACCTAGCTATACACAGCCCAGTCGCCGCTGTACATACGTATTCGCGTAGCGTATTAACAGCGTCTGGTCGGGCTACCGTGTACCCGCAGACTCATGGATCAATGACCCTACGTCGTGGCCAGACATTCAGTTCGCCGATCGATGTGTACATGTACCTAACGAGTACACCTGGTTAGTAGTCGGTTATCATTTACTTCCAGTAATTTGAATTCAGAGCATATCGTCCTTGACTTCACTGGACTCCAGTGGGATCCGTCTTCATTCTCCCGGCTGATAGCAGCTAACCACCGGTTCCTTCTTTCTGGACTGCGATCACATTTTGGAAGTTCAAAGAAAGATCGTTTTTTGTCTAACATTAGACTATGATTATGGCAGCCAAACACAACACAACTTCGAGGCATTGTGAGGATGTGAAACAAACGATGAAATGATGTACGAATCTGCAGTAAAAATGTCAGAAAGCTGTGCAAAAATAACCGATAATACATGTAGCACACTAGCGTATAGCGTTCATTCAGTGCAGTGCATTATGCATGTACCGTGCGTGTATTATGCATGCGATGCATTGCTGAGCGCTGCACTAAGGTACGGTCGCTACGCATTTGTTTTCATCGGCCGGGTCGGTTTAGGGCTCCATGTTGAAAATGCCCGGATGTCCGCCCCCGCCTATTGACCGATTCGGGTTCGTTGAGGGCAGCAGACATTTTATGGCACTGGGCGCAGCCATGAGCTCAAATTGCGGTGTCTCAGCCGACCCCCCCCCCCCCCCTGCTCTCCCCCACCCCCAGGGCAACATGTTTATCGCGCACTTGTAACAAAGGTTCGCGCACTAAGCAAGCATTCGCGCACTCAGTATGAGACGCCCATTGGCTAAAGCAACCATGCATCAGTTTTTCATTCTGCGCGCGTGAGAAGGGTGGGGAGAGAGGAGGGGGGGTCGGCTGAGACACCGCAGTAATGGCGCTGCCCATGCCAAAAATACACATAGCGCGTCACAGAATCGGTCAATAGATAGCATGAGAGAGCATCTAGAACCCTAGAGCTTCCAGGGCCCTTTAAAGAACAAGTTCACCTTCATAAACATAAGCATTGAGAGAATGCAGCAATATTAGTAGAACACATCAGTGAAAGTTTGAGGAAAATTGGACAATTGATGCAAAAATTATGAATTGTTACGACCAAAATCACTCTTAGAATGATCGCACAAAAGAAACAATCAACTGATGTTCAGGCGGTTTATTAACAGTGATATTGTGGGTACAGACTCGTAATCGGTTTTCACATCAGTACAATAATGATCAATAGAAACAGTTACAAATCAGTAATGAAATCACTTACACTTATTAGTACATGCAATATCCCTGGAAATGTCCAAATACGATGCTCGATGCACAAAGGAATGATCCACGATGCACCGATGAATGATACCTTCGACGTAAATCCAGAGGTGCAGGTTACGATAGTCCAAGTTATAGATCCAGGGTAAAATCCAAGTTATGTGTCCACAGCAAAACGTGTAGAATCCAAGCGTTATGACGACCACGTCCAGTTGATGTGTTGAATGATGATTCACTTTATAATGTCCAGCGAGGAATCCAGCCCGTCACAGCTTTTCCGTAATAATGTCCGTTGACACTAGAAAATGGAGTCTATCTCCAACGTAGGCAAATTAATTCTCTGCAGGCAAAATGTCTCCCAGGCCTTATCTCCACAAACACAGTTTGTATAGCAGGTCAGCAGGTAACACAGGACGGACTATAACAAGTCGCTTCAGAGCCAAAAGTGACGTAACTCTCAGAGCAGAGGTGTTGGGTACTCTGCCTACCTCAGAATTCCTCCTGCTTATATACTATCCATTCACCCCTTTCTAGTACATTCTGTAATTTTCTCCAACCTGGGGCTACATACCTGAACATACTAGCAAGTCCAAATTCCAGGAATCCTGGATGACTCACTTCCTAATATGTGCATAACATCATTGCCAAAATTAACTACCAATCACATTGAGCTACAAGGGCAGTGCCTCACTCAGCCAGCACTTCCCAGAATTTTCTGGAATGGGTTAAATCATTCTAGATTGAGTGAGCTATAATGTATTTCCTGTCAGATGCATACATGTACTGTAGCTACATTGTATACTATGTAGAAAATTCTCCACTGATCTGGTCAGCCTGTATGTACTATATCTATATCATATAGAATGTTCTCCATTAATCTGGTCTACCTGTGTACATACACATTAAACAACCATGCATACAGCCTAGATACATGTACATAACTACTTGTGTGTACATTTGTGACACCATCCCCCATGGGAAAAAGAAAGCCTTGCCGTAGCAAGGGTTTCTTTTACCTTCACAATTTCTCATTGTTATTTACAACGAATGTGAGGTAAAATCCAAATCAAACAACCATAATCACATACTATCACATGCCTTTTGAGTAGCTGCATTAATTCCATGTTCTCTTTTCATGGATACCATTTACAATGATATTGCTTGATTCTCTGTGCTTATACAATCATGTCAAACTGTTTTGCATACATTAATAGATATGCTATGTAAAACACATACACTGTAAGTGATATGCGGTGAAAACTTTTCACCTTTGATACTCTCTTCATGTTACACTCTTGACAAAGCGTCAGCAATTACATTATTTTTGCCTGCCACATGTTTTATTTGGAGTGCATATGGCTGCGTCATCATGCTCCATCTGAACAATCTGTTGTTCTTCATTTTGAACCGGTCTAAAAAGACCAAGGGGTTGTGGTCAGTATAGACCGTGATCTCCCCTTTGCTATTGGTCAAGTACACTTCATATTGCTGGAGGGCAAGGATGAGACTGAGAGCCTCCTTCTCGATAGTTGAGTACTTCTTTTGGTATGCGTTCAACTTTTTGGAAAAGTAGCTAACCGGACGTTCAGTGCCTTCTTCATCTTCTTGGAGCAAAACCGCTCCCACTCCTACATCACTAGCATCTATTGCCACTTTGAATGGCTTTTGGAAGTCAGGAGCTGCCAAAACAGGCTCATTAGCAAGGATTGCTTTTAGTTTCTCGAAGGCTCTTTGACACTCATCAGTCCAGGTGTACTTTGCCTTGCCCTTCAGCAGGTTTGTTAGGGGGGTGACTACAGTGCTGAAATTTGGTACAAATTTCCTGTAGAAACCAGCCATGCCCAGAAATCTGAGCAACTCCTTCTTGGATTGGGGGATGGGAAAGCCTAGTATAGCTTCTACCTTGGCTTCTCTTGGCAATACCTGTCCTTGACCGACTACATGCCCGAGATACACCACTTTGGCCTTTGCAAATTCGCTCTTTGCCAGATTAATCACCAATCCGGCCTCCTTGAGTCGATCAAAAAGTTGCCGCAAGTGTGTAATGTGCTCCTGCCACGTGTCACTATACACTAGAATGTCATCAATGTATACTACACAGTTGTCAAGCCCGGCAATGATTTGGTTTGTCAGCCGTTGGAAGGTGGCCGGAGCATTTTTCATGCCAAATGGCATTACTTTGCATTGGAACAAGCCATCTGGTGTGGCAAAGGCAGAAATCTCCCTGGCTTTGTCGGTCAAGGGTACTTGCCAGTATCCCTTTAGAAGGTCTATTTTACTGACATATGACCCTGTCAATGCAATCTTCTAGTCTGGGAATGGGGAAAGAGTCTGTTTTCGTCACAGCATTCACCTTTCTGTAATCTATACAGAATCTTTGAGACCCATCCGGTTTGGGCACCATGACGATTGGGGAGCTCCAACTGCTTTTACTCGGTTCTATTATGTCATTGTCTAGCATGTATTGAACCTCTTCCCTTACTTTTTGCAGTTTGCTCGGGTTTAACCTGTAAGGGTTTTGCTTGATAGGGTCAGCATCTCCTACATCAACATCATGTACAGCCAGAGGGGTGCAACCTGGTTTGTCTTTACACACTTCTTTGTACTCATGTAACAGACTAGTCACATCTTTCCTCTGATTTTCAGGTAGGTAGTTCAGTGCCTCATCTACTTTCCCTAACATCTCTGAGTTAGACAACCTGGCACTAGAGGGCTCACTTCCATTCTCATCTTGAGTTTCTCCCTCTTCATCTACTTCCTCTTCTACCACCTGAGCTACACCTACAGGCTGACTAGCCTTTCTCTCATAGTACTCTTTCAGCATGTTTACGTGACACACCCTCTGATCTTTTCGTCTGTCTGGCGTGCTGATCACATAGTTCACATCATTGAGTTTCTTTTTGACACAGTATGGGCCACTGAACTTGGCTTTCAGTGGTTCACCTTGTATGGGCAGCAGTACAAGAACTTTGTCACCTGGTTTGAAGGTTCGGGCTTTGGCATTTTTGTCTGCCTTTCTCTTCATCGAGTCTTGTGACACTTTCAAGTGTTCCCTAGCTACCTCACAAGCCTTTGAAAGCCTTTCACGAAACTTTGACACATAGTCAAGTAGGTGGACCTCATCATCCTCAGTCATGAATTTCTCTTTGATGAGCTTCAATGGGCCCCTAACTTCATGACCGTACACCAACTCAAATGGGCTGAAACCCGTCGACTCATTTGGGGAGTCCCTCGTTGCGAACAGCAGGAAAGGGATGCCCTTATCCCAATCCTCGGGATACTCCTCACAAAATGCCCTAATCATTGTCTTTAGGGTCTGGTGGTAGCGCTCCAACGCACCTTGGGATTGGGGATGATAAGCTGACGACTTCAGCTGCTTCACACCCAAACGATACATCACCTCTTGAAATATGCCTGACATGAAATTTGACCCTTGGTCAGACTGCACTTCCTTGGGCAACCCATACCTAGTGAAAAACTGCACTAGAGCATCTACCACAGTCTTAGCAGTGATATTTCTCAATGGGATAGCCTCTGGAAACCGTGTAGACATATCCATGATTGTCAAGAGGTACTTATGACCCGACCTAGTCCTAGGCAAAGGTCCAACACAGTCAACTAGAACCCGACTGAATGGTTCTTCAAACGCAGGTATCGGAATCAATGGCGCCGGCTTCACTGAATGCTGTGGTTTACCAGCCACCTGACATGTGTGACAAGTCTTGCAAAACTCAGCCACATCCACATTCAACCCTGGCCAATAGAAATGCCTCATGATCCGATCCTTTGTCTTTCTGACGCCTAAATGGCCGCCAACAGGTAACTCGTGAGCAATCCTCAAGATCTCACCGCGGTAACAGGGAGGGACAACAACTTGACGGACCACCGTCCAATCCTCATCAGCTGGCCTATGGGGAGGTCTCCACTTCCTCATCAAAATGCCATCTTTGACATAATAGCACTCAGGGACCTTTTCAGCCTCAGCCTCAGAACACGCCGTCTGAGACAAGCCTTTCAACTCAGAGTCTGCCTGCTGTGCTTCAACCAAGGAAGACTTGCTAAACAGCCCATCACTGTTAGCCTCGGAGCCTAATACAGCAACCCCATCATTCAAATCCTTGAAAAAGGTTTCTGCCAACCAAACACCGGAATTCTCCTCCACATCAACAGAATCCGCATCATCTTGAACAGCTCTACGAGCCTGAGACCTAGTCACAACACAATCTGGAAAAATCCCAGGAAACTCCTCCTGCAACTGCTCAGTTTCAGCAACCACCACTGGTTTATCCGAAACAACTGGAGACGCAACCACCTTGTCCCCAGCCAAGTCATTCCCCAACAGGAAGTCAATGCCTACCATGGGCAACTCAGGAACAACTCCAACAGTGACAGGACCAGAAACTAGGTCACACTTCAAATCCACTCTATACAGTGGAACTGACATATAACTGCCATCAACAGTCTGAATCAAGACTTTTGCATTAACTGCACTATCTGGTGGAAAAGTCATACCACCATCCACCATCAACGACTGAGAGGCCCCCGTATCCCGCAGGATGACTACTGGTTTACCTGCCTCACCAGAAGTACATGGGGTCACCTCACCATCAAACAAAAAGCTACGATAGCTCTCATCCACCTGCTTAGTCCTATCTTTGAATTTGGGAGATCGACTTTCAATGGCCTGTGTTTCACTGAACGGGACACTATTTTCGGGTAGGACACTTTTTGACATGACAAATCCCATGTCCTTCTTTGTTTTGTTTTGCAACTTCCAACACTGTGACTTCACATGCCCTGTCTTGTTACAATGAAAACATTTGATGACATTTGCACTTGTACTGGACCCTTTGTCAGATTGAGGCTTTGGTGCCGATGAAGATTCAGAACTCGTGCCTTTTTCAGAACCAGCATTCTTTGGATTGCTCGACTGATTTTTGTCTCTCTTATTTCCAGAGAAATTCCTGAAAGGTGGTCTGTTGTCATTTCTGTGGGTCAGCTCATACTCATCAGCCATCAAGGCTGCTTTATGCAAACTTGTCACTTTGTGATCATCCAAATGTGACCTCACACTGAAAGCAACACTCTTTTTGAATTCTTCCAAGAGAACAACCTCACGTAGGTTATCAAAATCCTGATCCACTTTCAGGGACCTGTACCACCTATCAAACATCATTTCTTTTTCACGAGCAAACTCAACATGTGTCTGGCCTGGTTTGCGGTACGAATTTCTGAACTTGTGTCTGTACGCCTCTGGCACCAACTCATAAGCATTCAACACTGCCTTCTTGACTGTAGCATAGTCACGTGATTGCTCTTCAGAGAGAGATGAGTACACATCGGCAGCTTTGCCGACAAACACACTTTGAAGGAGCAAGGGCCAAAATTCCTGTGGCCAGTTAAAACTGTTAGCCACCTTCTCAAATGACACAAAATATGCATCGACTCTGTTTTCTTCAAACTTTGGCACCAATCGAATGTTCTTGGTCAAATCAAACTCAGAAGGAGCCCTTTCATGATTTCCAACAGTCTGTGCATGAGTCAATTCCATCTCACGCAATTTCAGTTGTTGCTCCACTTCAAGTTTCTTCATTTCGATTTCTCTTTCCACTTCTCTAGCCCTTTCCCTTTCCTTCATTTCCATTTCTCTTTCTCTTTCCCTTTCCTTCATTTCCATTTCTCTAGCCCTTTGCTCTCTTTCTATTTCTAATCTCATCTTCTCTTTCTCCAGTTCTAATTCCCTTGCTCTTTCTCTCTCCTTAATTTCCAATTTAGCAAGCTCAAGCCGTGTTTGATCTGACATATGAGCTTGATCTGAAGTGTCAATTTCTTCTTTGAGCTCCATGTGACCAGCTACCAAGTCAAGAATCTCTGCCTTTCTTACACCTTGTGGAACATCAACATTTAAATGTTGTGCAATAGCAGTCAAATCACATTTGCGTAACCTTTGCAAATCTTTGAGGGACAAATCTGTCCTCTGAACAAATGCCTGAACATCCATTGTACTGATTGACATTGTCACAATGTATTACACACATATACAATTGAACAATCAACTCAACTGGTATTTTGTCTGTACCAATATTCTAGATTCCGGAACGTTCCAAATTCTAAGTTTTGGCTTTAAATTCAATTCCCGGACAAGCCCCCAATTTTGTTACGACCAAAATCACTCTTAGAATGATCGCACAAAAGAAACAATCAACTGATGTTCAGGCGGTTTATTAACAGTGATATTGTGGGTACAGACTCGTAATCGGTTTTCACATCAGTACAATAATGATCAATAGAAACAGTTACAAATCAGTAATGAAATCACTTACACTTATTAGTACATGCAATATCCCTGGAAATGTCCAAATACGATGCTCGATGCACAAAGGAATGATCCACGATGCACCGATGAATGATACCTTCGACGTAAATCCAGAGGTGCAGGTTACGATAGTCCAAGTTATAGATCCAGGGTAAAATCCAAGTTATGTGTCCACAGCAAAACGTGTAGAATCCAAGCGTTATGACGACCACGTCCAGTTGATGTGTTGAATGATGATTCACTTTATAATGTCCAGCGAGGAATCCAGCCCGTCACAGCTTTTCCGTAATAATGTCCGTTGACACTAGAAAATGGAGTCTATCTCCAACGTAGGCAAATTAATTCTCTGCAGGCAAAATGTCTCCCAGGCCTTATCTCCACAAACACAGTTTGTATAGCAGGTCAGCAGGTAACACAGGACGGACTATAACAAGTCGCTTCAGAGCCAAAAGTGACGTAACTCTCAGAGCAGAGGTGTTGGGTACTCTGCCTACCTCAGAATTCCTCCTGCTTATATACTATCCATTCACCCCTTTCTAGTACATTCTGTAATTTTCTCCAACCTGGGGCTACATACCTGAACATACTAGCAAGTCCAAATTCCAGGAATCCTGGATGACTCACTTCCTAATATGTGCATAACATCATTGCCAAAATTAACTACCAATCACATTGAGCTACAAGGGCAGTGCCTCACTCAGCCAGCACTTCCCAGAATTTTCTGGAATGGGTTAAATCATTCTAGATTGAGTGAGCTATAATGTATTTCCTGTCAGATGCATACATGTACTGTAGCTACATTGTATACTATGTAGAAAATTCTCCACTGATCTGGTCAGCCTGTATGTACTATATCTATATCATATAGAATGTTCTCCATTAATCTGGTCTACCTGTGTACATACACATTAAACAACCATGCATACAGCCTAGATACATGTACATAACTACTTGTGTGTACATTTGTGACAGAATGTTTAAAATTTTTGTGTTGGAACCGCTGGATGAGGAGACTACTAAGACTCATGATGTCTATGAGTACAACAGTATAAAGAAAATGTAAAGAAAATTCAACATATTTTCACTTTTTTCTCATAATAAAAGAGCACTTGACTTGCCTCTTTCTAAAGGCAATGGGAATAATATTACCCATAACATATGTCAGTAATGAGTCAAGGGAATGTGTACTTTTTTCAAAATATGAAATTTTGTGAAATTCTCTTTATATTTTCCTGAAATGCTGTTGTACGCATGTGACATCATACACTGCAGTAGCCTTCTCATCCAGCGGTGACTCCACATAAAATTTCAAAAATTCATAACTTTTGAACAGATTGTCCGATTTTCCTCAAACTTTCAATGATGAGCTCTACTAAATATTGCTACATTCTCTCAATCCTTTGAATATGTTAATGAAGGTGAACCATTTCTTGTGATGATGATGATGATGATGATGATGATGATGAAGAGCAATAAGGCTAACTGTCGAAGTAACACCATTTGTATGCAAAAGAAAAAAAAATACAAAGTTGCCCGGCTCCCATAAGATGTCATGAACATATTTGTGTACATTATTCACATTGTTAATTACCAAAGAGTATGAAAAGATATTTAGAATATTGCATGACATGTTTTGACTTTTTCAAACTGTCGACATACAGTATGATTTCTATCAAATATCACACCAAGCAATTCCACCTTCACGAAACATGTGTCCTTGATAGTGTATTGTATTGTAGTATGCAACGAACCATTTGTCTTGCTAGATTTTAAATACACAGTGCAGTTCTGGTACAGTTGTACATGTTGAGCTTCCTGAATGCAGCAGGCTGTGATCTGTCCACTGAGAAGGAAGAAGTAACGTTCTGGTATCAAAAGCCTGTTTCCCCTGCCAGCTATAAACATTTTGGCAATGAGATTATATCCTTATCCTGATGGCCTTCAAATATGGCACATTCAGGAATTCCCTGGACTAAGAATGGATCCCTTTGAAGGATTCAATGCTAAACCAATTGGCACTGAATGCAAGGTTATCAATGACCAGAATCATATCTTTCATACAGAGAATGCCTACATTTGTACACTCCAAGCTCAATGAAACCAGTCACCTTCAGTGTAAAATGTGAATGGAATTTTCAATGTGAAGCCTTTTAAAGTGTACTGGTCATACAAATGTACATATTGTTCAAAAGAGCTGTTATTTTTGCATGAATACAGATGTTTTGGCGATTGAGGAGTTGTGTCACAGACAATCTTGTGAGATATTGTTTTTAGCGATTTGCCATCTCGCACATGCCTACATTGTACATCTATCAAGTTATGATAATCTTTATTATCCATTGTTCAATGGTGTTATACAAGGTAAAGTAAAACAAATTTCAAATCAGGCTTTTCTTGTTCATATCTTCTTCTGTTTTTTCTTTTCTTTTCTTTTTTCTGTGTTGGAATATTTGATAATTTTCAATAACCTCTTTATAACAATAATTGTTAAAGTTGCAGCAATAAGATTAAGTCCCTACTCCTCCTGCACGAATACAAAGTGATCAGGTCAAGAAAAAGGTCGCAAAATCTCAAATTGGCAACATTTTGATCCACACCACCCCATCCCCCTCCCATTTTTTTTTTCCCATATTTTTCCTCACTACAGTGTAAGTATCTCCCACACATATTTACTGTACTGTACATGCCCATATGAAGCATGCACTCAACAGGCTGGGCAAGCTTTCTATAGAAAAGGGACGGTCGTTCACAAGTTTAAATGCCACTTTCTGGCAGATTTCCGAGCCTCGTGCCAGGAACTCCGTCCCCAGCAGTGGCTGTCACATTTCCAAGGAAGTGCAGGAAATCCCTAATTTTACTCAAAATATTATGCCGCTAATCCCAGAGCCTTCGAAAATAAAATCGCGGCCACTCCGCTCGGTGTCCCCTTACACCACTTGTTTCGCCCCTTCTCGCGGCTTTAACAGGGCATTCTTCTTCGGGCAGGCGGGATCTCCCCAACAACGATGGTCAACTTCTCAAGTCGGGGAGTTTCCTACCATGGTGATCTGACTGACAGGATGTACACACAGCTAGTAAGACACTAACTTTCCCTGGACAGGTATTACGAGTGCGGGGAGATGTACTTCATACTGTGAAGTGCACGTACACATTAAAGTGGCCATTAACGATGAATTGTCAGCATCTGATTGATGGCACCACTCGCACCGCGAGATAATGGGTGAGGAATCTTGGCCAACAATTGACAAATGAGTTTGGAGAGTGAAAGGAGCAGCTTTTTTTTTCAGTTTCTACGCTCATGTGCTATTATTGTCACATACTCTATGGAAAAGCACTCCAATACCATGCATTAAACTAAAAGTGGATGTACTACAGATGCATGCACCCTGGGTACAGATGTACATAAACCTACAATTGTATTTTATACTGTATCATTCATTACCTGTGGCCATTCAAGACTGCATGGTGTAATGGCGTGTATCCAGACGTGTCCTGGCAATTTGGTCCCAAAGCTCTCCTGAAGCTGACACACAGACAAACAAAACAAAGACAAAGACAAAAAGACAAAACAGTCATAATTCAAGCCTGTTTTTATCATCTTAAAATGCACACTATCGATCATGTGGGTCACAACCTGAGGGGAGTGCCCAGACATTTTCAACCACATGTCAAAAATTAAGTTGGCATTCAAAACAATGATAATAACAATAATAATAATAAAATAGTAATAAAAATAATGATGGTTTCATCATTTAGTGAATGACAGTAATACAAATAATTAAATGATTTAACTAATCATAATATATCATATCATTTATAATAACAATAACAATGGTGATGTACAATAAGTACATTTGTATTAAAATACAGGTGCAGCATTGACAATGATGATAGAAATAATCATACACAACTGTAACAGTAATAAACAGCAACAATTGATACTAACACTAATTACCATAACAACAATGATAATGTACATGTACCGTACAGTATGTAAAGCATAACCAGGTCATTCAGTAGATTTGGTGGCAGAATCTATTACCGAAAACAAATTGTGATGAGGTATACTGTAACCACAGAAAAGCAGTTTCGAGAAATTAACATGAATTGCATACAGTGCCACTGTGACAATTTGACACTACAATCTTTAATATTTCATTTTGTTCCTCAAATTTTGGGAAGGGGACAAACGATTGTCAAATTCTTCAAAACCAAAATGACATTTTACAGTAGGCTTGACACTTCAAAATCAGTGATTGCATTTACATTTTTTTTTTTTTTTGTAAATCTCTCAAACTTGCGCCGAGATTGACTTGCTACCATGCACTCTGTATGACAAGACATCACTGATCTTTGCAATCCATGACAGCTCTGGTACAGTACACGCTGTACAGGTATCACTTGTTTGCAGTGGTAGCTTTAATATACAGGTGGTTTTTGTCTACCTGCAAGTCTGCATTAAGTGGCCTGGGCAGGGGCAAGTGTAATCTGACCTGCGCTGCGTGTCACGCGAGTTTGCCATCTAGTGCAGCCCGTTCTACGAGTACAGAGTTGCGACGTACTGCAATGTGCAAGTACAATGTACATTGTACACAGGTTCCTTGTATCATGTAACAGCTGCGGACAGTGTGGTGCGGTTTACGTTGACGTGTCTACCATCACACCGTGTTCTACAGTGAAAAGGGTCTTTCGAACTTTGAATGTGACCAGCAGATATAATACTTCGCCCTTTCAATACCACTACGTGACATGTAACAAACAAGTTGCCAAATTGTACAGAGTAATTCATTTCTTATGAGCTTCTCAAATTTTTCCAAACTTTACATTACGCATGCTCCAAGTAGGAAATGAAACTCAAACTGTGTGTCTTGTTGGGCGCAATCATTATAAAAGATGTGATGAAATGAATGTTTCCTTTTTATTGCCATCAAGCATATCCGGGCAATTACCCCCCGGCTAAATACTGGTTAGTGGTAAGGTTAGAGTTAAGATTAGGGTTAGGGTTGGGTTTAGTGTTAGGAGTTTGGGTTATGGTTAGGATTAGTTTCAGGATTAGGATTAGGATTAGGGACAGGGGAAGGGTCCGGGGTAATTGCCCAGGGGGTAATTGCCCTAGACCCCCATCAAGTGCATGTGCGTGTCTGGATGAAATGGCAACAGGCTATTTTAAAACTGTCACATCTTGCTCACAAAATGTGCACTCCACCAACCAAACAATTTCACCAAATTTTTTACCTGTTGAGGACGAGTCCCGGGGCAGATCCAGGAATTCTGTAAAGGGGAGGCGCCTTTACAAAACTAAAGGGGGGTGCATGCCTCCCCTTTTTTCTTTTCATTTCTTTTGTTTTAGCAAAAAATAAAGAGGGGGTGCGCACCCAGTGCGCCCCCCTCTGGACCTGCCACTGGAGTCCAGAGTATACGATGGGAAATGCATGTTGTAGCAAAATCAGCAAGTCCTCAACGGGTTAATCGAAGAACAGCAACATCGTACGTATCATTCATACTAAATGTACACATGTACATCTTCTGTCATTTCAGAACATAGCAAAGTTGTATAAATTTGCATGAAACACAAAATGCAATGTACATGTATCTCCTGTGACAGGGTGCATACGTGTGAGAAGCATGTGTTGTAATGGCTACGTTGTACAATTTGTACAACCTTCAGAAACACTGTTTTCTCTTCCAACAACATGGTTTCACATCATGATCTCCATTCTTACAAAATCTAAAAGAAGGGACTGAAACATCAGAAGCAATGATAAATCTCAATAAATGCATGGGGGTACTTATAAAAAGGAAATGAAGCTTTAATGTAGAGAGCAAATTGAAGGTACATGTATGTTTTTCTTCTTTTTTTTTCTTTTTTCTTTCATTCCTTCTACTTCTGGGCTTCTTTTGCTGGTTTAGCACTCACAAACTCCACATCATTATTTCTACTGAACAATGAGCTTGAAGGAGCAGGAGCCAGGTTACTCCTACAATAAATGCTCCACAATTTATCCAGGCCCTCATCAGGGGCACAGAGAGCCCCCATTAATCTCAATTAGTTTGGAGAGCAGGGAAGGGGGGGGGGGGGGGAGATGATCACAGTCAATGTCAACAAAACGGCCAGCCGAGACAAAGGTGGGGGTACTCCATTAGTGAGTCATCTTTTTAGACAGACGAGGCTTAACAAGCCAATTTTGACAACAAAGCCCACGGGGAGGCCCGTGTAAAACAAGTTTGCACAGTAAACTTCGCTATCGCGTGCTTTACCTTGCCACAGTTTCTGCCTTGGCAATCCTGCATAGATCTATCAAGACATTGTAATGTATTAGATCCAACTACGGTAATGCACCATTAGTCTATTAATGGCACTTCTACAGGGTGAATTCCTGGGGATCACAGAATCAATCATGGTGATTATTGTTAATACGCAAACAGCTGAAAGTACACTGTAAGCTGAAATTATTTGCGGGTTATACAGTGTCCACTTTACACATCCACAGGCACTCCATTAGAAATCCTATTCATTATCAAAGGTGGTTTATTAGTCTCATGGTTAATAACACCTCTCCCTGTGGATTGTACAAACAGTTTGTACTGAATTAACCACTGAAGACTAGTCACAAGTACATGTATTCTTGGGATGGGGTAAATGGGAAATGCGTGTTATTGGAAAATCAGTCCATCTCCAAAACCAAGATTGATTGTTACCACAGGGGGATTTAATGTCAGTTAGGTATGGTAATGATGAGGTATACTGCACATATGATTATTAAGCATTTAAATAAAACTTCAACCAGATAATACACACTGTACACCAGTATTCATGTGCACTCTGGTGAGTGTCGTTGTTTGTAGTATTTAGAGAATGAGACAGGGGGAGGGGGATGCATTTTGCTTTTCATAGAATATGTACCTTCTCTAAAATAGACTGACCCAAAAACTGAGGGAGACATACAAGGATGAGCCATACGGGTACATTTCATCAATCACAGTCTGTAGTGTGTACACCATCATTCATAGAGCAATACAAGTAGGTCTACTGGGTTACACAAATGACTTCTTTCACTGATTGGCTTTAAAGGGACTGTACAGTACTGGTTGAGGTGGGGATTCATGTTTTGAACATTCCTAAGTGAGATAATGAAAAGCCTCTTATGAAATATGAAAGAGCATGTAATTTTAAGAAGGATTCAACGTTTATTTGATGAAAATTGGTTTTCAAATGGCTGAGATATCCAAAAAAGTGCTAATAATAAAAGGCGACATGCCACAACTTTATTAGGATCTCTTTGTTTCACCTTATTTTTGGATATCTCAGCCATTTCAAAACCGATTTTCATTGAATAAACTTATGATACCTCTTAGAACTGCATGCTCTTTGACATCTCATAGAGTGGTTTCTGAATATCTCGCAAAACGTTAAAAGCTAAATCCTCACCTCAACCAGAACTGTACACACCCTTTAATACAATTTGTACATGTTGTATACAATGTAGATTGTTCAGTGTCCTGCCTCATTAGGCCCATTTTGACTCTACTGACTGGTACTGTGCAATAAAATCTGCACAGTGACTACCAGTGGATTTGATATTACAGCCATTCACTGGGCATTGTACGTAGGAAAAAATATCTGAGTTTTAATACAGACACTGGTCAGCCAGATCGACTCAATTTCAAGCCTCATTTCACCATCAATGTTTATTGTTTGAGAGTGAATGATTCGAGTAGTTAAATCTCTCTCATCCCATTTATCCCAGAGAATCATGTCAAATTTGTGACATTTTGCACCAAGATTCTTCTCTCATACAGTATTCTTCAATGAGGACACTAAAACACAGATTCAGAAGATAAAACAAAAGCCTCAATATACAGTAAATCAAATTAAAGAAGGGAGGGGTATAAAACAAGAAGCGACATGGAATAGCTCTAATGTGGGTCAAAATCTGGAAGAACTGAAGGCCAATGAATCATCTCTGCACAAACACTGCTGATGCCCTTGAGTGAAAAGCTCTTCCATCCATTTTCGTGTTTACTTGCCAGGCTCAAGTTGGCCCGAAGCTCGTAAAAACAGTACAGAACTGTATGTCTAGGAGACAAAGAGCCCTTTCAGACTGACGAAAAACCTCTCTTGTCTGCAGGAACACAGAAATGCATCTCATTCAATTAAAATAGTGGACATATTTTTTTTTCCAATATTTTTTGTGTTGTCTTTAGAACTGAGAGCCACCTTCAGTGAGTGTTCCCCAAGGCTCATTTCTACTAAAAATTATGTCTCACCAATCACGGCCCACAGATCTTTTCATATTTTGAGTTTTGCTACACATGTAGATTTTGGGTGAAAATTAATTGCACACTGATTGGTTCTATTTCTTCACTACAATTGTCTGTACCGGTATTATTAAAACACATTTGAAGAGGTACAATACAATGTTGTACATTGTAGCTTGAGTCCCAAGTGCTTTATGACCAGCTGTATTCACTTCTACCATAGAGCATGAACGTTAACTGGTCGTGTGCATTAACACGTACACTCTACAGTAAAACTGTACTACTACTCTTTCATGCATCATCATAGGTCCTATATTTTATGTACTGTACAAGTACAGCACATTGTTGTATGATACCCGGAATCATGAGTTGATGCTTTAACTGACAGGTTTAGGTCATGTATCATTTATATTTAAATACACGTGTAGTTTGCTGCACAGCTGTGAACAGTGTGGGATACACGTACAATGTACAACCTTTACACACACACTACGTCTTCCACACATGTATACAGCACGACAGTCAGCGAGAAAGCTAATTCAAATGTCTGCATGCTACAGGATTTGTATTTCTTTATAAAATAACACACACACACTTGTACTACATGTGTGGAAGCATGTTTTCAAAGTGGAGTAAAGTTTTTCAGCAAGTCTGAAACCCCCTCACAGGGAACAAAGGCTGTTTGACTACTGTACAATTCCCCCTCCCCCCCCCCCCCCCTCCTTTCCCCAAAGTACACTTCAATGTGACCCGTCTTCTCTACCATGGGCTTGAGATATAATGAGTGATTCATCAGTGTCCTGAATTCAACCATTAATCTCATTCCTGACAGAATACCACTTTTGTTATATTCACTGAAATCACAGAGCAAGTATTCTGCTATGCTCAATTTGAGTCACAGATGACACCAGTCGGTATTCACAGATAAAAATACAATGCATTTAAAGTCATCTCAGATTCAATGACAATGTTATAAAAAATAGTATACATGTACTGCCCGCCCCCATGATCAGATCTGCATTTCCGGGATACATTATAATTTACAAACAATGCAATGGTGTTTTGTACAACCATTTTATTTCATTAGAGGGGATGTGAATGAGGTGGAAGGAGCGGGTAAATAATGATACTAGAAAATCACACTTGTTCAATGCTCCTACAGTACAATACATTGTACGTGTAGTTTGACAATATTATCTATAAATCTTTAATAGTCAATTGCTGTGTAAATGTGAAGCCACGAAAAATAGACAATACAATAGGATAAATTGGCAAAAATTGTACAATGTATAAAATCCCTAGAAAATGAACATGGGTAATTCCGTGAAGTTGGGGCACAAAGTGTAACATTTTAGCATAACTCAATACTAATTATGCTATACATTGCCATAATTTGTCTCTTAGGACCAAATTATAAAATATCACGATGCTACATGGACACATCACGATGCTACAGGACACTGTGTAATTGTTTAATAATTTCATCAAAACTGAGTCTGAATGGCACAAAATTTCCAGGAAAATGTGTGGCCTCAATGCAAATGTAAAGCCTACAAACAATAAATGTACACATGTATAGCATAATTAATATTGAGTTATGCTGAAATGTATTTTCTAAATATCACGATGCTACATGGACACTGCCCCAACTTCATGGAATTACCCACATCTGTGAACGAAAGGTTTACGCCTAAATACCATATCAGTATTTCTAAATTAAATAAACTGTGTATTTGAAATGTACCATATGACAAGTTGTAATATTGGTCATACAGTACTGTCTCCCATGATTAGTGACAGCACATTCACAAAAAATTCTATTAGTCTCATCAATTTCAGCTGAGATGCTGGCACATTATTTTCTACATTTTAAAAGATCATCATACATTGTACATCCTGAGCTAGTCAAAGTCTGACAAAATTGTCCTTGTTTTGTTTTGTTTGTTATTATTGTTGTTGTTTCATTTTTTTTTTTTTTAGGTTAAGCAACGACAAGTGTCCTTTAATCCCTTGAGGAAGAGCTGATTTTGCTATAGCAAGCAATTCCTTTCGACATCTGCCCGAGGATTTGCGGGACTAGTCTTCAACAGGTTAAGACTACAGAACAGCGTACAGTGGTGTCTACATAGGTGGTGGTGCATGCCATGATACTTTCTGAAACCGCATCCGATCTGTTGAACCTTTATTGAAGACGTGTATTAAAACGTAAGTTCAATATTTTGGAAGGTGTGGAGAGGGTGGGTTGTTTGTTTTTCAAAAAGCTTCCAATTATAAGACTCATTGAACTTTTTGAGGAGGGTGTTTCTAGTTGACGATACGGTCAGCTGCTCATGCTGAAGGGAAGGCAAACAGAGGTGTATATCTGCACAAGTGGGTCAGTACAAAGTAGGTCAGTACATCATACAATTACCCCTGGTACTGTATTAAAGCATTTTTACAAGCGTATCCTGACCACCATCACATTTCTTTGCGTCAATTACTTGGTACACTGTTACAACTGTACAAATGTATGTCTGTTTGTCTTTTGTTGTTGTGCACTGTTTGTTTTACTCTGCCCTACAGTTATTGTGTCTCGGTCCAGTTTCAAGTCCTCTACCTACATGTACATACATGTACAAACATTGTATGTCCATGCCCTACATGTAGCTCTACTAAAAGTGAGCGCTCACTACACTTGCAAGATTGATATTTTGTAGGACAAGGTCAGTACAATTTGTATATGGACAGCAGTGTCGAGCACATAAACAATTTCCACTCAAAGAAAATAAATAAATCTTCTTCTTGGTCTGTTTGGTCTAGACAGACACCTGTCGGTACAAAGAGTCAATACAGCGGACATTTGTACTTACAGTACACCTCTAAGTACAGTAGATAGTGGGTTTAAACCATGTTTTGTTTTGCTTTTCTTTCTTTCTTTTTTTTTTTGGGGGGGGGGGGGAAGTGGTGGTACAGTACATGTATGCCTACATGTAGGCCTTGGTATATGTACATGTAGTTTCTCATTTAAATAAAGGCTGTATCACAATGTATACATCAGCTCACTTCCGGCATGGAATTAAAGGGATGGTATAGTATTGGTTGAGATAATGAGGATTCAGCTTTTGAACTTTTTGCACGATACACTCAGAAACCACTTCATGACATAATATGTTAAAAGAGCATACAATTCTATTAAAGAAGAATTCAAAGATTATTTGATGAAGATCAGTTTTGAAATGGCCGAGATATCCAAAAACATAGTACAAAAAAAGCCATGAATTAGGATCCCTTTGATTTGCATGTCTCATCAGTGATTTCAATTTTCACTTTAATATAAACTTTGAATTCTTCTTAGAATCCTAAGAGGAAATCAGAGTTTAAATACTATTATGAGTACTGGTACTCTATTATGTTTCAAAGATGTTTCTTATCATCTAAAAAAAAAAAAATCCCCTCCCCCCCCCCCCAAAAAAAAAAAAAAAAAATCATGATCATAAACGTTGGAAACCTGAAACCCAAACTTGACAGAAAATGTACAGTGTATCATCCCTTTATCCGGTTTCTTATCAACTTTCAGGAAGATCTTGGCAGATGATACTGCAAAGTTGTTTTACATGTCATGTGTGTAGCTCAGACTTGCTTCACCAACCACTGCCAACAATCACATCTCTGCTCCTTGGGTAACAAGAGAGGGGGGGGGGGGGCGCTTGGGGGGGGGTGCTTTACTCTTGCTGACAGCTCAACTTCGGCAATCTTCGTATCAATGCTAACGGTAATCAGCAGTATCAACAGCGCCCTCTACACTACCGGGACTATGCACGTTTAAGGCTTGTCGTCTGAGAGCAACTAATGTATCACACTGATTGCTGATCACGATTATTGATGATTTGTCAACAATATGTGTATAAGGTACCCGGTACATTTGTATGCCTGAAATCTACCAACGTTTCAGTGACCCTTGCCCTTGTGTTTATGCACAGTTTTGAATGATGGAATAAACAATTTCAAGATTGCTGCAGCATTCACTCACTTGCCACGGTGCAAATTACCTAGCTATAATTCGAAAATAATTGCAAGATTTCTGGGGATATGGTTCGCGATGCTGATCGCGCTACTTAGTGAGATTTCAGTGACATAAAGCGGTCTACGACATACAATGTAGAACACACAGTATAAAACATAATGTTGTACAGTGTCTGCCACAAAACGGGAGCAGCCCTGAAGTAGCCTCTTTGTGTGAAGATGACAATGACTAGGCCTACACCTTGTACATGTGTGCACGGTTGTTTTCAACATTGGCGGATATCATCAGCAATCAATGGGGCACAATCTTGTCACCTCTCAGAGAGGTAAGGTGACTGCTGCCAGACACAGCCACAGATGTCTGCAGCCTTTATTGATGAGCAGCTCATTTCTTTTTAACTCATTGAGAAGGGGCTGATTTTGCTACAACATGCATTGCCCATATTCATAAACACTTGCCCGAATTATTGTAGTAGAATCACGAATCTGATATTGATTTGGACACTTTAATGGGCCTACAGTAAAAGATGCCATATAGTAGTCACACAACTACAGTAACCACACAAGTGCTCGCTCACAATAATATTAAATTTCATTGGCCTTTTTTATTAACATTTGATGGTATACTTGAACACTGCCAGAGTAGATCTAGGGTCTATTGCATTTCATTCCATACGGGCATACGGGCATAGTTATACTACATATCATCACAGAATTGTTATATTTCTTTTATAATAGTTTGTGGATTACCAGACCTCAACTGTAGATTCTATTGTAAGGATTGTAAATTTGTAATGAGTAGATCTACACTATTATGAGCTTAATACTTGGTCCTCTCTTCTCATTGCAAAAGTTACATCTTTTCTCTTACTGCCACATGGACACTGTATTAAAAGAGGGTTTCAGATGCAGATATTTATCCTCTGAGGCTCTGTGTGTGTGTGTCAATTTACAAATGTTGCAAAGGCCAAAGAACTAGTAGAGTGCAGATCTAGGCTACACTAGTACTACACGTGTAGACTACCTGACGTACAGCTCTCTCACAGCTCACCAACCATTGCTATTACATAAACTTTACCAATTATCAAAATGGTCATAGCGGGCGGTGGGGAGATGTATGCCTTGTACACAAGTCTACATGATGCACTGGTATGCATAACATTTTTTTCAAGGATTAATAGTAGCCTAAATCCTATTCCTACATCATGTAGGCCCTACATTCTCCTGAATATTTTTCAGTGTCAATGCCAAGAGGCTCGTCCTAGGATCCTACCCTCAGAATAGTGTTGTCGCCACCCCACCCACTTGCACGTGATTAGGAATATTTGGTCTATTCAATGATATCAACATTGACAACAAACAATAATATTCACAATCACATTCAAGCATGGAATGAACTTCACCCCTCTGTAATCACACATACTGATCCAGCTAGATTTTGTTACTCGATGAAAAACGAGTATTTGTTTAAACATCCACCCTCGGCCCTCCTGCACCTCCACTCCAGCACCTCCAGTTAAAACCCCAGTGGGAGTATTCAGGAGGATCCCTACCAAATACCAAGTATCGTACCAATTCACATTCACAGGAACACCTTTCTACAATTCCGGATTGGCTACCCGATCTACCCCCCCCCCCCCCCCCCCCTGTGTTTCCATGCTCCAGACTCTATCTTGTCTCTGGCTCTAATGTTAGACTTTTCTGGAGTCTTGTAAGTTGTAGAAATAATTCTTCTAGATTGTCGAGATCATTATTTGAGATACTGCATTCGAATCTGAAGTAATGTCAAATGACTTGCGGAAGTTACAAATACTGGTTACTAGACAAAATAAGTCGTCACGCGAGTCTAGAGTTTGGTGACAGAACTTCAACGAGACAGTTCCGGTTTTGTTCATAGGCAGCCGGGCCGGGCAGGTCAGGTGTTTCGTGGAACGGGGGCGAGGATGGCATGTGTCTGGCCACCACCCGGAATTCGATTGACGATTTGCCCGACTGCACTGGCATGGCTATCCTGCGAGCCTGTTGATGTGAATACCGCTGCAGATACAGCCACTTACCTCAATGCTTGCGACAAAACATTCCTTCCGCGTCCGCTGGATAGTAATTTCCCAATAGTTACAACGTTTCCAGTCCTGGCAGCCTCTAACAAATCATTCTCCTTGCCCATGACGACTGATTATCCTTTATAAATCCACAGAAATGGCCAAAAAGGGTTTCACTCTGATACAAAAAAACATTCACAGTTTTCGTCTAAAAGGTGTCATTTTCTACAAAAGAACCGTACGTAAGCAGTATCGACTTGTAGGAAACACGTAGTAATGTGAGCGCACACGCACTCAGCAGCTGAAGCAGCATTCAGACTGCGCTTAGCATGCAGTCCTGCACTGGTGGCCTGTTGACAACCCCTCCTCCCACGGCCGGCTGCTTGTTGCGGTAGATACACTGCAAGTTTATGTACCCTGACCGTGAGTGAAACAGTTCCTGTAGAGGGAGTCGAGAGCAGAATGATTGACAGCACATACATGTACAATACGTCATGTGCTGTCATGTAGCTGAATCATGAAATATTCGTAACCAAACGTTTTGCACAAAATAATGTAGTGTAGGAAGATTCAATGGACCCGCGTGATTGAAAAGAGAGAGAGAGAAAAAAAAGATGAATAGATAGTCAAAAGAAACGTGCTACGTGAAAACAAAACAAAAAAAAGGATACTAACAACTTTGAAATAGTTTATCTTTTATGTGGAAACAATGTGAATAGCAAAGGATCAAACCTTGTTTTGAGTTCATAAAAGTAGACATTTGAAAATGGAAATTGCTCGCAAGATACAGTTCGATAGTTACAGTACAATCTCGGCATCTTATAATGATCTCGTTGTGTGCTAGAAATAATTGTTGTCATGGCCGGCGGAATCGTGGGGGCCGTGGGGGCCCCACTTTTTGTGCACCATACAAAGAAATACATAACGTGTCATCACTTTGGGCCCCCCACACTTTTTTTTTTTTAAACCCGGAAGTACGTAAGTGGCACTAAATAGAAATAGATAGAGATCTTGAAGTGTGAGCGCGGTAAGGTTACTAAGTATGTTTTTCACTGAAGACCTTTTTTTTTTTTTTTTTTTTTTTTTGCTTGTTAGCTCATGAAACCCGGAAGTGGGCCCCCACACTTTTTAGTGATCTGAAACCCAACCCCCTCCCCTCAAAAAAAAAAAAAAAAAAAAAAAAAAAAATGTAGGCCTATATCACTTCATTTTTTTTTCTGAAGGGGCGGGGGGGGGGGGGAATACGTATTCCTCCACCCTCAAAAAATTATATACCTAATAACAAACGGTGACGATGCAATTTGCATTGTATAAAGACTGCAATCTCCTAAAAAAAAAAAAAAAAAAAAATGATAATAATAATAGGGCCCTAATCATATAACAGGGCTCCACACTAACTTTTATTTTTGGTGGCCCAAAGACAAACATCCAACCTTTTTGGTGGCCCGATCAGGTCACCAAATTCTTCATTTCTGAAATTTTGGTGGCCCGACGTGCGTTTTTGGTGGCCCCGGGCCACCGGGCCACAGTTAGTGTCGAGCCCTGCATAAAACATACAAATGAACTGCGACAAGAAAAGCCTTTATATTCATAGGTGATAGAAGACACAACTTTTTGATAGACGTTAGATTTTAAACAATAAAGAGGTATAGGCATGTAGTCATGGACGTCAATCCATCTCGACCTCTAGCATAGAACGAAACTGCCGCCTCCCGTACGGTTTACCTATCATTATTTTCTTCTTTGTGCCATTTATCTGGACACCCTGTACAAACATACTTGTGCATGTAGGTCTACAAACTTGTCATTGGCTTATAGATGGCGCTGTTCAACCTGTCAACTCAGTGCCGTATTGTCAACTCGTCGGAGTTTGTCCCATTGGCCTATCCATACTCCGTCGAGCTCGTGGGCTCGACGAAGTCTTGTCTAACTTGATGTCGAGCTTGACAAATTAATGTGTGGCATGTTCACTAATCTTATTCTTGTTCTTGATATGGATTCTATGACTCGCTGGCTGTATGAATTACGGATGTCGAGCTCATGACGTGTACACAATAACTAAACTGTTCTGCAAAATAGAATATTGTTTCAAGTTTCCTGTTCTGTTTTGTTGTTGTTGTTGCTCTAAACTACCTCCAAACTAATGAAAAGTGGCGCCAGCATAAGTATTTTCAATGAATATTGCACCAAATAGATGTAAAAAGAGAGATTGTACGTCATTGTTGTTCAAGTAATAATTATATTTATGGTTAAAAAATTCTTCCTTTTAACGAAAGCAAAATAAAGCGTGGCGTATGTCATTAGCTGTAATCATTATATTTTATACTACCGCTGAGATAAAAATTGACTCGCTTTTATGATTAAAAAAAGCAGGTTCACATTAAACAAAATACAATGTAATACCCAACATGAGGTTTGGTTCTTCAAGTAACTGTCTTTATGTTGCTAGATGAATAAGTTCCGATTGGTTGATGATAGAAAGTATCAAATGCACAATGTAGGTACAACTAAATAAATGATCAACGTCAACATTGCCAGCATTAGTGGCGAACACTCAGTAGTAAAAGCGTCCTCATTTATTTGAAAGATGATAATGATACGTAACGTAATAATGAATCCATAATACAGTAGTAATAATTGATATAATTATCATGAGTTATAATCATATCGTGCGATGTCATGATTATAATTCACAACGACATCGTGACGACACATTTTGTTTTAACCCCATCAAAATACCAACTCCTAATTCTATACTTCTGGTGTGAGGAGGAGACCGCCATTTCCATTAACAGTGCAAGAGATAAATGATTTACCAGCACTTGCATGGGTTGAAATGCGGTCATTCAAAAGTTAAAAGTGGCCTCTCTGTACCCCACCTGGCAACGCTGTGCAATAATTCACTTTCTTTAGAGTATCGATTTACAGTCTATAGGATTATGGTTTTCTAATATGCAATTTCTTTTGCTTTTGTACACATGTAGATGCTGTAATCATTGGCTGACGATAAACCAAGTGTCAGCTAAAAAGTCAGAACTTATTGATCTTACAGCATCTCCACGCCCCTACTGCCCACCCACACACCCCTGTCTCGACACGTGCTCCCGCCTCAAGTGCTGCCAAAGTGGAGAAGGTTAAACGACCAGTTGTTACGGCCGGGGGAACAAGCGAGGAGTGGTCCTAGCTACTTCGAACTGCGGTGGTCTGAGTACAAGGCGGCCACTCGCCTCGCAGAACCTGACCTCGCTTACCAGTTGCTTGAGTGCTGCGAGGAAGGACTACGAAGGGACTTGACCAAAACCCGTTGGAGCCCTCACATCAAAGGATGAGCAAACCATTCTCACAAACATCAAAAGCCTGGCAGTCCGCCAGGAGAACATTATGGTAGCCCGGATGCAGCTCCAGCAAATGCGCCAAGACCGTGACGAACCAGTGCGGGCATTTGCTGCTCGCCTTCGCGGCCAGGCCAGTGTCTGCAATTACAGGAAGGAGTGCACATGCAACCTTGTCGTTGATTTCAGCGACATCATGATCAGGGATGCGCTCATCCGTGGACTAGAAGACGAGGAGATCCGCCTTGATATCTTTGCCAATCCCAGCAAGACATGTCTTTGGAGAAGGTGCTCCAATATGTGGAGGCCAAAGAGAGTGGTCGGCGCTCTGCAGGACGTCTCCAACATACTGAAAGTGGGGCCACCACTACTGCAGCTGCCACCATCAGCTCCTACAAGCGCCGCGCTAAGGACAAAACACAGCCCCGTGAATCACAACCTCAGCTATGCGGCCACTGTGGCAAGCCAGGTCACACGAGTGCCAAACAGGACCGCATAAAACGATGCCCTGCATACCGTCACACTTGCGCAAAGTGTGGACTTCTCCACCATCACGAGAGTGTGTGCCGCCAACCACAGCGGCGACAACCGTCACAAACGGCCAACACACAGGAGTCGCTTGATGATGCCACCGGCATATTTCAATCCTTATACCCTGTCAACGACACCCAGCCCATGGACGCCAATGCAATCACTCTCGACCACCACATTTACGAGTTCTGCGATGCATGGGAAAGGCGGGCGTCTGACCCCCAACCTTTTCTTTGCATATCCATTACCGCAAACCCTCTTGATGCCCAGGACCTCGGCCTCCCCACCCCCACCTATGGCGCCACACCATCAGCCTCTTACACGGCCATGGCTGACACTGGCTGCCAATCATGCTTGGCTGGCACCAAACTCCTGTCCAAATTGGGACTGGACAGGAAACACCTCATTCCTGTCACAGTGAAAATGACCGCTGCCAACAAAAGCGGCATTGGTATAGCGGGTGCCCTAGCCCTCCGCATTTCCGGCACTTCCCTATCAGGAGACACCCTGGAAACGCGACAGATGGTATATTTCACCGACTCCTCCGACCGGCTATACCTTTCGAAACAAGCCTGCATTGCTCTCGGCATGATTTCCAGCCAGTTTCCCACCATCGGCGAGGCAGTCAAGCCCAGCAGTCCCAACACAATGCATCCTCTGTGACCCAACCGCACACCTGCCTCCTGCCTCACGCCCTCCTGTGACTGCCCTCGGCGCCAGATGCCACCCACTCTACCCACATCCCTCCCCTTCCCAGCAACTGAGGATGAGAACAGGGAGAAAATCGAAAAATGGCTACTTGACCACTACAAGTCCAGCACCTGCTATGTATGCGAGCACCAACCGCTCCCAATGATGGCTGGTCCCCCTCTCCGGCTTATGGTTGACCCTGACGCTCAGCCTGTTGCTTATCACACCCCCATTCCTGTTCCTATTCACTGGCAGGTTCGATGACACCAAGACGTACGTCTTGGTGTCATCGAACCAGTACCAGTTGGCACCCCAGTCACATGGTGCCACAAGATGGTGATCTGCCCAAAGAAGTCT
Organism: Diadema setosum; assembly: GCA_033980235.1. Taxonomy (NCBI): domain Eukaryota; kingdom Metazoa; phylum Echinodermata; class Echinoidea; order Diadematoida; family Diadematidae; genus Diadema; species Diadema setosum. The sequence continues at coordinate 18,677,235 of CM067071.1, forward strand.
GGCAAACCAAGGCGAACAGTCGACCTCCAGCCTCTCAATCGGCATGCAGTCCGTGAGACCCACCACACACAGTCTCCTTTTCACCACGCCCGTGCGATACCACCAAATGTTCGTGAGACTGTTTTTGATGCATGGAACGGCTACCACAGCGTTGCATTGCACGAGGATGATCGCCATCTCACCACTTTCATTACACCTTGGGGCGGTACCATTACCGTGTTGCCCCACAGGGCTGTGTTGCTTTTGGTGATGGTTACAGCCGCCGGTTTGATGAAATTGTCTCTACCATCCCACAGAAAACCAAGTGCGTGGACGACACGCTGATGTGGGCAGACACCATTGAAGAGGCATTCTTCCAGGCAGTTAGGTGGCTTGATACCATGGACGACACGCTGATGTGGGCAGACACCATTGAAGAGGCATTCTTCCAGGCAGTTAGGTGGCTTGATACCTGCGGCAACAATGGGATCATCATAAACCCTGCAAAGTTTTCCTTTGCCAGGATGACCACGGAATTCGCTGGCTTTGAGATCACGCCGACTACTGTGTGCCCCTGTTCTCGCTACCTCGAAGCCATCCTGAACTTTCCCACCCCTCGCAACATTACAGACGTGCGCAGCTGGTTTGGCCTCATCAACCAGGTCTCGTACGCCTTCACTTCGACTGAACGCATGCTGCCCTTCCGCTCCCTCCTCAAACCCGGCACACCCTTCCAGTGGACTGACCAGCTCAACCGTCTTTTTGAGGAGTCGAAATCCATGATCATCAGTGAAATCCATAAAGGGGTGGAAATATTTGACAAAACCAAGCCAACCTGCCTCGCCACTGACTGGAGCAAGGCAGGCATCGGGTTTTGGCTTTTCCAGAAGCATTGTTCTTGCTCCTCCACCAAACCCTTCTGCTGCAAGACAGGCTGGAGGATCACCCTTGTAGGGAGCAGGTTCCCATCAGGAGCAGAATCCCGCTATGCCCCTGTGGAGGGAGAAGCTCTTGCGGTCGTGGATGCCCTTGGCAAAGCTCGCCATTTTGTCCTTGGCTGCTCAGATTTGATCATTGCTGTAGACCACAAGCCCCTGCTGAAGGTGTTCAGCAACCGATCGCTTGACGATATCCCGAACCCCCGACTCCGCAACCTGAAGGACAATTCCCTTCGCTACATCTTCCGCATGGTCCACGTACCTGGCATCCGCCATGCCGCAGCCGACAGCATGTCCAGACACCCAGTTGGGCAGCCCGCACCACTCACTCTCCCCGATGATGTAGCACCTGTCAGCGTGGTCACCAAATACTGCCAGCCACCTGAACTGCCCCATGATTTCCTTGCTGCTATCCGCAGACGTGACCCGGACCCAGTCCAGATCTGCAGTCAGTCAGCATTCCCCCCCACGGTGGTGATTCGGTCCATCACATGGGATGATGTTCGAGTCGCCACATCCAGCGACCAAACCATGTGCAAGTTAATCGAGTTCATCCAAGCTGGTTTCCCTGCGCTACCATGTGACCTTCCCCACGAGGTCTGTCCGTACCACCAATTCCGTATGCATCTCACAGAATTTGATGGGGTATGCCTGTACAAGGACCGCCTTATCATCCACCCATCACTTCGAGACCAGGTACTCCAGGTACTGCATTACATTCAGCCCACCAGAGTGTCACCATGATGTGCTCACGGGCGGAGTCCTCATTCTTCTGGCCGGGCATGACTCCTGCCATCACTAAGATGCGGGCACGCTGCTCGTCCTGCAACAGGATGGCACCCTCACAACCAGCTGCACCCCCAACCCTGCCGGTACAGCCTGCTTACCCGTTCCAGTGCATCACGGCAGACTACTTCACCCACCGTGGTCATCACTACCTGGTTGTGGTTGATCGCTACAGCAACTGGCCAATTGTCGAACATGCCGCCAACGGTGCCAAAGGACTAATTGTTGCACTGCGTCGCATGTTTGTGACTTATGGCATCAGGGATGAGCTGTCATCGGACGGTGGACCTGAATTTTCAGCTGGCACCACCCACAATTTCCTACGTGACTGGGGCGTACACCACCGGCTCTCGTCAGTCGCTTTTCCCCATAGCAACTGTCGAGCAGAGGTTGGCGTCAAGACTGTCAAGTGCCTCCTCACTGACAACACGGACGCCGAAGGCTCCCTTGACACCGACTCGTTCCAGCGTGCCATGCTCCAATATCGAAATACGCCTGACCGGGATACATGCCTTTCCCTGCCATGTGTGTCTTTGGGCGTCAGATCCGTGATTTCATACCCATCCACCCAGGGAAATATCAACCACACAGCACATGGCGCGATACCCTTACATCCCGGGAAGAGGCTCTGCGAAACAGGCACATGCATTCTGCTGAACGCCTATCAGAGCACACACGTCACCTCCCACCACTGGCTATTGGTGACTATGTCCGGATCCAGAACCAAACTGGCCCCAACCCGACAAAATGGGACAAAACTGGAATTGTTGTAGAAGTACGGCAATTCGACCAATATGTCGTGCGGGTCGATGGCTCCGGTCGCGTCACTCTCCGCAACAGAAGATTCATACGACGATACATCCCAGTTGTCCCACGTGCACCCCTATTGACAGCACCTGGACCAACAACTCCGCCTGCACCAACACCCCAGCCAACCCCAGCAGGACCCCCAGTTGCCACGCCTTCACCTCAACCTCCTCTGAGCCTGGAACCTCCTGCACCTGCACGAGCTATGAGTAACTAACCAGCAGCCACCCATCACCCAGGCGCAACCAACAACCAGGCCTTCCCTAGCAGACACCAGTCCGCCCCTCACCCCAGATGACTCTGCCCCAACTCCTCGATCTCCTGCAGTTAATACTCCAACAACTGCTCCCCCCTCGGGCCGAGTCCCCCGCGCCCTTCGTGCCCTGCTACCTCACAATGCTCTGGGTCTGAAGGAACATCCCATTCCTCTCCTGGCAGCCCCATCTACTCCTTCCTGATATGACTCCCCGTCTTCTCCTCGCCACTCTGCTCGCCACTCAAAGCCACCTGTATGGTTGCGGAATGACCCTTAAGTTTTGATGCTCCCAGATTAGAGACCTCTTTTATATCGTTGCACACATACTGACTTTGGACTTTGTGCACAGGTGTTCCTGTTCAAGTTGTTGTTCATTCCTTTTCTTGGTCTGTTTTTTAGCGTTCATGTTTTTATACATCCAAAAATGTATTACGCTCTCTCGCCTTTGTTGCTCTCAAAGACTGTGGGGGGGGGGGGGGCATATAGGATTATGATTTTCTAATATGCAATTTCTTTTGCTTTTGTACACATGTAGATGCTGTAATCATTGGCTGACGATAAACCAAGTGTCAGCTAAAAAGTCAGAACTTATTGACAGTCAGCCTGTATTTGCAATATAGAACCTATATATTTGTAATATCGAAATCATTATCATCCATGTAAGCTAAGGATGCTAAGAAAAGGAAAGCTCTTTTTGAAAGCAATTTCAAAAACACGACGATCCCTTTAGGCCTACCAAATAGACTCGTGCAGTCTTCTCATTTGTGCGTGGGGGGTCTGTGGTGTGTGTGGTTGCTTTTGTATTAGACTTTCAGTGGTTATTCGCTACATCCTAAACCGTTAGCTGATACTTCATTATCAAAGAATAATGTCGTACATTGTAGTGATTCACTCACCTGTTTCTACTGTTAAATGCAAACAATATTCAATAACTTTGGTCAATTGAGTTTTGTGTTGCATGTTAATTATTTTCTAATGCATAAAAAATGCAGAAATAAAATCAGTGGATCAATCAATCCATCCATCAATCAATCAGTCAGTCAGTCAATCAATCAATCAATCAGTCAGTCAGTCAGTCAGTCAGTTAATCAATCAATCAAGGTAATCAATCAACTTGGAAACTTATATAGATATAGGTAGGACATTCTGTAGAGATTCGTTCTATTTAATCGTTCAATCGTTTTTTCAAAAGAATCTTTCGAAATGAGGCAAACACACCTAAAAGTATGGGTTGTTAAAAGAAATTTATGGGGAACTCTTAAGAAAATTTGATACGAGATAGTTGTTTTAATTTGTTTGTTTGTTGTTGTTGTTTGTTTGTTTGTTGTTGTTTTGTTTTGTTTTGTTTTGTTTTGTTTTTTTTTGGGGGGGGGAGGGGTGGTGTTTCCCTCCCCTTCCCTCCCCCCCCCCCCCCCCCCCCCCACCCAAAACCATGCTGTGACTCTGGTTCACATCCGAAAGCCACAACCTCAAATTACCCTTTAAAAAAAGGAGAGAAAAAAAAAACACAACAACAACAAACTAATTCATATAATATGGCAAGAACTACATTCAAATCAGCACGTTGTTAGGCCCTGTCTATAGTTTGAAACTTGCGAATATAATAAATGGCGGTCTGAATGTCTTTAGACTGTCACAAACTCGTCGTAGATGGCGTAGTGACAGACTTGAACACGTCGCGAGATATACAAAATTGTAGCTGCTACTTTATAACAGCTTTTTACAATTGAGATTCACCGAGCTCATAGTCTTGATTGTGACCAAATTTAATCTAACTACCCTCCATTCCATTCATCAAATGCTTTTTTCCAAGTGAACAAAGTGATTTGCCTATCCTGGAAAACTAGTAAACAATTCTATATCATGCATGGAATGGATTATATTCATATTTCCAATTCAGAGATGCTTTTTTTTATTTCTATTTTTTTTTTACCATTTCATGCTGTCAAACATCAATTTGCCTATAAATTCAATGCTGTAGTCATCAACAAAAGCTCTTAACAACGACCCCCCCCCCCCACTCCTCCACCCACAAATAATTCGAATTCTTCACTTTAGTTATATTTATTAACAACTCACGAAACAGTTACTTATACAACAACCGAACATTGAGGAGCAGGAAAAAAAAAATAGAAGAGTGCCACCTTGCGGCCAGTAGTGAATCGAATATTACCAAACCGCACGGGTATTCGCTTGGATCGGTAGGCTGACGTCGCGGGAGAAACATGCAAGTGATATTCAATAGGGCCTAAATAAAAATAATTTTAAAAATCGACAAAACTTGAAGAGAGCTAAATTGAGAAAATATTCCAGTGCTCTCTTCTATAGAGCATGCACAAAGGGGTTGGTTAGTTACTTACACACACGTTTTACTTTTTGTTATTCTGAACCGCAAAAAAAGATCAATAGGTTTAAAAGTTTCACATGGGATCAAAGCAAGGGAATACACTGTATGTCAAACCAGATAAGATTTTCCAAACCAGAAATATTTGTAAGTTAAACACCGTCTCTCAGAACGAATCTCGACTGAAGGTTTACCAAATAGAAAATAAGAATATGAATACTTAACCCTATAAAGCCCATAAGGGAGTTCATGGTTAGCGCATGTCTCATTTTGACCCCTACACCACAGACTTTGAAATAACACGGAAAGGACCTGTGACAGAGCATTTAATTTTTTTTTTGTTGTTGAAGCATGCCACCTTTGTAATCAATGTCAATGAAATGCGTGTGCAGCTTTTGTTAACCATTATTGATGAATCACTTTCACCTGTGCGTTCTAACAAGGCGAAACACACAACTTAACATTCCAAATCCTCATTTGCCTGAGGATTCTTTTCGTTTGAAAGTCAGACATTCTCATTTGACCTTTATTTTGCACATCCGCAAATCGCAACCATGAACTCCCTTATTTTGACCCCTTCCAGGCCCAAGGGGGGGGGGGGGGGCACATTGTGCTCCCCTACGGGATAACTTCTATTATGATGTATGACCGTCATATTTGGCACATGGGTAAAGCAACTCATACTGTACATGACCCAACATTTGAAATTTCTCAAGGTCATCCACTGAGGGCGCTATTTACCAAAATATAAAGAAATACATAGGAAATACGCTAAAATCATGTTTTTTCTTTGTAATTCTTTATCCCCTGCATTATCGTTTTATTTCATATCAATCATTTTCATATTCACCACAAAGGAAAAGCAAGTCGCCCTTCACTATAAGTTATGGTTGAAATTTCTCAAGGTCAACATGTGGGGGCGCTATTCATTACAATACAAAGAAATACATGAAACCTATTATGTATTGCTTGGAATGGGTACATAATACTTGTATCACATTTTATATTTCCAAAATATTGAATTTTGAGTACGCAGATTGATAATATGAGAAACAAATGATATTACAGGCAAAGCTTGTGTGAATATAACACAAAATAAAAGGGTAGTCTTTGAAAAATGCTGTGTTTTCGATTATTTCTATTATATCTATTGTTTGATGCTTATGTCATATAGAAAATAAAGGAAATAATAAGAAGGCCATTTCAGGGTGATTCACAACCATAATTACTTCACATTTTGGTCCTTCAGCAAAGTACAGCCAAGAAAACCCCACTTTATCCATTATTATATTGTTAACTGAAATTGGAACAGAAAATCATGCAAAATCTGACGAACATGATTGTAAGTTTACTGTTGCCATGGCAACCAGCAGTATCGGACAAAGCTAAATTATATATCAAAATATTTGCAATAAAATTTTAGGAAAAGTCACAAAATTTGGCTAAAATCGGGTAAAGGGCGTAGGAGTTGCAAACGAAAATATGGTAGGGGGCGCAATGTGCCCCCGGGCTTTATAGGGTTAATTATAAGTACGTTAATGTTATACGATTTATCTGAACTAAGAATAATTCTATTACTTCAAGAATTCGAAGATACCTTGTATAGAGTCTACCATGTGACTCCCAGGACATCTTTTTAAGAAATGCACTTATGCAAATTGGAAGACTTTAGAGCAACCAAATGCACGGATGAAGAACAAGCAAGCATGATTATTCATATCGACTGTTGGGCCGTTTGATAATCAAGGTATAGTGCCTTCTTAACGTATATCAGAGGTTCAAGTCCACTCTTGTGACATGTAATTCGTCTGGTACATATTACAAACCATGACCTATAGCCCAGATTCTGTTTTTTTCTTCTTCTTTTGCTTTCCCTTTGTCTAACCCGTGGCACGCTCTACAATGTCATGCGTGATGCCCTGAGTGTTATACACTTGCACACACATTGCCGGGGCAGAACCTTGATAATATCAGGGAGGTGAAAAGAAGACAGAATGCGTCCACTTGAACTTTTCACACTTACGAAGTTGACATAATGCAGTGGTATACAGTGGAACATGTAAGCATTTTAATTTAGTCTTAGTTCACCCCCCCCCCCCCCCCCATCCCTGATCGGGTCGCCATGGGGGCCGCAGATGATGATAAGCTATGTCAATGTAGATTTCTCTGTAATCATCGGTGGCTACAGTTATTACCTGTGAGTATAACTCGTGAGGTATCATTATACGGTGGACTCCCGTATTATAACGCAGTCCTCGGGACCGGCAGTTATCGATATTTCGTTATAACCGAATAAATAAACACTAAAAATACATAAAGTGAATAATGTTACGGTCCGAATTGTTACTTCGTTAAAACCGGAATTTCGTTATAACAGTGTCCGTTATAACGGGAGTGCACTGTATTCATTTTGGCGTTTATTTCGACTTCAAATTTTGTCAATCATAGAGATTATAGCGGCGCTACTATAACATGGTCATTATCATAGCCAAGAGCACCTACACGTTTGTATAGATTGCTTCAGCTCAGTTCAGTTCAATTTTATTTCTCCATTCCATGGTGATTAAACAACTTTAGCGAAGTGCCGACATTATTATGCACGTTACGCAGTGGGGAAAAAAAAAAAAAAAAAGCTATGTCAATGTCGATGTCCATGTAAGCGCCACTGGGTATATAACTTTCATTAAAAAAATGATGTTAATTCTGATATCAAAGTTCTTTCCTCCCAGGTATCATTGTTTGCTCATTTCGGCGTTTGAGGTCATACTTTGTTGAGGCAAATTTATAGCCTGTTGTTACGAAGTCATTCTACGATGTATCATAATAGAATGTATACAGCTCTACTAATTGCGGCAGTCACCGGATTGTGCAACATCGCTGTTTTATGAAAATTATGTGTAAACGGTGGAATTAGTCAATTCTCCTTCTCTGACATAATTATATTTATATCAGTGAGTTTAAGGATTTTTTTTTTCTGAATAAAGAAATTATGATTATGGGCATAAGTAGGCAGATGATTGATTATCCAAAGAACCATTTTCTATAGTAATAAAATCCTGTTGACTAATGTTGATGAAACATATCAAACATCTAATGAACCAGGCATTGCCTTCGTCAACGTTTGTTTGTTTGTTTGTTTGTTTTATTTCCATCATAAACATACATACCGATGTAATAAGATATCATAGGTATAAAGAAAATAACACAAGCATAAAGTGAAGCATATAGCAAATGTAGAGCATGACACATTAATATATACGAAAAAGAACAGAATGTAGGATTAGACAAAGATAACGGCTGGTTAGCCCATAATCAGCTGCACTTTTCTGGTGCTGCTGGTATGGGGACCAGCAATAAAGAGGTAAGAAGTAGAGTGTGAAGGTTACATACATAAATATAAAACTATAACAGACTTATTGAAATGTAATTTTACATTCAATTCTATTCTTATGGCGTAGGGGTCATCTGGTGTATACCCACGCTCACTTAGAGCCGATTCTGACTATTAAAATAGCACATAGTACGTGCAGTACATGCGTGATGTGTTGTGATTACGCGATGGCTGCCGACTGATCAAGGCGAGGAAACTATGCATTCCCGGAGGCGTGTTTTTTTTTTTTTTTTTTTTTTTTAGACGGCACAGATTGGGGACCCTAAAAATCTATTGGAGACCCTAATCCTAATCCTATCCCTAACCATCAAACCCTAACCCTAGCCCTAACCCTAACCCTAACCCCAACCCTAACCTTAACCTTAACCCTAACCCTAACCATAAACCCTAACCAAACGTTTTCCCCATAGGTTTAATACGCGCCATGCCCCAATCTGTGCCGTCTTTAAAAAAAAAAAAACGCTTCCCGGAGCGGGTCGATTCTGAACATGCAGGGCCGGCTGGCGGAGTGTTTTCCACTTCCGGGCTTCTTCCGCTGACAAGCAAAAGTGTGGGGGCCCAAAGTGATGACACCTTATGCATTCCTCTGTATGGTGCACAAAAAGTGTGGTGGTGGTGGGGGGGGGGGGGGGGGAGCCCCGCACGGCACCCACGGTTCCGCCGGCCATGATATGGATAATAAACCAGCACACAAAGATGAAATCTACAGCATTGATAACACCAACGTGTCCACTTGAACATTGTGGGACTCACAAAGTTCGTAACATAATACTGTGAAGAGTATGTTAACATTTACCCTCCCTCATCAGTCCAGACGATAAGCTGTGTCAAAATCGATGTAACATGCATGTAATCACTAATTTTGTGTCTATATAACTTTGATGTTATGTCAAAATGTGGTGGTGGGGGGGGGGGGGGGGCGAGCCCCCACGGCCCCCACGGTTCCGCCGGCCATGATATGGATAATAAACCAGCTCACAAAGATGAAATCTACAGCATTGATAACACCAACGTGTCCACTTGAACATTGTGGGACTCACAAAGTTCGTAACATAATGCTGTGTAAGAGTATGTTAACATTTCCCCCCCCCCCCCATCACTCCAGACGATAAGCTATGTCAATATCGATGTAACATGCATGTAATCATTAATTTTGTGTCTATATAACTTTGATGTTATGTCTGTTACAAAAAAAAATAATGATCCGTCTTAGGTAACATTCTTCATTTTGAACGGTATTGAGATTGAGGTCATAATTTTGTCACGTACGTTTTTAGAGATAGTGGCGCCTAATTACATAATTATTATACAATTATGTCAATTTGCGTCTGTCCAGTTCAGTTCATATCAATTTCATTGGTGCTTTCCATTGAGGGAGTAATGTCGACATAACATCACTGGGCGAAAAGCTTCAGCAGGAGTTACGGTCTGGGCGGAGGGGCACCAGCGAGGGCTCAACAGCCATGTGTCCAGGGCCAAGGTGAGTCTCCACAATCATATTGGGGGATTGATCGGCTGTAGCTAATAGTCTGGAGGAGGAATGGGCTCCAACATATTCATTGCCCAATTAGACACGCTACATGAAAGATGACAGCCATTTCTCAATTCATACCGGATCGGTCGTTATCGTCCGGGTTAACAAGGACCGCGCGCCTATACGTCTGCTCATCAGGGCGGAGTGGACAATATTATTTAATACTAATGTACCGACAAACAAGATCCGAGCTAGAAGCTCGAAAAAGTGCAAAGCTTCAAATGCCTGGGGGCAAAGCCAGAGGTAACCCCCTGGTCATTTCACAGCCAAAAACAGCATTGCCAAAGCGTAGGATCATCTGGAGTGATAGGAACATCACAATAAAAACAAAAATCAGATTATGCGCTCCATATATATTGCCTTTTCCATATTCCTGTATGCATGTTAGAGATGGACCCTAAACAAAGATCTAGAAAGGAGAATACAGTCCATGGAGATGAAATGCTATCGCAAACTATATACTTGGCATCTCCTACAAAGACCACATTACCAACGATGAGGTAAGAAACCGAGTCCGACAAGCAAAACTCAAATGTTATACATGTTCACAGTGGGAACATCAGGACTGGCCAAAACGATCTTACAAGGCACAGTGAGAGGAAAGAGGGCAAGAGGAAGACCAAAGAAGAAAATTATGGGAAGGCAACATTCGAGACTGGACAGTCCTCTAAGGATGAGAGAGGCATAAAAAGAGAAGAGGGAGGGATGGAGGAAAGTGGCTGCAAAGTCTTCTGTTTGGCCCCCAGCGGTCTTCTCGAATACAAGACATGTACAGTACAGTACTGTACGTATGCATGCAAGTAAAGATATAAAGCAATGTTATGTTGAAAGTAAACGAAAAAAAGAAAGAAGAAAACTTAAGAGTAAAGTTTAGGCTCTACAGAAAATAATTGGAATCCATGGGACCATATTCAATAAAGCGTAGCTTAACTACATAGATGGTCCCTTTTTGTTATTATCATATGATATATAGAATAGTTAAACTATAAATTTTAAGAATTAGAAATTATTAATTATAAACATTATATAGAATATTTCAACGAGATCTCTAGATGTCCAGATGATTTTTAGACTTTCCCGTCTAAGCAGCTACAGATTGGACAAACTGGCTAAGCCCCCAATAAATTTTCAGACATTATAGTAACTGGGATGAGGGATAAAAATGCTTTCAAAATTCATCAAAAGATGTGAACGAGGAGGATGGGCGCAGATGAGAGCGTATAGCAAAAATGGGGCATGACTGAGTGACTAAGTGTCTAAGGAAGAAGAACAAAAGAAAAGAACATGCATTAATTCTGCACAGGTGAACTTGCAAGTGACATTCCAATGGAATGACATTGCTGCATTACTGCAATGTCCTGATCCTATTTTTATGTTATCCTTGTTGAGCGTATTATTATTACGCCGTATCTAGGGACTCTGAAGGCTTTTTTTTTTTCCTGATAATTCACTCATGCAATATGAAAGACATTGGAGCAACCAAATGCACGGATGAAGAAAAAACAACCAGACATGACTGTATATCGTCTGTTTTGGGCCCATCAGTCATCTAATGAATAAGCTTATCTAGCAAGGCTGTGACAGTCTTCGTCAAAGCGGGTCAGAGGTTCGAGTCCACTCTTAACAGTGACATTCAAGTGGGGGCATTGTGGCATAGTGGATATTAAGTCTCCCGACTCCCATTCGGAGGACCCGAGTTCGATTCCCGCCTAGTGCTTACGTCCTTGGACAAGATGTTTTTACCCACCATGTCCCTCTCGACCCAGGTGTTGGCATAATAATGGCAGGACCCTGTGGTAGAACAGTGGCAACACTCAAGAGGCTACCACGGATAAAACCGTCTGGTGTATACCACGCTTACCGAGCCCAGATTCTATACTTTTTCTTTACCTGTCTGTATCTAGCGCGGCGCGCTGTTCATGCGTGATGCGCCGTGACTGAGAGATGGCAAGATGATCTGACACTCGACCAAACGGTCTGACGATTAATAGATTCCCAGAAATGACATCACTAAATTGATGTACGAATCGCGTATCAAAGCTTTGACGCTGATGAATTCAGGCTACTCCTCACTTAACCATACAGACATGGATGTGACGAAACTGTGGCTATACGTATAGTCGCTATCACGTTATAGCACGTGCAAACCCGCAGTCGAAATTTGATCATACTGTGTAGGCATAATATACCGATATTATGTGGCATTGTACACTTTTCATTTCATTTCATTTCATTTCATTTCATTTCATTTCATTTCATTTCATTTCATGTCATGTCATGACATGTCATGTCATGTCATGTCATTTCATTTATTAAGTTTTCACACAAATCATCATTGTTGTGTTTACAGCATCCACCCATGACAATGCAAAGTAACACATAATATTATTATACATGTTATAAGTTATAAGTTCAGTATATTCAAATAGCATTTACATTAAACAAAATCAACTGAAATCATTCTCAAGGATACATTCATGACGGATAATTAAAATTGTGCGTGTACTAGTATTACGTGTATTACATGTATTACGATATCAAGATATACACATAAGATTACTCACACATATTATCATATAATCATCTCGACATATACGTAACTGCATAAATACCATGAATGCCAGAGACTCGGCATTTTAAAAGGATTTTTGCTTTCTTTTGTTGTTGTTGATTTTTGTTTCATTTTTCCCTCCAAAGAAAGAATGGATTGGCAGCAGTTTTGCCACAATTAAAGCGACGTATTGTGCACAGTGACATTATTATTGTGTCGTTCGTTATGAAGGATAATGGCGTGTGGGTGTGTGGGTGTGTGCATGTGTATCTGTATCTCTCTCCCTGTCTCTCTCTCTCTCTCTCTCCTTCTCTCTGAATGACTGCAGTACATGTACTTGTAATAACCCTGCTGGAAAGAACATCGTGTCCGACAGTGTGAAGCACAGTGTGAACACAGTGTGAACACAGTGTGAACACAGTGTGAACACAGTGTGAACGCAGTATACGAAATCTCTTCACACTACAGTATTAAAATTCGAGCGTTTTAGCATTGCAAAGACATTGTGAATCATCAATACACAATTTAACATAGAACATTGCTATGTGAACACTGAAAAAACACACCATGTCAGTGTGAAATTATCTCCACACTGTTAAATTCCAGTGTTTTCACATAGTTGACAATGAGGACACATCTTGGGTGGCATTCTGAAAATCTTCCTAACTTTCTTCCTAAGTTTTTGCCTAAGTCAGAAAGTTAGAAAGACCGAATTGGTAATCTGAAATTTCTTTCTTGGAACTTCTTAATGAAATTAGGCCATCACATCCCCACCCACGTCTTTTCTTAAGCCAATAAGAAATGCCGTATCATAAGGAACCAACCAATGACAATCGCATATTATAATGACGTAGTGTTAAATACACGTGTGCGCGGCATGTCCACTTTCTCATGCCCATTACGCTCATCAAAGTACACGTTGCAGTGAATGACTAGCGCCTATCACGATGTTGTGCAGCTTGCTATATCTTAACGACGTACCTACTTAGGACAGGGGTAGGGCTTTTCTAAATATCTTCCTAAAATTCTTTCCAAAGTGCATTCTAGATTACCAACTTCTTCCTAAGTCAGAAATTTGCATATCTCATCCTCATTTGCATATCTCCCTAAGTTTCTTCCTAAGCTTAGTGGAGAAAGTTGGGAAAGCACTAAGGCAGATACTTAGGAAGATTTTCAGAATACCACTTGGGAAAAAAATCTAGACTTGGGATGAAATCTCGGGGTCATCCCATTAGACCGACACCCACGAGTCATACAGCCCACGAGTTCGACATTGAAAACAGGTCCATGAGTCATACAGCTCACGAGTCATACAGCTCATGAGTTCGACACTAGGTAAATAAAGCCCATGAGTTCGACGCTAGGTGAAAACAGCCCACGAGTTCGACAGATACAACACGTGGCCTAATGTGTCGGTCTCGCGGGCCTTGTCAGCTTGTCAGCAACTAATGGGATGTATCACTCGTGAGCTGTGTAACTCGTGGGCTGTATGACTCGTGAGCTGTATGACTCGTGGGCTGTATGACTCGTGGGTGTCGGTCTCGTGACGTGCACCCGAAAGTTCTTCCTAGGAAGGATTTCAGAATACCACCCATAGTGAACACACTGTGGGACACTGTGTTCTTACCAGCAGGGATAGGAGAAAGGAGGTTATGGGCAAGCTTGCGTATAGACTGTAGTAGCGTGTGTGTGTGTGTGTTTGTGTGTTCCTTGAAGAGGGACTTTTCGTTTATGTCAATATTGACCACCTTTAAATATACATTCAAGAGTCCTGCAAATGAAGCAACCTAAATTTGGCTGCATAATCAAGACAATTATTCATAAATCACTGATTAAGAAGCGTGATGGCTACCGACAGGTAAGGCAAACAGAGCACGAATTCTCATTGCAGATCGGAACAGCGATAAGAGGAACTAGCTGACCGAGTTCAAATCTATGATATTGATAGTTGATTATAACAATGTGTCCCATAAACACTTGAGCCTTTTGGACCCATGAACTTTAATGTTATACAATGCAAGCATTTTGTCCCCCCCCCCCCCCCCGCACACACACACTCTATAATCGTAAGTGGGTGGGGGACGGATAATGATAAACTATGTCAATTTCGATGTCCATGTAGAATCGTCCGACATGTGGCTGTGATTTATATGGCTCTCATATTTTGATTTTGTTCCTCTTTAGGTATCATTCTTCATTTTGGTGTTTAATGCGACTTAAAGGACAATTCCATCTTCATATACATAAGGATTGAGAGAATGCAGCAATATTAGTAGAACACATCGGTGAAAGTATGAGGACAATCGGACAATCCGTTCAAAAGTTATGAATTTTTCAAGTATTTGCGCAGTTACTGCTGGATGAGAAGACTACTGCAGTATTTATGATGTCACGTGCGTACAACCAATACAAGGAAAGTAAAAAGAGAATTTCACAAAACTTTACTTTTTGAATAAAGTGCACATTTCTTCGACTTGCTACTGACGTATGTTAAGGATAATATTATTCCCCCTGCCTTCTTCAAGAAAGAAGTCGAGTGTTATTTTGTTACGCGAGAAAAATGGAAATATGTTGAATTTTGTTTATTCTTTCTTTATATCATTGTGCTCATGTGACATCACATGCTATAGTAGTCTTTTCATCCAGCTGTGACTGAGGAGAAACTTCAAAAATTCATAAATTTTGAACAGATTGTCCACTTTTCCTCAAACTATCACTGATGTGTTCTACTAATATTGCTGCATTCACTCAACCCACATGTCTATGAAGGTGAACTTGTCCTTTAAGGTTACACGTATATTTTGTCATTCAAAGAGATAGGGGTTTTATAACATTGTCATTGATACAGCCAAGTACATGGCAATGGCGATTGGTTCAGCGCTGATTACGTGCAAATTACGTGTTGTAATCATAATAGTATAATAGCGTGTGTGTGTGTGTGTGTGTGTGTGTGTGTGCGTCTCACAAGCAGCCCTCTAAGCCTGCTCCAGTAGTTGTGTCTCTTTACTTGATTATTATTTGTATTGATTACCACTTGTACAGTGTTTTCGTCATATTCATATTCATATTGATATCTAATTTCAACAAATGTTATTTTTTTTATAATGTCGTATATGTGTGTCAATAGCAAAATGAACAATTTCGGCTATTGAGCTGAATGTTCTTGCTTTATTGTGAATAAACCTATGTTGAATTGAATTGGATTGAATAGTAGTAACTGGAAATCATAAAGTGTCTTGTATTAACACGCTGTAAAAACCCTATGAGAGCGATATCTGCATGAGTTTCCAATATAGATATCTTAAAAGTGCTATATAAAGGCCCTAAAATAGTTGGTAAAAGAGGACAACGAATATATAGACATGATGTAAATAGAATACGCAGATACGTAAATATTTGAAGATACGGATTTAGTCATAGATTTGTATCAACTTTCAAAGCAAAGCTAAGAACATTTATTACACTCAGAGTCCTATATTGTTTGTTTAATATTGACGAGGAATTAGTCTGTGGTACATATTTGATAGTTTACCACAGTGACAAGGACTTTAGAGATAAATTCAAGTGGTACTCAAGCCTAAATCTAAATTTGCCCGCTTTCGCATGAAATTTTACGAAGTCCTTTGACCGCATCAAGTTCAGGGGTGGATCATTCGAATACGCCCCCTTCAAGTAAAATGTAGCAGCCCAATTGCTATCGCCACAAGACTAATACATGTTAAATTCACGGTCAAGGAGTCAGTCTGTGCTTTGTCTTCATCGTCGTCAACACGCGTGTCGTCTCTCATTATCTTCAAGTTCAAGGGATTCAGGTAAGAGAACTTCTTCCTCTTTCATCCGCGCTAGTCACTAGTGGATATAACAAGACGTTTGCAAAGTCATGCGAACCGTGATCGGGAATAGAAGTGGTTTATTGAGTTTAACGAAAATAGTAGCTAGTAGTATAGTATAGTAGTATATTGATGATTATTAGTATCATAACTTTGATGTTGGCATGGAGCAAAGACTTAAACGTGTCAGTTGAAAATTCAGTCTAAACAGCGTGATATCTAAAACACAGAACTTCACGTTCCTTCTTATAGTTCCGATAGGAAATGTACAAATTTTAATTTGATCTATCTTTATTTTTTTTTTCTTCACATCCCGACATCTTCCTGTCTTTGTTTTTCATTATACAATGACATGATACTGATAGTAGAAGTAATCGTTGTTGTTGTTAATGTGTTTTTAATGACGATAATCACAAAAATGATTTCGCTACGTTTATAATTCATTATGATAACACCTAAAAGCCAGTATAGAAATACAGTGTGTAGTTCAATTAAAAAAAAAAAGTCTTTGAAGGCTAACGCCCACTTTTCTAATAGAGCTTCTTTTTTTTCTAGTTTAGCTTAAATTTTGATCTCTTGCATTTAAATCATTGATTATTCTCATTTGAGTTTCGACATGTTGGAGCCAAGAATTTGCATAGGCCGAACACCTTGAAGGAAAACAACTATCCTTAAATTTTCACAAATCTAATTATTCATGTCAACTTATATTTTCATGAGGGCAGACAAGTTATGTAACTGCTTAATGTCCATAGTATGTTCTATCAACAGCACTCAGAGGCACATGTCTTGTATGGTTCTTAATAGTAAATATTTGCAGATAATCAGGGGTCAAACGTTTCCGTAATCAAACCTAAAACTTCGTATTATTATAGTGCACACATCCATTTTCATTCACTGCCTGTATAGTCGCAGTGGGCATACATTATGCTGTACATCAGCTTCGTGCAGACCTCTATTGGAAGTCTTGGCCATTTTTATCCTGACAAATCAGCTACAGTTCAGTCACACTGAGTGTCTTTTTTTAGATCATGTATTATGTATACTATGATTACATTAATTATTAAAATTTGTCTCTCATGAAAATGTAAGTTTACAGGAATAAATGAAGTTGTGAATATTTGAGGTCAATTATTTTACTTCCAGGCGTAAACGTTGATATTATATACGTCTTCCAGAAAGTGTTCTTTTATTTATAAATATTTTCTAAAGTTAACGTAAGTTATGCCAGAAATTCAGACTTACTGTGGTTAATGTATTCTTATGTCATTGAGGCTTACATCAACGGTTTTAACAGTCACTTAATACACAAATGTCAATTTCATATTCAATTTATTTCAATATTTCACGTAAATAGCATACATAATACATACAAAAATTACAAAGCATGCATAAGATGAAACTTCATTGGAATGTACAACAGCTGTCTGTCTCAGTATAAACACAAAGGTATGTTTACATTAGTGTTGTGCTATGGTCATAGTACGAGAAATATGATTAGGCATACGTAGGGGCAAGCTTGCTCAGCCGCAGGTCCAAAGTTAAATTATATAAAGGAAATTATTGAATACAGACATCTTATTTAGACCATACTATTACAATTGTGAAGAACCGATTAAAACCAAGAAATATCTGTCAAATAAATGTTACTAAATAAAACACAGTAAAATCACATGATGCAACAGTAGGCCCATCTATTACATTACTAACAAGCAAGCACACTGAAATAATAACGACTGAGTTTATAATGATTCAAATACAGTTGAGGAGAGACGCATTCCAGCAGGAATGTGGTTTTACCTTTCTTTTACGTCATTTTCATAATTTGCTCAAATGCTCTTATTCTTGAATTACCAAAGCAGCAACTGTAATTAGAATGGTAAACATTTGGAAAAGGAGAGCAATGAGAAAAGGAATTTTGAAACAAAATGACGTATACTGAAAAACGTGTTACCAAAGTTCATATAATAATGACACGGTCGGCCGTCT
This sequence comes from Diadema setosum, assembly GCA_033980235.1. Classification (NCBI taxonomy): domain Eukaryota; kingdom Metazoa; phylum Echinodermata; class Echinoidea; order Diadematoida; family Diadematidae; genus Diadema; species Diadema setosum. Next base: position 18,695,640 of record CM067071.1, read on the forward strand.
AATATGTGTTGCTATAAGTGTAAGACAATCAACATCGGCATGGTATGACATTTGGATAAGTTAAAGGTCCTGTTTATCTTTGGAACATTGATTAAAAAATTTTCAAGATATGACATTTAATGCATATGTGTAGGTCTGTTGTACCACAAAATATCCTATCATTTAACATTTTCGCGATAAAGCCTAAAATACAAGGAGATATCTGTATTTTTCTCAATAAACCGTAACTGTAGACGGTTTAGCCTGGAAACATTCTTATTATAACTATTGTTCTCATTTGGTACATATATATATATTTAAAAAAACTTTTTTTTTTTTAACAATAATTAACATGGATTTTGCCTATTCAGATTTTTACAGTGGTTGTTTCTATCCCTAGCTCACATTTTAGAACTACTTTAAAGCACTAATGTTGGGTTTTTGTTTCATCTGCAAGTGGTAAATTATACTAACAATATAGTTGTGGTTATCGAGGAGCACCCTCACTGCCATAGCGGGAAATGCAGGATGACTTCGATATTGATAAGAGCTAGAGTTACGCCTCTTCTCATCAAATCAATAATCAGGAGACATCACTGAAGGGATGGTATTGTTTTGGTTGAGATTGGGAATTCAGGTCTGGACTTTGTGCGAGATAATGCGAAATCTCTCATGAAAAATGTCAGAGCATACAATTCTGAGAAGAATTCAAAGTTTATTTGACGAAATTTGTCTTGAAATGGCTGAGACATCCAAAAACAAAGAGGTCTTAATAAAAGATGGGACCCACGTTTTATTGGGACCACTTTGTTTTACTTGCCGGTATCTTAAGACCAATTTTCGTCAAATTAACTTTGAATTCCTCATAGAATTGTGTATATGCTTTTTCATTTTTCATGAGGGTTTTAGGATAATCTTGCAAAAAAGTTAGAATATGAATTCCCAATCTCAACCAAAACTATGCCACCCCTTTGATGTCATAGGATATGTATTCAGGAGAGAGGAATAGGAAGAGTAAAGTTAGCAGCAACGGAAAGGGAATTGTCAAGAAAATGAAACAGCGATAAAACAAAATAGCCTCAACAGACTCTCAAATAAATAATCATGTTGGAAGTCCTGTTAAGTATGACTTTATAATCAGCAACACCAAGTTTCCATCCGCGGGGCATGGCCGCAGGTTACCTATACATGGTGAATCAACTATGAAGATGATTATTCACATTCCATAGCATATCTGCTACAGCATGTTCCTGATATTATAGTCTTCACATTAATTCAGACTCCCATGCAGATTGCACGCAAATAATACATTATAGTCTTTGATATGCCTAACGAGATAAGAAATGCGAACTTCTGAGTAAGTATGAGAAGTATGTTCCCTAATGTACATCATTTGGAAAAATAATACGCGTCTATTTACGCTTCTCGCTATTATCTTTATTTATTATCATTATTATTTATTTTTTATTTTTTTTTTTTTTTTTGGGGGGGGGGGCACATTTATTCCATGTCTCTTGTTCTTTCAATTCTGGTTTGTTTGTTTGTTTGTTTGTTTGTTTGTTTTTTTGTTTGTTTGTTTGTTTTTGTTTTTTTTACTATTGGACGTATAAACTACCGGAGTTGTTTTGGTTTAATTTCTCGTCTAAAGTGAAATGACCAGATATGATATTCACAGGGGAGGAAAAAAGGGACTTTTCTTCATTATTTTCTTTTTAACAAGATCGTCATTAAATAGAGAGAAACATATACTATTTTTAATGGTACTGCATTCTCTACCTAACCAGATATATATTTGAAAATAACGCTAAAGTTATCACATATTAAATTGTATTATTTTCTTTGTTTTTCAGCAGATTGAATCTCATAATATATCAGACTTATAAAATGGATATATCTGCTTTTGCATTTAAACTCTTTAAAATAATGTTCGAAGCTAACTTCATCCAGAATGTAACTAATTGATAAAGAAAATAAGTATGCGGAATCATTCATTGTCTTAGACTCTATCCCATACACAACACAGGTTCCCAACATCAACAGGAGTCAACAAAAAACAACAAAAATGGCACAAAGAGTTGTTTTAATCACCGGCTGCTCTTCGGGCATTGGCCAAACTATGGCTGTAAAATTGGCCAAAGACGCAGCGAAGAAGTACCTAGTGATTCCAACAATGCGCAACCTCGAGAAGCGCAAGCCGCTGGAAGAAGCTGCCGGAAGCACCCTCAACGACACATTGCACATTGAGAAATGTGACGTCCAGTGCGAGAAGTCCGTCCAGGATGCTGTTGAGAATGTTGTGAACAAGTTTGGCCGAATCGATGTTCTAAGTAAGCACACCTCTTTAGATACTACTCTTCTGCATCTGAAGAGACAACTAATGATTATAGGCCTAATCTACTTCTTTGTCTTAATCCATTACACTCTAACTGCGATGGAATGAATTTGACATGAGTATTAAAGCTTAAGCCTGCAGATCACATTCAATTTAAACTACTAGCTATCGCAAATTATTCCAAACTTTAATCTGTCAAGCAAAAAAACAAACAAACAAACAAACAAACAAACAAAAAAACAAAAAAGAACAAAAAAAAAAGAACGTCAGCCAACGTTGTCGTACTGGAAGTTGTTGTATCAACTGCTGATTTCTCTTCTATTGAATAAATGTAACTATTTTATGCTATAAAAGTGTCAGAAACGTAATCATTGTTTATCTTGGATCATCTGAACTTGTCCTTGGATGGCGTCTTTTATCACTAATATTAGATATTGGATAAAATGCAAGATTACCTGAGCACACATAAAAGCAGACTATCAACATCGGAGCGATTGTTTTCATGGATGAAAATCGATAAAGTCAAAGCCACATAATGTGAAGAAAAGAACAGGTAAAATGAAATTAAATAAGAAAGGGAAATAAGTAAACTATAGGTTACAAAGGACACTCATATATTAATTCGTGAATGAAATTGTATACTTATGTACTATGAAATATGTGATATGAAGAGTTTGATCGCAAAACGAATTAAGCGCCATTTTTGAACATGAAGCTACAATGTATGTTTCCGAATATTTTCCGATCATTTTCTTCTCTTTTTTAAAGCAACTGTCATTGCAAATATAGAAATAAAATAATAACAAACTTGGAGTTACCTCGATTTGACACCAAGCTATTCATCACCGTGTGTTTGTAAGTATTATGTATGCGTGTGTACATTTTTCCCGTGCAGTTAATAATGCTGGAATCGCCTCCTTCACACCAATGGAGTACATGCCGATTGAAGACATGAAAGAGCTGTTCGATACGAACTTCTTCGGGATGGCCCGGATGTTGCAGGCTGTTCTCCCTCACATGAAAGAACAAAAGACCGGCCATATCATCAGCACCTCGTCAGTTTCCGGCATTGGCGGTAGGTTAACATCCCTCACATGATATACCGTTTAACCTTTTCTGTGCCAGGGACTTTTAAGAACTTACATAATGATGTGTCGTTGTCTGCGCCAATCAGTATTATAAAAGGGGCTTTAGAATCTCTGCAACCTGATTGGTCAGTCATCATGCATTGATTTTTAATGATCCACACTGAACCATGCGTTCAGCAGTGTCCGGTAAAATCCAAACGCATGGCTCAAGCCTTGTACAGTGTAGAGAGCTGTACAGAGGTGTACCGGACGGATGATGGGATAAAAATGGAATTTCATTAATTTACTTGCCCATTTTATAAAACGAATGATGCACTGGTGTATTTCGTGGATCAGTGAGAACTGGATGCTCTCGTTTAACTTTGGAAACAGTCTAAAACCCACTCGTGGGTTTCAACAGTTCCAAAGTTAAACTCACGAATCAAATTCTCACCGATCCATTCTGTCCTGTGCATCAATGTGTGTGTGTGTGTGTGTGTGTGTGTGTGTGTGTGTGTGTAATCCTAAAGCGCACAAAGGGTTTAGAAAAATAAGACCAATAACAACAATAAAAAACCAAAACTCAGCACACACACACACACACACACACACATGAAACGTAATCTTAAATGAGCTTGTTTATAACATCTCATGTCAGGTGACTGAAGAAAGACGCTTAAAGTAATTAAAAGAAACAAGAAAAGGAACGAATAGATGCAGAAATGATCTCTTGTCAGAAGCTACCAGTTGTTTCTTTCTCGTATACTTCTGTGCTGACTTGTCAAAATATCTCTATCACTGCTTTGAAAAAAAGAAAGAAACATATCCTTCAGTCTGAAGCTTAGCTTATGCGGTTTGTATTAATGCTCATTTTTGGACGACGATTATGAACGCAGTTTCCTTTTCCGGATATCGCAAATAAAGGCTTTAACATGAACCCCATGTTGTAGAAATCTCTTCAAAAAAGGGAGGGCTGCAAGTATTGTAACATTCGAACTGATTGCCCATTTGTGATGTAGATAACATAATCATTCACTTCAAGCACTGTGATTTTCTATTCTTGTGAATTATCTTATTCGGTAACGAGTTCAGTAGCCACTCTCTTTCCCTTACAGCTATCTATATCTCCCATCGAGCTTGCTTCCGTACAGAACTGGTCCCCATCAAGTTTCTTGAAACAGCTTAATGCTTTGACTCATGAACTTTCAAGATTTGCCGTTTATCCCAGTGTTCATTACTTTCGCTTTGATTGTTTTTATGGGGGGGGGGGGAGGGGGTTCTAAAGCAATCTTTTTTTATAATATACTAATCACTATAACTAAAAACAATCTAATAGAAAATCATAAAATAATACTGAATGTGATGGTACTTGCTATGAAAGGGAAAGTATTTTCCGTTATTTGGGGCCTGTTTCATAAAAAGTTGCGATTGCTCTTACGTTCGATTTACGCATAGCTCATTGAATCTAGGTAAGTTCAATATTGAGCGTAAGTTCTGTTTGATAACAACACCTACGCTTGATTTCAAGAAAAATCAAGCGTAACTTTCAGTATATTTAGCGTTACTTGATATCAATCTTTATGAAACTGGCCCCTGATTGTTAATAAATTGTTCCGCAGGTGAAATTGTACGGAGTCTATCTTTGACGGTACTCTCTGTCTTCCAGCTTATTTTCTGAGTTTTGTTATAGTGAAAAACATAAATTTCAAATTATCGGCTTTAATCTTAATGGTTTCTTTATTAAGGTTATCCCCTGTACGATGTCTACTCTGCATCCAAGTTCGCAATTGAGGGCCTCTCTGAAGCTCTGGCATGCCGATTGAAGGATCACAATATCAGGTACATTTGAATATCTCCAGTACTTTTGGTGTCTTTAAAATTGATACATTTACTTTATTATGTGTTTATTCATTCATTTCGTTACTTCTTTATCTACTTATCTATTCATTCATTCATTCATTCATTCATTCATTCATTCATTCATACATTCATCTATCTATGCGTTTATACATTTATTTCTTTAGTCAGTCAATTATCTGTTCATTCATTTATTCAGTTAAATAACGTGTACTCTTTGATATCTACTGTAACGGCAACTCTTTCTTACCATGATGCATTTATGTTCATTGATGTGTCATACTGACCTGATGTCTGTAATCAGCTATATTGCTTCCAGAAAGCAGGAGATCAATTCATTCTTTTTTTTTCATATCTTTTCTCTGTGTCTGTATGATCACTTACTAGTATATGATTTTCCAACACCATTATTCAATATTACTATTTGGAATTTTTAATCAATTCAATTTATTTCATTTATTTTCATTTCTTTTTTTTCCAGCAAAACATTACACAGAATAAATCACGAATTATAACACAGACATACATTCAACTGTTCAAAAGATGAATAATAGTTAATAAATAGAGATATACACGCATACCGGCAAAATACAGACTTATATTTAGAAAAAAAAAGAATTGAGAGGTCCAATGAAAAGCATGCTTGTATACTGTGAACCACTCAAAAGATTCTTTTGAAACTACTTGTTTACAAAAATCAAACACGATGATTGAACATACCATTCACTTTTCTTAAAGAAACGCAAGAAATGATGTAAAGAAAAGGATTTTTATTACATTGAAAATTTCCAAGATTTACGAATCCGAGTAATGAATGGTCAAATTTACCATGATCAGTAAACGGGGCAACGTTCATGTATTTGGTCCAAGAAGATAGATTGCGAACGTAAATCTTATCTGTATTTTTGTAATGATTTATTATATTTCTTTGGCTGTTTTTTTTTTCAGAGTTTGTACCATAGTGCCGGGTCCTGTGGAGACGAACATCAATACAAATATCGTTGATGGAAACCGCATCCCAGACAAAGCCAAAGTTGACCCGATCACTAAACGGCAACTTAAGAACATTTTGACTCATCAGAAGTAAGTGTCCCTATATGAAACTCTTGTTTTTGTTTATAATATGTATTTATTTCTGCATGTAGGTTTAATTGTACCAATCTATGCATTTATGTATTCAGTTAGTAATGTATATATTTATCAATCATTAATTCATTTATTCTTTTACTCGTACAATATTTTCTATTTTTTTTTTCATTTGATAGAGGCGGGGCAAATGGTTGCTCACGTTATACGTCATGCACTAATGCAATCTTCGCCTAACATTGAGTTAAAAACCAACAACGAAAAAAAGAAAGAAATAATAATTATTTTCATCAAAGTATACTCTGAAAACTGGGCTTAATAGATATGAATTCTTAAAAGTGGTAGCAATATTACTATTATCATCATCTTTATATTGCTTTTACTGTTACTGTTATTATCATTATTGCTATAATTAGCATCATTATTGCTATCATTTCTCATATCGCCAAAAAATGGTGAAATATTCAAATCTGATTTCTTTTCATGCAGGTTTAATTTTGCACCGCCCGTGATTCAAAGCGCCGAGGAAGTTGCTGACATCGCCGTGGAGATCCTGGACAAGAATGAAGTCGACATTCCTCCCAAGATTTTCACCAGTGACTACTCGCTCGGCATATCGCAGATAAAGAACTCCGACCTGGACGGGATGAACTGGCTGGAGTATATTCGGTATTTAGTCGACAAACCACAGCATGAAACCCCGGATGATCATAAAACATGGGAGAAGAACTTTACGTATGCGAATCAGAGTCGGAGGTATTAAAGCCAGCGATCACAATTGCCGGAGATACCATAAATTACTTTTTAGAAACCAATGGGATTTACATTTTCTCAGAGATACATGGTTACTTATATCATGACTGATACTTGTCAGTCTTGCGCAACAATGAACTTTATGTTTGAGCACCAAGCACTGATTAGTCATGCTGAATGAAACACACACACACACACACACACACACACACACACACACAAATACATCTTCTGTAAGTTTGTTTTCATTCACATGATCGAATAACCAAATAATTGTTGACAAATTGCTCCCAGCGACATTAGTCACAATAAATTGATGAAACTATTAACATTCATAATACATGCACATGCACAAGTTGGGAAGGATATGATTCCTGCCTACCTTTATTTCAAGGTGAAAACCTTGGGGGAGCGTCGAAAAGTCATTGCTGGTTATTATCCCTGGTGAAAACCGTACCCACAAAATCATGACGATTGGTCCCGAATCTCACGGACAAAGATTACTTACAATGAATTAGCTATCACAAACGCGCGTCATATCAAACGTTTGTTGCTGACCGAGTTCCGAAATGGTGTTGAAACACAGAGATACGTGTAGACACAATAAAAAAAAAGAAAACAAAAGGACAAAACACTCAATCAGGTCGCCATAGTCAGGATAGATTATCTATTCATCAGTGTGACCACCCAACTCAAAACCCCCCAAAGTAGGCCAACATGAATTTTTACTTTTGTACAAAATTAAAAGGATAAGCTCTAAGCTTTAAAATGATATGTAAGGCCTAACTTGTTAAGATTAGACCATTCTAACCCATTCAAAATGTGACTAAAATAAGGAGAGTATGGAGATGCACTTTCATTGAAAAGGGAGAAAAGACGATATTACAATGAAGATTAGGGTCCCGCAGGCTTGCTGTGCAGGAGTATCCACGGAAATAATCATGTCCTAGTTTAGAGTGAAATACCGTCTGTCCGAACAGAATGTGGTCTTGAAAAACTGCTAGATTTCGGTTTTACTTTCAGCCGTCAAAATAATTTTGACAGTGTAGGTAGAAAAAGAGATTACACTCCCAGTCTAAAAAAAAAAGAAGAAGAAAAAATCAATCGGTCAACAAAAATGATGTATTTTGGTCCATCATGTCCATGACAGTGTTCAGAGGGTCTTAATGTGCGCAACTTTGCGCAGTCAGAAATATCCCCATGAAAATAACTTATTCCAGGATGGTTTATTCCGATGCTGCTTTCAACTGTTGTGAATTGAGTTGACATCGATGCGTCGCTGATGTTATAATTTATCTGTGCATCTGTTTCTTCTTCATTTTTTTTTTGAATACAGAGGAAAAACCATTAGCATAAATGGCCACAAAGGTTTGATTTATAAAGCGTTTGTATTTTTTTTTGGCAATATGCTTCAAAATTATTTTCGTCTTGTCTAAGAATTGGTAAAATCCATACCTTATCATAAGCTATGCAGTTTTGACCAAACCGCCTTTTAATAACAGGCCATGATATCGTGTAGGTGTGTAATTTTCTATTATGAGTTAGTTATTTTCTCTTTGTCTATCTTTCTTGCTTTCTCAATCTTTCTTTCTCTCTCTCTCTCTCCCGTGTCACAAGTGAAGTAGACGAAACATTAAGTTTAGTTTATTTAAATATATATATATATACATATATATATATATATATATATATATATATATATACTTCCATTGTATTTACATGCATCATGAATTGTCGTGTTAATATTATTGTATTTATATCTAATGGATCTGGCTCAATAATAATGTTGTCATCATACTTTGATCGTAAATGGCAATGGTTCATTGGGCTATGAAATATATCCGTCGCTTTGTGATCTTGTTGCAAATACACTATGATCTACGAATGAGACCTTATGTATACTGTATAGTATTTGTAAACTCATGTATTCTTTGTTCGGATACAATTTGACTGCAGTGTATTGTATTGTAATTGTATATAATAAACATGGAACCAAAGTGATGGGATGAAGCATTCCGAGAATTTGAGCTGTGGATATCCTCATTTAAGCTCTTCATTGTTCTTATGATTAACTTTTTAATTGAAGAACAAAAAAAAAAATGGACTGATGTTTCGGTCATAGACCTTTATCAAAGGTTAAATTTTAGCTTTGATAAAGGTCTTTGACCAAAGCGTCAGTCCAATTTTTTAGCTCCTGCGGTGTTTTTATACGAATGTTTTTAACTCTTGATATCTATCTTTATGTATGTATATATAAATAAATAAATATATATATATATATATAATATATATATATATATATATATATATATATAATATTATATATATATATATATATATATATATATATATATAATATTATATATATATATTATAAATGTATAGTATTCTATTGACATACATTCTAACCGCACAAGTGTTATGCTTTTGATTTATTTGCGCACACACATCCAAAGAAAAGAACCTCCTCTCTCTCCCTCTCACACACAAACATTTTAAATGGACTTTAAATGACAAGCTCACCTTCATATACATAGGGATTGAGTAAATGCAGCAATATTGATAGTAAAACGCATCAGTGAAAGTTTGAGAAAATTTAACAATCCGTTCAAAAGTTATGTTTTTAAAGTTTCTGCTCAGTCACTGCTGGATGAGAAGGCTAACTACCATGTTGACTACAGTGTATAATGTCACATGGGTAGAACAATATATGAGGAAAACGTAAAGGGAATAAAAATTTTTTTTTTTTTCGAAAAAAAGTAAACATTCCTTCTGATACTCGCTATTGACATAATATGTTAAGGGTAATATTATTCCTACTGCCTCCTGAAAGAGGCAAGTCAGGCGCTCTATTATCATGTGAGAAAAGCGAAAACATGCTGAATTTTCTTTATACTTTCCTTATATCCTTCTACGCATGTGATATCAAAATCTGTAGTTATCATCTCATCCAGTGATGGCGGCACTGAAACTTCAAAATTCATAACTTTTGAACAGATTGTCCGATTTTCCTGAAACTTTCACTGATGCGATTTACTAAATTGATACATTCTCTCAATCCTTATGTATATAAAGGTGGACTTGTTCTTGGTGTATAGGTTCTTATTACTACTTTAGCTTCTTTTCGCTATACAGGATTATGCTTGGTATACGTTCATAAACTTTAATCTCTGGCAGAATCTGTATTTTAACCTGCTCTAGTTAAAATCAAAGTTATGTAGTCCCCCTCCCCTTCAACAAGAAATATCATTAAAGAAACACTGTTGTTGAGTTAGCTTTAGCTGATATCTATTCGTAAATTGAAAAGGACATGAAAGATGTTGACAATGACTGACAAACAGCCATTTCATTCCGTCATTAATGCAGCGTGAGTTTATTGATTTTATTCATTCACACTTCTATATTTATTTTCTTTTCCTCGCATTATTACAATTTGATTACACCTCTTAGTATAAACGAGCTGCTTGCGGGAAAAATAGATTATAAACGCATTAGAGCACGCGGAAATCATTGGATCTCGCGAGTAACACATTAATGTTTCTGTGATATTCGGGCAGTAAATTAATTCTACAGTCATCATCTACGATAATTTGATTGGCAAGAACACAGAGAAAAAACAAACTCTGAAAGCAAACGCTGACAAATATCGTGATAAAAATTAATAATTAGAGAAGCACTCTGAGAGCGCAGACCTCCGCCAAGCATGCAGCTCATTTCCACCACTGATCTTGTTCTTCCATAGAGATATCAGTGATTTCCACCCATACCAAAGGGTTCTCTTTGACCCATGTGCTGAAAGTCGCCCGAATTCCCATTATAGAAGCCTTTGTTACGTCATAATCCCTCAGAGCACGCACTTAAGTGCGCGCAGGCAAACCTCAAATACACGCAGCCTGAACTCCCAAGTTCATTGACCCTACCTGCCAAAATATCAAAAATCCTTCATAAATTCCCCAAAAATTCTTGGATCACTACCAAAGTTAATCGTTTGGTACTTGTGTCATTCTCTACCTTTCCTGCAAGTTTCATACCAATCCGTTTACTACTTTTTGAGTTATTTTGCACACGGTCAAACTAACTAACTAACTAACGAACGAACAAACCAACGGTAACGAAAACATCAAGGGCCGCGGAACGTTTTTCAGTTTGGGGGGGGGGGGGGGGGGGGGGGGGCTGTGAGACCGGGGGGGGGGGGGGGTCAAGGTCAAGCCCCCCCCCCCCCCCCCCCCGCTTAGTAGAATCTAAAGGCGGAATCTTAGGAAATTGAAATTCATGGGTGTTGTGATTTTTTTTACGATTTTTTTTCGAGTTATTTTTTATAAGATTTTTTTTTAAGAGCCAAAAGTGTGTGTGTGTGTGTGTGTGTGTGTGTGTGTGGGGGGGGGGGGGGGGCTACAGCCCCCCCCCCCCCCCCGCTTCCGCGGCCCCTGAACATAACCTCCTTCTTTGGCGGAGGTAATGTATAATATGCTCATTTGAATTCCATGTGCCTCTTATCCTAATTTGCGCCTGATGTATTTTACAGCTTGAATAAGACGTTGTCTCAACAGCGAAAGAATAAGTGCGAGCCGTGACGTAATAAAACTCTGAATCAATATGCAAATGCACTCCAAGTTCAAATATCATGCAATGTAATCAAAATATATCTAATATGTATATATATATATATATATATATATATATATATATGTGTGTGTGTGTGTGTGTGTGTGTAATTTGTCTTTGTTCTTGGTTTCTTAATGGATTGATGACACTGAGCAGATGAGTTATTTTACAGTCATTATCACTAAGCAATCATAACTTTCTAATCATAAGTATGTTTAAACAAATTAAAAACTCGATGAAGTAATAGACCTATGATAATATGATAAATATTATGTGTATGACTGCTTTCATTTAAATTTTTTTAACTTTTTTAAGGGATAGCCTAGTTTCGCCCTTATTTCCAAATAATTTTGAAAAATTAAAGCAATTTCTTTTGATATCAATAAAACGATTTTTTCTTGTTAAGTCCTACCCCCGAAATCTACTTTGTGAAATTTATGTTGTTCCTGACTTTGGCAGGAATCGGATGCTGAGCCAAGATTGAGCGTGACGAAATACAGTAAAGACTGACACGTGTGCACGCAAGATATCGATAATGATCGATATTGATAACGATCGATATGATATAGTAGTTTAAAAATCATCTACAGTTACTATTCCATTATAACGGGTACAACGGTAATAATACGTTTATACTACGAAATCCTCCGTACAACGCGTATACGATGAAGTAGAAATTCAGGTCCAAAAAGTATCATCCATATTTTAAATATTAAAAATATTATACAGCCCCAGATACTTTACTGTCCAGGTATAACGGAATTACGATATAACGAAAGAAAGTCCCGGTCCCGAAGACTCCAAAACAAAGGGAGTTGCTTGTATTTGATATCTTGCCACCCACTTGAAAAAGGATGCAGAGCATGGATCATCTACTTAATCATAGCCAGAAATTGTTTGAATGATTTATCATTCTGTTCGTGGGCAGTCGGTACTTCATCTTGCTTCTTCTCAACCATATACCGGATGTACTGGATCCAGTTACTACGGCCCAGGTCCGAGCGCTTGATGGCCGCCATGTTTCGCACGTACTCGCTGGTGAAGACCCGCAGAGGCCCGTCGATATCGTCCTTTTCGACCACCGCCTGTACGACATCGCTGACGTCGTCTGCCGTTTGAATAAGTTGCTCGAAGATGTATCTATGACGGCATAGATAAAAACCAGGATCTTTAAAACACCCTTTCTGATTGACATGCACTTTGGGTATCCTTATTTCACTTCTTTTTTTCTTTTTTTTTTCTCGAACATCAAATTTTTGAAGTTAATGATAATTGAGGAAAGCGAAGTTATTTTCCAGTAATATGCATAATCACAGATATCAGGGCTCAAAACTAACATTTTTCTCCAGTGTCAAATTCGGGCCCCTAAAATCTTTGAATATGACCATTCTGGTGGCCCGCAAAAGAAATGTATAGTGGTTCGAAATAAATAAAAAAGTTTACAATTTCAATTTGAATTTTAGTCGCCAACTCGGGCCATCAAAAGATTAGCTTTTAGGAAGTTTGGTGTCCCGACATCAATTTTTAGTTATATCGATTTTCTGAAAGTGACATGAAATTATTCCCTTACTCTTTCGCTTTGATTTCATGTATAACACGACTCATAAAAGTACTTGGATGAGGAGGTATCAATGATTATGAGAGCATATCGAGCGGTCTGGGAGATCAGCGTTTGCTTCTAGCAACCTCCACGATGTTCATTCAAGCTTAGCGCCAGCGGTCTACGCACGACCAATCAGTAACCAGGATGCCACGCACTGACCGAATGCACTCCCTCGTTGCCAGGGGCGGAGTCTATCTGCGACATTAAAATAATCCAAATCTTCTACTTTTCTCTTCCGTTGAAAGTCGGAAAATCATGGTTCAGAAAAAACGCTAATTTCTTGCCTTTCCTCTAGTTATTTACCTTCGAAATTTCAGCAGATGATAGATGAAACGTCAGACTACAATACGATGTAAAAAAAAAAAGAAATTCAATAGTTTGACCGATTTTGATGATCTGACTTCAAACTCGATTTTCTCGGCTCAGCCGTCAGCGACTTTAGGATCCTTTTCTTATGGCAGATCACAGTCATATATATAAATTATATATATATATATATATATATATATATATCAAACCTATATATATTATATACATATGTACAGAATGTTGCAAGAAACCTCCTGAAACAAAGAAGCAAACAAAACAACAACAAATCTTAACTTTTTAACAGGGCTTCCCCCGTGTTTAGGTCAATTATCGTGCTCACTTGTGTATTTTAATAGTTCTAACCATTTTTTTTTTCCTGCGGTAAAAAGTTATATGCAATAAGACCCAGATCAGTATTTTAAGTGATTACATTGAATGCTCATAGTGACATCAAGTCAGGTGTCTTGATGCAGAAAATGGGAAAGAAAAAAAAACCGTATAGTGAACAGCAGAGTTTGCAGTGAAAACCCATCAAAAGTTTTAGAATTACGGATACATGTGAAGGGTTTGTTTGCAAAAACCGATAAGTCCATTTTTGAAGATTTTGAAATACGATATCTGTCATAAAGTACAAAATAATACCTTTTAAATGATATATTGATCACTACATATAAAGGTATATTTTTGAAGTTATGGTCAAAAGAAGCAAAAATTTTCTTATTATTTTCCTTGTTTTTCTTGACCTTTAATCGCAAATATCTCCATTTGACAAATATGGACTTATCGGTTTTTGCAAACAAACTCTTCATGTGTATTTTTACGTGAAAATTGCACTCTGAAAAATGTGTATGTCATTAGAGATGAATTACGCAGTACATGTAGGTTTCTGAAGAAAAGCAACTGGATTTATTCTTGTGGAGTCACAGGTTCCCCTTGTAATATTGCAGCATTTTACATTATGGTAAAATCAAATTATTGCATAAGTCAATAAAATACATGGCTCTTTCAATCGGTATTGATTTCCTAGTGCTCTTGAAAGAAATGTGCGAATGTATATATGTATTGATATATATATATATATATATATATTGTATATGTATACATCAAGTTTTAACGTTCATTGAAAATGACAATGTTAAAACAACTTTATTCCCAGGAAAACTTGTAAACTATAACTACCATGTCTGGGCCGAACGCCGAGACGATGTATATATGTATATACTTATATATATATATATATATATATATATATATATATATATATATATCATATATCATATATATTATATACATATGCAGGAAAAACATTCCGACTTACTTTAAATGTGGGTTGATGGTCCTGGCTTGTTCTAAGGTTATTGGGTCGAAAGCAACTCTCATAGGCAAGCGTCTTTCTTCCACGATGTTGTCGTTGATTTTAGAGTCAACTGGTCCAGGGATTATTGACGTTACTCTATCAAGAAAACGTACTTGCCTTATTCATATAATACATTTTCACAGCCACCAAATTTCACCGTATATCATACATTATGGTTATACAGAAACTCTTACAGGTAGGTTCTTGTTTATTTAATTTTTACCTTTTAAAATATAATAACTACACAGACATGCATGAATAGTCTAATTCTAAACTAGTCAAATTAAAGACAAAGAGAAGAGACAAAAAATGTATTCCATAATTATCATACAATATTTCTTATAAAACATGATAATCAATGAGAAGCCACACACCGGATGTTATGTGCCTTCATTCGAGGAGCTATGCTTTCAGTAACTCCATCTATGGCATGTTTAGAAGCAGTGTACAAATCGTAGAATGGAAAACCTGTCAGAGAAAAAAAAAAGAAACAAACCATAAATTCAAAAATATGATTTATGAATAAACCACAAGGATTTATGAATAAACCACAAGTACAGTGTAATGTATATGTCTTGGTAGGTGAGTGTTATGGGGAGAGATATCATCTGGTCTTTTGAATGCAATTTAAATGTTGCAGCTAGCTACTGCCATTAAACAGGCAGACGTCAATCACGTCAATTTACATTCGTTTTTCTTTGATTTCCTCTTTGTATTTCAATTCACAAGTTTGGCTTTTGTCAAGGGATATAGCGTTAGCAGAGTAACAATGAGCGCGTATATGTATA
The DNA here is from genome assembly GCA_033980235.1 of Diadema setosum. Taxonomy (NCBI): domain Eukaryota; kingdom Metazoa; phylum Echinodermata; class Echinoidea; order Diadematoida; family Diadematidae; genus Diadema; species Diadema setosum. Next base: position 18,711,376 of record CM067071.1, read on the forward strand.
CGTCTGTGAATGTTCTCAGTCATCCAGGTAAAGTATCACATGAACTATATCGGTAAATCTAGTCAACTGTGCTACGGGTCAACAACCAATTGCCGCCAAAGATCAGTCGGTCTGACACTTCATCAGGCCGACTGATCTTTGGCGGCAATTGGTTGTTTACCCGTAGCAGGGTCGCGGAATTTCGGAAAGCGTCGAGGAATCTTCCGACATGTCCGAACTGCCGGGTTGTAGGCTCCGGCTAGGTTGTGACACAGGCCCCCTCCTCGGATTAGGGATGGCTCCTCCCTTTTTACGTAGATAGACTCTTTGAGACAGAAGTTAGTCCATCCTAAGGATAAGACTCCGAAGGACTAACAAAACAACGTGGCCTATGCTATCCAATGCAGGGATGACGAGTGTGAAGAGCTGTACATAGGAAAGACAAAGCAGACCTTGGCCAAACGTATGTACCAGCACAGACGAACTAGCTCGTTTGGATGTGGAGACTCTGCCGTATACTCCCATCTGAACAGCAGTAACTTGACAACAAGGACGTGATCATCTTAGATCGTGAGGCACGGTGATTCGAGAGGGGAGTCAAAGAGTCTATCTACGTAAAAATTGAGGAGCCATCCCTAAACCGAGGAGGGGGCCTGCGACACAACCTAGCCGGAGCCTACAACCCGGCAGTTCGGAAGATCCCTCGACGCTTTCCGAAATTCCCCGATCCTGTTACGGGTCAACAACCAATTGCCGCCAAAGATCAGTCGGTCTGACTAAGCGTCCCGGAGAGGACGTAAAACGTCGCTACTCCAAATTACAAGTAAGTCCAGTTGACTAGATTTACCGATATAGTTCGTGACTATACGTACTTTCTGCAATTGATTTTGAGTAACTGTCAGTATGGATTTGGAAACTTGAATTATTTAAACTAAAGTAATCAAAACCATCTACACAGGCAATTTTCTTTTGTTACTTGCATTGTATTAATTTCTGTTTGTATTTAGACATTGATACAATTGAAATTTTGAGGATACACATCAAAAATGTGACGTACCGTTTATCCCTGTGATGGAACTCATGTTGATGATATGACCGTACCGCTGCCTCTTCATGTGCGGTAACACCGCCTGCATCATCCGGGCCGTACCGAAGAAGTTGGTGTCCATGACAGCGCGCACGTTGTCCAATGAAGCTTCCTCTAATGGAGCGAGTGATGCAACCCCGGCGTTGTTGACTACAAACATATTTTCATGAGAAATATTGTGGTTTGTATCTTTAAATTCTGCATTTTCCTCGAAAGCCATAAATTAAAAAAATACATATATATAAAACGATGATCACGGCAAAAATATTGATGTTGTGAATAAATTACATACCTATAAAGTAATCGTTTTGTTCTTATGATGTGGCAGAGTTGAACACACTATTAAAAGTACATGTGGCATGATAGGGCTATGAATGTAATCGAGGCATTTCTTAAGATAAACTATAGAGGAATGTATTTGCACTCATATAAATTTCCTCGGGCAAAATAATAAAAAACAGCATTAGTTTTGCCACCAAAACGCTGGGGATTTCTTTTTTTCTTTTTTTTTCTGGCACATTCAAGTGTTCGTTGAGATGCTCCAAGACGTTTTCAAATATATTTTACAGGAGTACAGGGGGATAGAAATGTAGAGTATTGATTACACGTGAATATGATTCTCTCAGTAAAATAATTTCTGAAATCTTGTACTGGAATGTATCAATCTTGAATATACAAGGATCCCTAATTTCGGGACAGATATGTCGAATGTAATAACTTTCTAAATCTGTTTGATACAAGGACGATGGAATTGACTAGAATTGCAGGTACTGGAGTTATGTATGGCATATGTAGTTATAAAAAGAAAACAGAAAAAATCATATAAGTAAACTTCTTGGGAACCCTTATTTCTATGATATAAAGCCAAAAATTAACATTTCAAATGCACATTATGATGATTGAAAAATGGAAAACACATCCGCTTTATCAAATATTGGACCAGACACTGCCAGATCGTGCTAAGTACTTTGAATTTGTAAACAGCATTTACAGCACTTTATTTTCTGACATCAAGTGGACATTGACTTTTACTTTTCACATAAATTTATATAGAACTATCTCCCACACGATCTAAACATAATTATGCAAGTTTGACTCATAAGTGGTAATTTATTGATTCGTGCAAAGGGAAAGACTTGTTATACACCTGTACAAGGTAGTTGTGCCTTTAAAAAATAATCAATCTAAAACCGCACCTTTGCCCGCATGTTCGTCCAAGCTTATATAGTATAATGTTTGACACAAGCTAAACATAATCACTCAAGTTTGACTCAGAAGTGGTAACTGATTGGTGTTTACGAGGAGAAAGTATACTTGTTGTGAAGTAGTTGAGTCTAAAAGAAAAACAAACAAACCAAATAAACGATCAATCTAAAGTTGCACCTCTGCCCGCATGTTTGCACAAGCTCATTCACAATTACAACCGTGTTTCCTGCGGGAGATAACTGTAGCGTCACTGCGTATATTACGTAAATTTTATCATTTTCATTTAACTGATCTATCACGAAGTTGGAGCAATGATTTTATCTTTATTAATTCTTTAACCAATGTTAAGTAGAACAGCTTGATTGCACGTCTTCCGCCCAATGCCCAACAATAGACAAGATAGCAGAAATCATTTATTTTCTTTTTTTGTTCTTTAGTGAAATCGTTTGAAAATCGGAAATGTGTTAGCAAGAAAGCGCAAATCATCATCATTCAGTTCAGCCTCATCCTTTGTTGATGTAGCGATGTATTCAAGTTTACGTTCGTGAATGATCGTTTCAAGATATTCAGATTTGTTTTAGGCTAGGACTCAGAGGATGCGTGTGTTTGAAAACATGGGGTAATACCTGTGTGATTATGATCTTAAAGTTAGGGCGTACTTCTGTCAGTTTGCACGTCACTCAGTAAAACAGAACACCAACATAATCTTTCATCTTTCTCTTTCTAAAAACGCTCCAGAGAACACGTTATGAACATACAGTCCATATTTTGGTTCTCCCTGTCACTGAGTCTGATATTCCAATTTACGAAGCAATGTTACTAACTGCAATACATAACTGAAGTTTCTATGACCCGGTTGTCGATGTTTTTGTTTTTATAGGGTTTCCTTTTTACGTGAATGTGAAAGAAAAAGACGTACAACAGAATGTTATGGTGTTGATAAAGAACTCACTGAGAATATCGATGCGGCCGTAGTCTTTCACAACCTTCTCCACAGATTCTGCCACTGAGGTGTCATCTACCACGTCTAGTTGACGGATGTGAAGCGTGTCGTTGAGGGCTCCGCCCGCCGCCTCCTCCAGGGGACCCCTCTTCTTCATGTTTCTCATCGTGGGGATGACGAGATACTTTTTGGCCGCATCCTTCGCGAATCGCACCGCCATGTTCAGTCCGATTCCCGACGAACAACCGGTGATAAGCATCACTTTTTGCGCCATCGCGTAGTCTCACAATGATTGGCTGCAGAAAAGGATTTAGCATAATATGGTATACGTCATCATTGAAGTAATGAAAAGAGGAACAATAAAAAACATCAGAATGCTCTTGTTGAAAGTAATACCCTTTCTGTAATAAATATGACCATTACGTGATGTTGTAAATAAACATCAAACATTAAGAACTCATACTCTTGAGAAAAGGGTTTTTGAAAATTAGAATCGTCCTTTACTGTGTGTGCAACAAAAATGGAATTGAATTGATCCAAAACTTACATTAATTAATGTAATTCCCTTCAAATTCTTTTGCTTTGTTATAAAGAAACAATATATCTTTACCGAAAATAAAATTGAGACAAAAAGAAAAAAAAAACACACTTATAGATAAATATTTCTATTCATACCTTCAGTTAATTCCGTTGCCTACTCCCAGCAGTTTGACGATCTCGGGCGAGTGTTCTTCAGGCGAGTGAGGTTAGGTGCACTATGAGAATGCGTTACGTGGTGATGGGCGTTTGATATGGTCCGGTGGTCTTGATGGATTGATGACGACACTGATGACGACATTTAGAGATGTGTTTCGACTGGTGGTTGACAGTTTTATTTTTGATGTCAGGTTATTTTTTTTTTTAATAATAAATCGTTTCCAGTTTTTCGAGTAGGTTGTAGATTCCGCAGTTTCGAATATGTGTTTGATGGCTTTGTGATTGAATTGACTTGAATCAAGGGCTATATTCATTATGCTTTCCTTTTTTGAGCATTCATACATGTTGATAAAGTTCTGTTTCGTTTTCATAGTTTTGGTGGTGAAACGATTTGATGTGATTTCATCATTTGTCTTAAAATAGTCTTCCTGTGTTTGTAATACGTGACTGAATTTTATTGTCAAGTTGTGTAGTTAGTGGTCTTGCATTACTACTGTCGAATAAATGCAGTCTAAGACTGGGGGCATTCTAACAAAGTTTCGATTAATTTTCCCGTTCTTATATATATATATATATATATATATATATATATATATATATAATATATATATGAAGAGTTTGTATTTGAAAATATGATATGTTTATGCTTCAGATTTGTCATTAAATGACCAAGATCTGAGTATATACTTCATTACAATATACAAACTCTTGATGATGTGTGGATGTGGAAAAGCTCTAATTCAGCACTTAATTTGCAAACCAATAGCACTGCAGTTTACACAAACATACTTGCATAAAGTCATTTACTTTGTGTCATTAAACACTAATATGAAAACATGCAGATTAATGATTTGGAAACATCATCGATTATTTTTTTTTTTCAGTGATCCAAATACAGAGACGAAGAAATACAAGAAAGAAGAAATTACTATATCTTGAATAAATTATTTAACTTTACATAATCAAGTACAAATTGTACAATCATGCTTTTAACTGATTTAGTAACATTTATATTTGGAATTGGCACCCCAAATTACCCCATTGTACAATTTTTTATTTTTCCAAATATGAAGATTCACTTTAAAAGAACAAGAATACCATATTTTGCAAAAATTAATCAAATTTGCATAATCAAGCTCTGATACCGAGTTCACAAGCAGACTGCTGGTTTTTTACCATTCATAAATGAACTCAGTACCCCAAATAACCCCACTGTACAAATTTTCATTGGTCCGAACACATAATACCATGATGAAATACAATAGGATGTTTTGCATAGAATAATTGAAATCGACATGATTAAGCACTATTAACATTAAAGCGTGCACATTTCTGATTAAATAATGTTTACATGTGGACTCAACACCCAGAATTTATCCTACTATGCAAGTTTTAAGTGATCCAAATGCAGACCCACAATAAAAAAAAAACATGTCATATTTTGCATAAATTAGTTAAATTTGCATAATCGAGCACTGAAATCATTAGAACGTGCAAGTTAAAGACTTGGTAACATTCATATTTGGATTCAGCACCCAAAATTGCCCTAAGATTCACATTTACAGGTGGTGCCTACAAAATGCGGACTACGAAACTCAAAAACTAGGCTGATTTTTCCATGTCAACCCATAGTCTATAAAATGGATTGTAGAAAAACTGCTGAAAACACACTTTCCCATTCATGTTATGATCCCAAACTAAAGAATACTGTACAAGAAGGATAGCTCTTTCAGAAAATATGAAAAACTAAAGATTGACTCGGTTGACCCAATTTACCTTGTATGAGTCCTCACGTAAAATCAAGGGGTGCGTCTTTTTGTTTTGTGGTGCACGGTCACATGATATCAAAGAGAGAGAGAAAATAAAATCCCCAAAATTCCATCCTTGTTATTGCTTGAGAAGAAATTAATTCAATTTAATGATATTTCACACATTCCATTCTAACATAAATCTTACACTGTTGATTATCGTTTCAAAATGTTTAAAACTAAGATTGAAAACAAACAACACTTGCGGTGATTAAAGGTTATATCTTCACGAGGCTTACTATACATTACGTGTACGAGGGAAATTCACTTGTATTCTGAATAACTACTAGTATAATACATACAAAATGATCATGAATACAAGAGGCAAAAGTACTATACAATATTCAGGGGAAATCTGCATCGCAAATTTCAATTTTAATCGGATTGTATTCAGCCACAATGTTTTATCATGCCACAGCTCTCATTGCTGTGTGTCTTCGTATCGTTTGAGTTATTGGTAACGTAAGTGATTCTTAACCACGGTGAAATAATAAGTCCATCATCCTAGTCTGAAATATCGTTTTGTTTACTTTTTATCTCTGGTTTTGTTATTTTATGACATTTTGGGGCAAATGTTTAGTTCGAGAACACGTGAAATGCAGTCTCTGCATCCTGTAAGAACTTCTCGGCAAAACAATTATATCATTCGCTCTTAAAGTTATTTTCCGGTATAAGAAATACACCGTTCTACTTTGATTTGATTTGTATCTTTTTTCTGTATTTCCGTTTCTCAATGTACAGTGATAAATCAATACAATTTGATACAAAGTATGCTAAAAGAAAAACGAAAAATGCAAAACAATACAGGAATGGTCAAATTCGTAACAACACCGGACTTAATGACAGATATAACAATAGCGATATTATGATGCATACCGTAGCCATGCATGGGCAAAGGAGAAACAAAAATATATGACATGTCAACATAAGCTTATCCTGACGTGGATAAGGTCATATCAGGTACATTGATATTACCATATAGCATCAAACCTACACGCACATTAAGTTAACAGTTTTACCGTACATTTACTCCTAAAGAAAAGCGATTGAAAAGTTGGACGCTAATATTTTGCTTACGTGGGTCTGTATTTGGGTTATGCGCTTTATCAAAAAGGAATCATTGTGTCATTGACTAATATGTTAGAGTGTTAGTGCTGTGTGTGCGAGTGATAGTAAAACTGTGAGTGCTAGTGATCAGTGATGGTGCATGTTCATTTTGTACATGACATATCATGTTTTTGCTTCTAGCTTGAAAATGCTATGTAATTACTTTTTTTTTGTAAGGAAATTACATACTTTGTGCTAGAATTTAGTTGAAAACGAACAGTTTTGGGGCGATCTTAACTGCTATGAATGAAATACATACAAATACGTGCGACAGATAACATATCGGTTTGATAATCATCTCCATAAACACCTCCATACACGCATTACAACATTTAACAAGATACATAAATACATTTGGAAAATTGTTTTATAAAGTTCATCTCTTGTTTGAGTAAAAAGAAGAATAGAATGCATAATGGCGGTCTTTGTTGTTGAATCATCAGAGTCAAGGACAAAAACGAAAAAAATAATACTGTAAACGCTATTCATCTGACAACTGGACTTAATGTTGTAAAAGTACCTATATTGTGTATATGAATACATGATGATAAAAATGATTGGTAAATGTGTATGCAGAAAATACAGATTAGTGAGCTAAAGCGAGAGAGAAAGAGAAGGATAATTCTCTATCTTGTCAATAAACACCTAAATATTGAATGTTTAAAACGTTAAATATAAAAAAAAAAATATCAGCATGTCCTTATCACAGAACGGCTATATGCCATTTCAGCCCCTTTCCTTTGAAATGTGATTTGTCAACCTCACCTTCAACTTCTTTCGTCAACGCTAATTAGTAAAGGCTGTAACCGTTTTGATTTTACATACAGCCTTCAAGTTTCTTGTTAAATTCTTTATGCTTCATTGTTATGTTTATATCGAGGCTAACCTTTTTCTTTGATGGACAACTCGGCTGACGAAAATCATCAATCATATATATATATATTAAATAGTTGTCCGAAAAGGGAAAATTTTAGAAGAAAAGGTTATTCCATGAGATATAAACAACAACAACAACAATAAACGATAATAGTTATTATGCAGGTATTGGCAGGTATAAATTGGGGCTGTGACTAAGTTGACTTGATGGTATTATAATGGCATAATAATACATGTATACAATGTTGAATTCAGGCATAAACATGATTTTCCCATGTCACCAAAATATAAAAAAAAATATATATATATATATTTGTATTCATAATGGCGGTGTACTTTCCTATATGTGAAACAGAATTGTGAAAGTGAGAAAAAAAATGACATTGCCAATTTGGCGGCTAAACAGACTGAGTTTGGCCGAAGACTAGTGGTGACCTAGCAACCCTTGTCTTGACAAAGCTGAAATGCATGCAATCATCAAGCACTGAGCCGCGAGCTATTCTTCTATTTTCTTGGTGAGAAAGTACATAAAACGATGTAGCCCACCCACTCACCAAATTTTGGTGGCCCTATCACATTGGCCACCAAAACATTAGATACGCTGGCCCGCCATGCATTTCTGGTGGAACCAAGCAACAGCTGAAATGTCTAGCCTTATTTATACTATAATCTACATTTGTCTGAGTTGCGAGCAGTAGGCCAACATTGACAGGTCGACCTGGTAAGTGAAGTATTACGTCACCAAACACATTGATATGAAAAGTTGGATCGAAACACAGGGAAAACAATCTAAAAATGAAAAACAAAAGTTGACGACTACAACACAGAGTTTTATAGAAGGACAGATTTCTAACAACTTCAAATGGTATCATTTTGTTGTTGATTTTTTAAGACAAAAATCCCTAGACTTCAATTTTGCCTGATGTGCTTGCCAGTTGAATAAACCTGTCTTCACAGTTATGAAAAAAGAGTGGGAGATGTGCATAAGTTTGAAATTCCATTTTGAATCCACTCCGTATTCAAATATGATACAATCAATGAAAGTATAATCAGGCACAGCAGAAAAAAGAGTCCGTATAATCGGAATCTGAAGACAATTTTTGTTGCTCTCATATAGTGATAATCTGTCATATTAACATTTCAATGTCGATGGTTTTGTGTGTGTATGTGTGTGTGCGTGTGTGTGAGAGAGTTTGTGCGCGTTTAGTGTTTTTTTGTGTGTGTGTTGGGTGGTGGGGGCTACTTTCAGAATTAGAATGAGATAATGTACATGTAAAGAGTTAGGAGACAGTCATTTTGTCATTTGGTACGTATTTGATCGCAGGCAAAACTAGTTCTGATTCAACTTTAAGCATCTTTTTTCTCCTTCTTTCTGTTGTCTCCTTTTTTTTTTCAGATGACACAAATGTTGACCCATGAGTCTGATACAATAGTTAAAGGGATGGTACAGTATTGGTGGAGATGAAAATTGGGCTTTACTTTTTTTTTTGGCGAGAAAACACTTGTGAAATAGTACAGAGCATACCATTCTAAGAGGAATTCAAAGTTTATTTGATGAAAATCGGGTTTGGAGTAGCTGAGATATTGGAAAACAAAGTAAGACAAAACGATCGTAATGAAATGTGGGTCCCACACTTTATTAGGATCACTATGTTTTGGATATCTCAGCCATTTCAAAATCAATTTTCATCAAAGAAACAATGAAATCCTCATGGAATTACATGCTCTTTTATATTTCATTTGAGGATTCTCACTATCTCACAAAAAAATGATAAAAACCTGAAGCAAAGTCTCAACCAAAACTATACGATCCCTTTGAAGTGAGTGACATTCATCCACGCATGATAATTGAGTCTATGAAGGTCTAACAGACATTTCCTGCCTTGCCATCCAGTTATTTAGGTAAAACTTCGAGAGTGGGAATGGATTGCTCGTTTAGTTTGCAATAAAGGCTCTGAGTGTTTGCTCATCAATTGTGTGACCATTTGGTCTTTCATCCAATGTTTTATCGATACAATACCGAATGTACCGGACCCAGTTGTTGAGGCCCAGATCCGAATACTTAATGGCGGCCATGTTTCGCACGTACTCGCTTGTGTGAACCCGCAGGGGCGCGTCGATATCGTCTTTTTCGAGGACCGCCTGTACGACATCGGTGACTTCGTCAGCCGTTTGAGTCAGGTACTTGAAGTGATATCTAGATGGTCGAAATGAAAAAAAAAAATCAGTTGAAAAGAATGATCTCCACAGCAAGCATAACTTTAAGTTGAAATTAATGCGTCTAGAGCATGCTAAAAATGTTGGGTGAGGAAGATTACATTTACAGGTAGGAAGCCTGGGGTTTGCACTGATTTTGTATCTTTGCAGAAATAAGCAAAATAAAAATGTAATTCAACGTGATAAAGACGTCTCTGAACAACTTACAAAAGTAAAAAACAAAAAAACAAAAACATGTATAAAAATTCACTCCCAGTTTCTTTTCACGATTTTCTGACTCCCTCCCCAGCAGGTTGGTTTTCCGGGCTGCCACAAATTCAAGTAACCGCTTATGGTATCAGTCCTCAATCTTCTGTACAATTTCGCAGGGTTTTTTTTTTTTATAATACAAGTAATAATTTTTTTTTATTAATTTAACCTACAAGTTGATATTTTTCTCGAATTATGTACATTGTTACAAGTATTTTGATGGTTTCTGTGACATTAATACTGAAAAGAAATATGTTTTATGTATGAAATTATGTTGAAGAAAATAAATCAAACTAACGAACAAGCAAGCGTATTCAAATCTAGTTTCTATTTCCTATAGTTTCAAAATTCTATAGCGAATGCTATTTTAACGTTTGTTAATGTTACGCGGTTTTCACAAGTGCCAGAGCTACATGTTGTTCATACACCTGGCCACTGACTTCAACGCAATCACGTTCCAAAGCACCGTCCTGATGATCACGATGTGTGGACTGGCTATAGCACGAATGAGATTGACCAAGTGAACGTTAATATTTGTTTTGTTCGTTATGTAAAACAGCTACAGAGTGCTTTTATTCGGGATATGGTCGACATAATTTGTCCCTCTGGATCTCAGCTCAGCGCTATGACCCTTGGGGCAATCTCCTCTGGTCATAGTGTGTAGTTGAGATTCCTCGGGCAACTACACAGTCATGTCCTGAAAAGCAGTCCATATCTGTTTTACGTATGTTTGCGAAACAATCTCACTCACTTCATATGCGTATTGATGGTCCTGGCTTGTCTGAGGGTTATTTGGTCGGAGGCGGCCTTCGTAGGCAACCGCGTCTGTTCCCCTATGTTATCGTTGATGTTGGACTCCACTGGTCCCGGGAGTACTAACGTCACTCTATCACAGAAAAAACAAGAAACAAATCCGCATTTCTTTTTTTTTTAATAACATAGTCTATCCACAGCAAAGGCACTAGAGAACTTACAATTGCTTGCTCTTTCAGAGGGTACATTAGTTTTTATGTCTTCATTTCTTGGATTTAAAAGGCAAGGTATGCCAAAATGAGACAAGAGAGTGTAATTTACTTTCTCTGCGTCTTTTTTTCCTTCATTTTTACACACATGGTGAAGTAATAGGCATAAAGAAGAGAAAAAAATCTACGCATCTAAAGGGGGAAAGAAGGCCTACATCGATTCCCACTGTAAAACAGCAGATACCAAACAGAAACACAGGAAATGTACACACATTTTGAAATGTGCTCTATAGAATACAATAATGAACGGATATGAATAATTAATTTTGCCACCCACCTGATGTTATGTGCCTTCATTCGTGTTGCCATGGCTTCACTAAGACCATCTACGGCATGTTTGGAAGCAGTATACAAGTCATAGAACGGATATCCTGCAATGAACAGAAAGTTATTCATAAATTGCACACCATAAGTCATTTATATATATATATATATATATATATATATATATATATATATGATACATATATATATATATATATATATATATATATATATATAATTCTAAAATGACGAATGTAATTGTTCATGTCGACCCTAAAGAAGACGTGTATGTGTGTATGCATCGAAAATTTGGTTTGAATGAATAGCACTGCTAGACTGAAATGCATTACTACCCTATACTTCGTCATCTTTTCTGTACTGGTAACGACACGGGGACTACAATCATCACTATCATAAAAAAAAAAAAATATATCTATATATCTATATATATATATATATTGTGATAGTGATGTATGCTATCATATACATATACATATATAATATATATATGGTATATATATGGTAATAATATATATGGTAACGACACGGGGACTACAATCATCACTATTATAAAATATATATATATATATATATATATATATATATATATATATAATAGCATACATACTTTTTAGGCCGGCAGTGCATGACAAAAGTTATAGTGCACGCAAAATATAACGATTGCAAACGATAACCCACTATCGATGTGACTATCGGTTTTTGCTCCCTCACTTTAATCATCGAGTACTTGAATCCCGCATCTTATCGGCGCGATTGCGCCACAACCGCGATATGCTTTGCTCGATATAATCGTTATTCTCGATTCTCGCTGGCTATGCCAGCACCTTTTCTGTGTGGGACTAAACTTTCAGCGGTAGATTTAAACATGGAAGCTGAAAACAACAGGTTCGCTACTTTTACAGAGACTGATCTATATAAACAGCATCTTAGACGATAAGGACACAAAGAAAACAAAGGATGTCATCAAATGGGCCATTCTCAGATTAAGTGTTCAATTCCATGTGAGTAAAACCGAAAAATGAACCACAAAGTAATACATTCAAAGATGTAATTTCAAAAATGGTCAAATACGACACAAAAAGTGGAACATGCTAAATGATGGCCATTCATTGAGTAAAGATGAATTGAAATAGAGCATCATACATGATTTTTGATCACCAATCAGATACGTTACCGCAAATTTACATGTTGTAATGGACTCCTAACTTTGAATTAAATTCATAGATTTGATCCCATTTCTGTTCAGGAAAAGACATCTGTCCCCCCTAAAGATATTGGGGTTTTTCAAGAGGTAAAGATGTTGTCATCCCTTGCTTATTGGTAAAAATTATTTCTGTGTGGAAGGTTGAAATATGTGTTTTGCTGAAACGAAATATAACCTTAAGATTCACTTTGTATTTTTAACAAATTTCGCTTACAAATAAAGTTTCGAATCCCACAAATCATGCAAAGGGAACGATCCGATCTGGAATTTCCACAGGAAACAAAATATGAATTGCTTTCCTGGGGAAATAACTATTGAAAAACATCGAATTGCCTTTGGCAACGTATCTGGTAAAATATAAGTAATAATTTTAGTTGTGTATGAATTATTAATAGATATATCACCTGTTTAATTATTTACCTTATGAATTGATGTAAAAATGAATGATGTAACCCCAAATTAACCATTTCAAACATTGTACGTAATATTTAAACTATGAAATGTAGTGGAAAAGAGGCTTAAATATGAAAGCTGAGTTCTTCATTCACAGAATATTCTCATCTTTCGTCTGAATGTATTTATCCATCTGACTATAAATATTCATTAAGTTTTGATGGATAATGCAAACAAGGTTTAAAAAATATATTTTTGCAGGCACTTTAATAGAAGGAAACAGGTACAGTCTCTATGAACTCGATATACTAAAAAGTTGTTTGGCCTATGGCAACGCATTTGGCTCACCCCTTTTAATGAAAATGAATAAATAATTCTTCAACTTATCAATGAATCTTGAGTACTTCTTCATATGTTGAAAAACACTAGAATAAATATGCAACAGAACACTGAAACTTTTCTCGGAAGCTTTTCATAAACTACGTTTTACTTTTTCAAAGTTTGGTAACGTATCTGGCACACCGTAAATGAATCTGTCGTTGAAGTTACAGAGCAATTTCTACTGAATATTCTTCATTTGAACATAACTTAATTTTTTTTTTTAATGGAAGCGTCATTCTATGCAGAATTGTTTTATGAACACTTTGTTTTACATAACATTATTTGTCACAGTGGGTGCCCTAAATTATACGTAACGTATCTGCTAAATCTGAAAAGCAAAAAACTGATATGCTGAATCATAGCTTCGTCTTGTAAAATAAACGTTCAAAGTTGTTGCATAGAATATGAAAGTGGCTGGGTTTTATAGAATAGAACTTTGGAGTTTGTGAGCACACAACGATTTGTTTGTCAAAACATTTACAATTTTTTTTTTCAGCATTTTGATTACGTGGTAACGTATCTGTCGGAAAACTTGGCATTAAATTGTGAGACATACACTGACGCAGAAAGAAAAATCATGTGGAAGCGTTGCTCTTTTTCACCTCTCTGTCCTTTTGGTGTAAGAATATAATCCTGAGGTCCAACAAAACGAAGCATGTAATGTGTAGGGATGAATTTTGACCAGATTTTGATCCCCTGAAAGCACAAGACCAATGAGCAAAATTCGGTCACGTATCTGTGGTAACGTATCTGTGGTAACGTATATGTCAATCATGTTATTATGAGAGTGATATCTACCAAATATTTCTCACTTGTACTAAACTTTAATGTTGAATCGATGAGTCATTCCGAGGAGTAACGTGTAACATACAATTTGCCTGACATTGCAATATCTGTCGCAGTGGGTGGCGTGAAATGTATGTAACGTATCTGTCCAAAAAAAGTAGAAAACCGATATTTCAAACATTGTACCGTATTCTCAATAAAAAGCTGTTGCACAAAAAATCTAAGTACTTGGAATGTACGAAGTATATCCTCAGGGTTTCATATACACAGGGTCATTGCATAGTCTTGTTATTTTCGCAATGCTGTAACACTAAAGAAACTGGTAACGTATCTGGCGGTGAACTTGGCGACAGGTTTCAAAAAGCTATAAAAAAGAAGTCAATAAAAATTTTGAAACTTTTCGAGTATTATGATTAGCACATATGATATGCTCATCGTCCATGAAAATGATATTTGGAAAGTGTGTTTGTGGACGGAGAGGAGCAATAAAACATAATTCTAAAATAGCCGGCGACACTGCGTTTTGGGGGTCTTAAAGGGAGGGAATCCCATTTGCATTCCTTAAATGAAGAGTTGTGTAAATACAGTGATATGTTGAAGAGAGTATCATTTTAGAAACTCCCATAAATTATTGAAAGTGGAAGGTAACATTCAGTACATTTTATTGACCGTTAGATTTTGAATTGATTTTTTTTTTCGGGGCTCACCGTAAATTCCAGTACATTACTAGGCTACCTTTGCAGACCCATGCACTTCATGTGTGTCCATCATGTATATTTTGTGAAGAAAGTTCATCAAAACTTACAAACATTTCTATATACATTCTTGCCACACACTCTATATGTTATTACATCAGCTCTTATACTTCTAGATTTGTGTTTATAGATTAAAAAAAATACAGAAGACTGCAACAAAAAGGCTTAAGTGTGGCTGACACACAGAACTACTGAGTAGTTGAGTTTTGTGCATTATTCAAATTGTAGATAAACTGTTGACTTCCAAATTTCTCAGCAATGGCATAAACAAGTCCCCTGATGTTCATATTTAATGTTTTGCTGCATTTTGGGAAGTCTGTAAAAGGTATGCCCTACCTTTAACGAAGTTTAACAGCAATTTTTTTTTACAAAAAGGCAGACAACCGCATTTGATCGTGTTTGTTTTTAACAAATAAAGTCCTCGTGATATATTATAAACATTTAAATAGTATCTAATAGGTTTCAGGGAACCGCAAACTGTCATGGAATGTCGGCGACACCAAAATTCCGTATTATTGAACACTTTTACTGAGAATGGTGAAAATACACGTGTACGCCCTACGAATTTTGCACTCCTACTGTTCTGAAAAAGGAATCAATCCGACGGATATTGAGCAAGTCAACCAAGATTCGTGCCGCTTTTACCGTACATTCTACGCGGAAGTGCGCCGTAAAAAAAAAAAAAAAAAATGGGCAGCGTATGTACGGTATACGCTAAGCGCTCTTTGATCACGCTACGCTATGAACTTTTACAACGACATTTACAACACACTCTCGGCATCCACATTTGCAGCAATGGTAACTTCAATGACGGTGACTGTCATGCACCAACGAAACACACGTCATGCACCGACAAAACATCTGTCATTCACCGACAAAACATTCTTGGATCAGCACCGAATGACTACAGCTTTTCACGCCATGTTTGCCAACTCCAACTGTCGTGTCCCGGATGGGCACTTTTTATTCTCGCCCAACCCTGGTTGCACGTTTGCACACTGCTGTTCTCCATCACACCTCCCCTCAACAAGAGGAAAGTTATGAATGTAACTTTTCGACTATAAACACCTTCGTTGTAAGACTTACTTCACTGTTCTTGCGTACTATTCAGCTTACACGATTACAACTCAAATAGTTTTGTGTTGTTTTCTTAAAACCTCACCTGGCATATATGAAAACTTAACAAGCCCTCCTACAAAACATATAAATACAATAATTACGCAATGTGTCTACAATAATGCACATGTGAAACTGTTTTCAACGGGTGCACATACGGGTGCACATAATCCGGAAAGATTACATAAGATGTAATCAATCATTTCTCCAGTAGTATCAATATTTTGACGGAGACTGTGCTCTCTGGTAGTCTCGACTGTAATTATATCCTCACATACTGGACCAATAAGCTTACATAACTTTTTTTTTGGGGGGGGGGAGGGGGTAACACATACACTTCATCTTTAAATGTGGAAACCAAACATACACTTTCTTTCTGAAATTGTGCTGACTTTTGCAAAGATAAATTATGTCTGTTTCTCCAACACAAACTTTCACTGGAGTTTCGCTGAATGAGGTAACAGCACGCATCTCTTGATTATAACATCGTATTTAAACACTATGACACATGTGTACATCTACTCAATGTACTTCCTAATAAATCTTATACTTATGTCAACTCTGCGTCATAAGTTAGCCAAAACAACAACAAAAATTTAACCACCGGACATTTCTTTTTGTCCCTTCACACATATGTACGTATTGTCACTCGTTAAAATGTTATAATACATGTGCAAACTCTGGAAAATATCGAGATCATACTCGACACACAAATGTGACTCTGTCACTCTGTAACGAAATACTGTACATATACAGGCTATTAATTTACAAAAGTGACATTATATCTTGGCTTCTTTATGCCTCACTGTCACTCAACACTTTTTCATTGATACAAAACAACACAAATTCTCTTGTTTTAACACAATCGGTTGACATAAAACTCAAAATTTGATCAACAGTTTTCCTGTGACTGGCCGCTTGTGTTTTGCTATACTGTGTTTGCATTTACTAGCATTAACTCTGTAACGTATCGGTATGCATAACAATATGAATCCGTTGACTCTTTGGGGTACATTGAATGAAATCAAAATAGAAGTGTGCAACTGAAGCACAGCTTTCACTGTAACCTTAAACACCACAAAATGTTGTATCCTGGAGCTTTCTGTAATGTTGGGTTTTCAAAATATCATACAATACTTGGCGTGTAACACACGAAATGTTTCAAGTGATGTCTTCTTATAAAGACAGAATATTGTGTACCAGTACTTTCTCATACATCCTAGAATCACTCACATATGCTGTTTTCGTTTAAAACAAACATGATTAGCATAAATACAATTTCTTCCTTCACAGATCCTTGGGAAAGGAAGAAAACTGAATGAGAATACATAAAAACATGTATACGTTGTCATATACAAAAAAAATCAACATCAGTTTCTTGTCTGTTTTGAGTCTTGTTTGACATGTTCTGCTTGATGTAGGTTTCACTGTAGATTTGAGATTGTTATCGTTCGGCGACATTATCAGCGCGTGCATAGTTTCAAGCTCGAGACAAAGCGTCTGCTAATTTGTTGTCCTTTCCTGCTATGTGCACAATTCTCAGTGGGTACGGCTGGAGAATCAAACTCCACCGGAAGAGACGCTGATTCTTGTGCTTGAAGCGTTCTACAAACGTCAATGGGTTATGGTCAGTGTACACCACGATGTCACTTCCACCGTCCAAATCCGCTTCGAAATGTTGCACGGCTAGAACGACACTGAGACATTCCTTCTCCACAGTTGAATACTTTTGCTGATGGCGATTCAGTTTTTTTTTTTTGGAGAAGAAACACACGGGTTTGCTGTGTCCGTTGTCGTCGTCGTGAAGTAGCACGGCTCCTACTCCTCGGTCACTAGCATCCGTAGCCAGCTTAAAGCTCCTCTCGAAGTTTTGTGCGATGAGCACGGAGTCGTTCATGAGGACGGCCTTCAGCTTTTGGAACACATCCTGGCAGCTCGCGGACCACTGGAACGTTGTACCCTTTTTCAACAGGTCCGTCAAGGGCACCACCAAGTGACTGAAGTTGGGAACGAATCTCCGGTAGAATCCGACCATTCCCAAAAAGCGCTGAAGCTCCCGTTTCGATGCCGGCACTGGGAAGTCCACGATGGCTCGGATCTTGGCATCTCGTGGTGCGACGCTACCTCGGCCTACCTTGTGACCTAGGTAAGTCACATAAGCTTTCTCAAACTCGCATTTGGCCAGATTCACCACGAGTCCTGCATGTGACAACCTCCGGAACAGCTCTCGAAGATGTGCAACATGCTCCTCCCACGTATTGCTGAAAACCAACACATCGTCTATATAGACAACACAGTTATCATGACCAGCAATAACTCGATTCATCATCCGTTGAAAAGTGGCGGGGGAATTTTTCATCCCGAAGGGCATGACACGACACTGGTATAACCCGGAGGGCGTGACAAACGCCGAGATCTCTCTTGCATCCTTGTCTAATGGTACCTGCCAATACCCTTTCATCAAATCCAATTTGCTGACATACTCAGCACTTCCTACCCGATCAATACATTCCTCAAAGGAAGCGGAAACGAATCAGTCTTGGTTATGGCATTGACCTTCCTGTAATCTATACAAAACCTGGACGTTCTGTCCGACTTTGGGACTTGCACTACTGGGGAACTCCAGTTTGAGTTACTGGGCTCTATGATTCCATTTGCAAGCATGAAATCTATCTCCCTATCCACCTATTCTCTCTTGGCAGGATTAATCCGATATGGATGCTGCTTGATGGGTGCATTTTCACCAACATCTACTGTATGAACAGTGTCTTTCGCACAGCCAAATTTATTACTGCACACCTCCGGAAATTCCTGGAAGATGTCGACAACATCTTGCCTCTCCGAATCAGACAGATGACTTATCAGTAACTCTGGATTTTCTAGTGCCTTTTGAGTTCTCTACTCGCGGAATCATTCCTGACTTGAAACTCACACTCTTAGAATCTGGAGCATCAGGTTCAAACTCTTCTGCACTTTTCCCAGGACTTTGTAGGACACTCTCACTCACAACTGCACCTACGTCTTCTACACATTCATGGTATTTCTTCAACATATTAACGTGACACACTCTCTTGGTTTTTCTACGGTCAGGCATGCTCACCACATAAGTCTCCTTCCCAAGCTTCCTCTCTACTACATAGGGACCACTGAATTTAGCCTTCAATGCATCTCCTGGCAATGGAAGAAGAACCAAGACTTTGTCTCCCACCTCAAACAGACGACTCTTTGCCTTTCGGTCAAAGATTTCCTTCATTGTCTGTTGCGAAGACTTCAGGTGTTCTCTCGCCACTTCATTCGCTCTCACAAGACGCTCTCTGAACGTGGAGATGTAGTCTAAGGCATTGGAATCTTTGTCTTCCCCATCAGACAACAGCTGCTCCATCACAACTTTCAGGGGCCCTCTTGGCTCATGCCCAAACACCAACTCAAAGGGGGAGAATCCAGTGGATTCATTAGGCACTTCACGAGCAGCGAAGAGAAGAAAAGGGATACATTTATCCCAGTCCCTACGATTATCCTGACAGTAGACCTTCAACATCGTTTTTAGCGTCTGATGTTACCTTTCTAAGGCCCCCTGAGATTGCAGGCGACTTGACCTGTTGAACACCAAGCTGGTACATCAACTCCTGAAAGACACGAGACATGAAATTGCTACCTTGATCCGACTGAATTTCTTTTGGTAGCCAGTACCTTGTAAAGAAAGTCAACAAGGCATCCAAAACTGACTTAGCAGTTATGCTCCTCAACGGAAATGCTTCTGCGTATCTCGTGGAAACATCCATCACAGTCAATAAATACTGACATCCCGACTTGGACTTCGGCAATGGACCAACGCAATCTACCATCACACGGCTAAATGGCTCCTCAAAAGCCGGAATAGGAATCAAAGGCGCAGGTCTAATGGCAGGTTGTGGTTTTCCTACCACTTGACTTTCATGACACGTTCTACAAAATTCAGACACATCCTTTCTCATCTTGGGCCAGAAGAAGTGAGTTCTGATTCTACACAAAGTCTTCTTGACACCCATGCGTCCGGCCATTGGAATTTCATGTGCAAGACGTAGAATTTCCTTTCGATACGGCGGAGGAACAACTATCTGGTCGACAACCGTCCAGTCCTATCTGCGGGACGATTTGGAGGACGCCATTTCCTCATCAAAACACCAGACTTTACATAGAAACATTCTGGCACTCCCTTCGCCTCCCTACAGTCAATGCACCCTCTCTCAACTTCAACAATTCCTCATCTTCCATCTGTGCTTTGATTTAAGCCGGCTGACTGAACACACCTTCTTCCCAACTTTGTTCTCTTTCATCTTCACTAGTAACCCTTCCAAAGAATGTGTCATCAAGAGAAATTTCACTTTCAGACTCCTTTCTTTCACGCTCTGCTTCACTTGCTCGAAACCTGGTGATAGCACATGTTGGATCACTTCTGGGAATTCATCGACCAGTTTTTCGCTTTCCTGCTCGTACACTGGGACTTCAGAAACAACCGGAAGGACACTCACTCGACCTTCTGCAAGGTCATTACCAAGCAAAAAGGAAACTCCATCCATAGGGAGAAATGGAACAATTCCCACAATCACTTCCACTATCCACTATCCAACTTCACTCGGAATAGAGGGACCGCCTGCGTTCCTCCATTGACATCATGTATCAGTACTTTTCTACCCGTGTTACAGTCTACGGGCATACTCTTCACACCTCCTACCATGAGGGACTGCGTAGCTCCAGTATCACGAAGGATGACAACCGGTACTCTAAAATCAGTAATGGTATCTGTACCCTTGGAAATGAAGTCATTGTACTTTTCATGCACACGACCACTTGAACACGTATCTGCCATTTTTGAGACACTGCTTTTCACATTTGGATGACGCTGCTCATCACTTACACTTGACTTAACAAAACCATTGGTGGCTGTTTGGTGCGATTTCACTTTTGTTTCAGCATCTGAACTGTTCTGTGAACGCGTGTCTGCATGGACTAAACCATGTATTGATTTTTTCTTTTGTTTTTCTTTTGCTTCATTTTGTTCCAGCAATCGCCTACATTCAGACTTAATGTGACCCGTTTTTCCACAGAAAAAGCATCTCACTTCTTTGTACTAAGGCCGTGGCGATTTCGGGCGCTCTTTCTGTGATTCAGTCTTTACTTTATCTCTGCGTTCACTATGACTACTGTGCCACTTTTGAGTGTCAGGATTTCTCAGCTGATGAAACTTCCTCTTTTCCACAGGACTTTTTGTTTTCACCTTATGTGTCAACTCATACTGGTCAGCGGTGACTGCTGCTCTCTTTACATCATTTACTCTTCGATCTTCCAAATATTTTCTCAGATCTGGAGGTGTCGATTTCTTGAACTCCTCCATCAACACTATCTCTCTCAAGTGGGATCTACTTTCATTGATCGAACCCATCGATCAAACAGAATTTCTTTTTCTCTCTGAAACTCTACGTAGGTCTGTCCCGAACCTCTCCTATATCCTCGAAACTTTTGCCTGTAGGCTTCTGGGACTAACTGATAGGCAAGAAGGACTGCTTTCTTAATGTGTCATAGTTATTTGCCTCCTCATCCGAGAGAGCAGACACTACTGACTGTGCCTTGCCTGTGAGCTTTTGTTGTACGCTCATAGACCAATATTTCTTCTCCCACTCCAAATTCCTGGCTATTCTCTCAAAGGAGAAAAAGAAAGAGTCTACATCCTCTTCATCAAAGCGGGGGACTGTGTTTGCCATTTTTGCAATGTCGGGCGTCTTCTGTCTCGACATAGTAACATTAGGCCTATCCCCTGGGACGCTACTGGCCTGGGCCTGGGTCAACTCAATTTGACGTTGCATTAACTCTTGTTCAAGTCTCAGATTTTCTGCCTTCATATTTTCCTTTTTTTAACTCCAATCTAGCCAGTTTTAGTTGTGTGGAATGTACCCTCATATCACTAGGTCTAGTTGCAGTAGTAGTACTTGGAGCAGTTTTTCTACCAGCACTCTCAATCTCATCTGTACTCTCACTCTGGTCTGTGTGTTCATATTCTACACCACCCAGTTCAAGCTTCTTCACCAGAACTGCAAAAATTTCTTTCTTTCGACTACACTCTCTGATATCGGCATCTACATGAGCTGCAACATCAATCAACTGGGCTTTCACTAACCCTCTCAATCTACCAAGAGTGACGTCTTTCACAAACTCTGCTGCATCGAACTTGGCTGCCATGATTTATTCACATCTAGCTTTCCGACTAGATTTCAAGACTACGTCGCTAACGCAACTTCCTACAGTACACCCCAACTGGGGACCGAACTACGAGAATAGTCTAAGCAATTCAGACCGGACGAACACTCGTATATCAAGAGGCCAATTTCCTCGTAAAGCCACATCTAACGATGCTAATCCAAATAACCAGGAAGTGACACATTAATCTGATAGAATGACACAACGGAAACGATAATACATACCCTTCCTTTCCAGCAATCAATGCTGTAGGCCTAACCCTGGTATTCAGCTTGCGAAAAGACCAGTACAAGTGCGCAAAACATACTCATCCAATCGCTTCGCGAATCGCACTGCCATTCACAACCACTGCTAACGCAGCCCCATTACACATACCATGCAATGTCACGCAGTAAAGAATGCCGCTACGAACGAACGACACTGTTACGTTCGCTGCCCTGTGTACACATCTCACATGAGTGCAAACACTACACATACCTCCAACGGGCATCAATCATTACAACGATCTACCAAACACCGAAATAACTACCCAAAAGACGGCTTGTGGCTTGTTTGTATGTTCATTTCCCGGACATGTTCCCCATATGTCATGCACCAAGGAAACACACGTCATGCACCGACAAAACATCTGTCATTCACCGACAAAACATTCTTGGATCAGTACCGAATGACTACAGCTGTTTACGCCATGTTTGCCAACTCCAACTGTCGTGTCCCCGATGGGCACTTTTTATTCTCGCCCAACCTTGGTTGTACGGTTGCACACTGCTGTTCTCGATCACAGTGACCTGCTATACAAAGTGAAAGTCAACGCCTACAATGCCTGGCACGAGCCTTGTGTTTAAAGGGGCATAGTCCCGGTAGTATAGATGGCGCTGTTGATGATACTGCCGATCATCGTTAGCATTGTGCGTGTTTATACAGGAGCCTCTCGCATCGGCGCGCATGAGCCGGTATTTTACCTCCCGCATGATCGCTTATTTCTCGTGTTTATACAGAAGTCAAAATACCGGCTCATGCGAGCCGATGCGAGCCGATGCGAGCGGACCTCAGCTGAACCGGACCTCTCGAATTTGGGGTCAAGCATAGGTCACGTTCGCAGTGCAGTTTATTGCATGATGGGAAAAAATGGAAAAAAAAATCAAGATGGCACCGGCAAAGTCATCAGGACCACCAAGCTTGAAGGTCATTCTTGTAACGTTCCTCTTGACAACCACCCGGCCAAATGATCAATTGAAATCCAGTTTTTCAGTAAGAAGGAGAAGACGTGGTTCGATCATGACAGATATTAAAATACGTACACGCTTTCCGGTTACCTCTCGAATTTCTGTCGTCTGTATAAACACACAGCAAAATACGCGAGGCTCCTCTCGCATCGGCCACCTCAAAAGGTGGCGGACAGAACCTCTCGCATGAGCCTGCATTTGGCGGCGTATGCCGGCATACGCCGTGTTTATACAGAGCAAAATTCGAGAGGTCCTCTCGCATGAGCCGGCATGAGCCGGCATGAGCCAGCATGAGCGCGTATTTTGCTTCTCTGTATAAACACGCTCAAAGAGAAGTCGATAGCGTAGGTCTCTATAGGAAACTTGCGCCGTGCGCCCGCGTACACATTTGACTAAAACACCGGGACCATGCACCTTTAAATCCAGTAGATCCCTAATCCTACAATACATCATCTAGTCCTGGTCCTGGACCCAGTGCAGTAAGTAGGGCGTCTAAACATGTTTAAAAGGAAGCAGTCCTCACGAAATTTCAAAAAAAAATATGTTGTTGTTGGTACCTCCAATGAACTACTTTCACCGAAAACAAACTTTCAAATCACCAAATAAGCTCATAAATTTTGGTTGAAAAAGTGTGAATCTGCATGGTGAATATGCTAATGAGCAAGTCCTGGCGGAGAGTCAGACGTCACCGAGGCACAACTCTTCCCAGCCGTGTTCTGCTCGTTATCCGTACGCTCCCTAGTTACCCGTATGCATGAAGACGTCGGTGGCTACTACTAGTAGTATTTGACATTGTTTCTACGTTGTGTGTGTGTGTGTGTGTGTGTGTGTGTGTGTATTGTGTATTATATTCGCACAGTACACGTGTGGACGGTACAACTAGATCTACGGTAGATACCCCGTACGCGGTTTGCCCTTCACACTTTTTCAGTCTATCACAAGCGCAGCTGCAGCCCTGTCGACGCTCATGCATGTTCTAGTACACGAGTCGTGTACAGATTGTAGGTAGACACGGTTCTACACAGCTATAGGCCTGCATTGTAGTACACTATAGGGGCGACCGCATTCAGCGTCGTCTGGTCAGGCTATCTTACATCAGTAGTTTTGCTCGAATCGTGCAGAAAATTTCCCAGGAAAATCCTTTTTTCCGCCCCAGACCCACAAAAGTATCGTGAAAGGTGAGCTGTATAGCTTGGAAATCTCGGTACAACGATGCCGAACATAAGAAACTTAGGGCCTACAAAATCTCGATATTGTGTTGTGACCTACCTGTGCGTAGACCATTTGAGAAGCGATGTTTTTACGTGGACCGGCAGGCTGTGGCCCTCGGTTATAAACCGAGAAAACTCCTGAAGCCACAGGTAATGCCGACCATTTGCTCACATGAGTTATAAAACAGAAACACCTCGAGCATCGACTTCGAAGAGAACCGAGGGAAAAAAAGCGTAGAGAGGTAAGGAAAGAGGCTAGCTATGTTTCATTTACCGTGGGGCTGCAGCCGGGGTTGGACCGGACTGCAGTATAGTGCCACTGAGGTAGCTGCTGCCAGTGCCGACTGGACATGCACGGCAAAGTGGAGCGAAATCATATCCCTACGACCCCCTGTATTTACCCTTCCCGGCTCACGTCATAGTTTTTTTTTTTTTTTTTTTTTTTTTTCGAGGAAAGGCGATATCTGACTACTTACAGAAATATTGAGATACAAACAATATTTTCTTTGAAGAATTTGACTCTCTCATGCACAGGTTATCTTGGGCAAAATCAGCTAGACGGAGTACTCTGTACATTTGTATGGTAAGAATTCGCGCGCGAGAGTGGTTTCTACGCTGAGAAGTATGCAACACGGACGGAAGCTAGAAAAGGACCGTGCCTATTTGATGTCAAGTTCATTGTATATTTGGTTTAAAAATACATATAAACTTATGTTAACAATATCAATTTGAATGAATTATATATATCTAAGCTTGAAATATTTTGTTTGAAATGATAAAACCACAAACTTTCACATTATATGATAAAATTGCAACTATTAAATCATTTCAACACTTAAATTGGTTTTTAGAGGCACGACTGTCAACTTGGTGAGTAGGGCATGCATGACGTACCATTTTTTTTTTTTTGCCGGCTCTTACACGATCGTTTGCAGGAATTATTTTTCAAAAATCGTGTACGGAGACAGTTTTTCATTTCCGCGCGTATAAACTGGTGAAAGGTTATGTTTTTTTACTCTTCTTAATTATCATTACAGTGAAAATCTCAGGACTACTTCCCTTGTAGACCTATAACGTTAGGGTCTAGTGTTAACTAGCTCTGTCGCTCGTAGATCTAACGTTAGTCCTAACCAATCCAACTGTTACTTGCACTGTTAGATATAGATCTAGATATAGACCCTAGACTCGATAGTTGAATTTGGATCTTCAGGATTTTGTCTACACAGGTTCAGAGAAATTGGTATTGTCTAGACACGTGTAAAGTCTTAATTGATCTAAGCTTTCGTCTTTTTTTTTCAATTTATTTTGCCTTATCTGGGTATGTATGCTATTTTATATAACACATAGTGCATGACATTTTATTGCACTATAACAAGTACTAAGCACCTCCAATTTCTGAATTTGCCGTCAGGCAGACATATTCAATTCGGCATGCGGCCCTCATTGAATATAACTGACCTTCGGGGCAAATTCAGACTTTGTCGGTGCTTATGTTGTTATACAAAACTTATAGTGCATTCAGCCTCATGCACTAGATTATGTGTATTATATATGTATACACGTATATTCGTATGTATATCTTGGAATCTTCATCGTGTTGGACTTGAAACATCAACCGTCCAAATCAAGATTCTGCCACTGTCATAATTTGTCAATCATTGCTTAAGTATTAATAAGATTCAAGAGACATTCGAACTCATCTTTCCCAAGAATGAACATAATCCGCATGACACTGTTTCCATGTTATACATTTCCATAATGATGAAAAAAGAAGGCATTGCAGTGACGCGTATCAAAGTTCAGCTTCTGGCACGCAGAATATTTGCTTTTCTCATCCTGATAGAGTAACGAAGTGATGATGTCATAGTTTTGCTTGTTTGTTTGTTTGTTTGTGTTGATTAGATTGGAACCAGGTGCAAACATGGTTAGCAACATAAATATTCGGGACGAGGTCATCCCACGAGAGACCAACTCCCACGAGTTATACAGCCCACAAGTTCCACCTTGGAAAAAAAAAAAGGTCCATGAGTCATACTGCCCAAAAGTTATACTTCCCATGAGTTCGACACTAGACAAAGTTATAGGCCTGTGAGTTCTACACTAGGTAAAAACAGCTCATGAGTTAGACTTTACAGCTTTACGGCTTAAAGGGATGGTACAGCAATGGTGGAGATGAGAATTGGGCTTTTAACTTTTTGCGAGATACCAGAAAACACTAATGTTATAGTACAGAGCATACCATTTTAAGAGGAATTCAAAGTTTATTTGAGGAAAATCGGGTTTGAAATGACTGAAACATCCAAAACACAAAGTAAAACAAAGGATCGTAATAAAGTGTGGGTCCCACACTTTATTAGAATCACTCTTTTTGGATATCTCAGCCATTTCAAAACCAATTTTCATCAAATAAACATTGAATTCCTCAAAGAATTACATGCTCTTTCATATTTCATAAGAGGTTTCTTATTATTTCACACACACACACACACACACACACACACAAATGTTAGAAACTCGAAATTAAGGTCTCAACCAAAACTGTATGATCCCTTTAATGTGTCGGTCTTGTGGGCCTTGTTTGCTTTAGTGTCAAACTCATAGGCTGTATGAGTCGTGGGCTATAATGATTCGTGGGTGTCGAACTCGTGACGTGCACCCATTCGGTACAGGTTGCTTAAAGGCATAATTTACCATTTGCAGATGAAAAAAAAAAAAAAACCCAGCATTGGTGCTTTAAAATAGTTCTGAAATGTGAGTTAGGGATAGAAACAACCACTGTAAATATTTGAGTCCGTATAATCGATGTTAAGTATTGTTAAATATACAAAATGCGAACAATAGTTATAATAAAAATGCTCCCAGACTAATCCGTCTACAGTTACGGTTTATTGAGAAAAATACAGATATCTCCTTATATTTCAGGCTTTATTGCAAAAAAAGTTATATAGTAGGATGTTTTGTGATACAACAGACCTACGTGCACATATGCATAAAATCTGATATCTTGAACATTTTTAAAAATCACTGCTTCCAAAGGTAAACAGGATCTTTAAAACCAGTTCCCATGGCGATGAATGGCTACGACATTACACTTTGATCCCGTACCCGATCTTCTTTCTTCTTCTTTTTTTTCATTCTCTGTGTTTGTTATGTTGTTAGTTGTTAGATCATAATACTACATGTATATCTGAAGTCGATGTGCAAGAATATAAGGGTAGAATCATCTACAAGGATTTGTCCAAGATTTTATATCAATTGCAAAGACCTACCATTAATTCCGCTGTTAGAACTAATGTTGATGATGTGACCGTACTGCTGCCTCTTCATGTGCGGTAACACCGCCTGCATCATCCGGGTCGTGCCAAAGAAGTTGGTTTCCATGACAGCGCGCACGTTGTCCATTGTCGCGTACTCGAAGGGAACGAGTGATGCAACTCCGGCATTGTTAACTACGTGCAGAGTTTATGAAAAAAAAAATGTGATATAAATGTGATATCTCAGCAATTTCAAGGCCAATTTCCATCAAATAAACATTGAATCCTTCTTGAAATTACATGCTATTTCATATTTCATTAGAGGTTTCTCATTATTTCATCAAAAATGTTATAAACCTGAATCCTCACCTCAAGCAGTATTGTACAGTCCCTTTATTTCCCTGTATATATATATATATATATATATATATATATATACACACACATATATAATATAATGTAATATATATATATATATATATATATATATATATATATACATATATAACATGCACTGGGTTTTCCTTCACACCTAGATGATTAATCTATTTGTAGGAAGCCAATCATTTTTTTCTAATTTCTTCAATAAATGTAACAACAGAAAAGTCAATTAATTTTATCTTTTACGCATGAATACGCTTGCATCATCAGCATGATAAATAAGCTGTAATCAATCTGTAACATTTCAAACATCATTGATATAAAGGAGAAAGACAAGTGGACTAAGTATTAAACCCACCTGCAGAGAATAGCCCAGGTCCTCAGGCTAAATCTCAAATTGTTTACTGAAACAAACTGCTTACGTTTATCCAAATTATTGGAAAAAAAACTTGAATGAATTGCCGCATACCATTAAATTATGCTGGGTGTCTCTGGCCTCGAATAAAAAAAAATTATTCGAATTTTGAAAAACTTTTTAAAGATATGGCTGGATGAAAGTCTCTTCTATTTTGTATGACAACAAAAAAGTAAAAAAAAAAATGATGCTTCAGTGAGCATCGCCCATTTTATAAAGTAAAGAAAGTTAGGTTGCGCAGGAATTGGGTACCTACTTTGGGAAAAGTGAAAGTGTGTTTGGGTGTGTGTGTGTGTGTGGGTAGGTGTGTGTGTGTGTGTGTGTGTGTGTGTGTGTGTGTGTATGTAATAGAGAGATTGACGCGTCACAAATCGAGGAGGCGTATTTCATCGCAATAGCTCAATCCTTATATTCTGCTCTACACCAAATCATTCATCCCACACTTCCTTGGCCCCAAAACAGAAAATGGAGATGTAGTGCTATAATTATTCTCATCATTATTCGACCGCTTTTAAAGATTGGTTTGACTTTGACATTCCAACCTTACATACAACATATTACACGAATTGATTAATATTTTTACATCACAAAAACGTTAAGTTGATCTCATTATAGGCAGGCTTTGAAACTGTAATACGATTACTACTTTCTTGTACAATTTCTTCTACGTAAATAAGACAAAAACAAAGATGCATTGCACGTTCTGGGTGTAATATTGGGATATTATCCTTTCGTCTGACTCTAATTTCACTGAAAATGTCTAAAGTACTCCCCAATGAGTGTTCACCAGATCTTTGAATTTCAATTCTAAGGATGGAAAAAAGCGCTGCTCCCTGCTTGAAAAATAAACTTTGAAATAATTTTGAAAAAAGCACGCAACAATTACATAATCTATTTTGTAAGGGGCTCTTTCTTGCAACAGAAGTAATGAACTTATCACCTCAGTTGAAAATCAAAATTTCCCAAATACTCCACCCAAGAAATGCACGAGATCGTTGCAAGACCATACAAAGCCGCGAAAAAACCCTCAGATATAAAGGGGGGGGGGGGGTATTACTTCCCTCGCCCTAACCATCTCAGTCGATGCGCTTATAAATCAAAATTTAAAAAAGTTAATCAGTATAAACCATCTCACGCTACAATTCAGAAATTGATATGTTTGGCGCTTTTTTTCCTGCAACTTAGACGTTCAACCAAGGTATCGTATCATTTTTAAGGATTTTTCAGAAATATGCAACAACAGAGAACACTAAAAAATGAAATTAAACTTTTGTTTCCTTTTATTCCTTTCTGTATTCATTTTGTTTTGTTGGCTACTGCCGCACATTCGACTGTTGTCTTCTTGCAATCTGTCACATTCATTGCGAACTCGTGATCAGCCTAAAAGAGATGGTTGATATCTTCGCAGCAGAAATCCAAGAAGGATGATTATTGTGTTAAACTTCGTAGAGATAATAGGTTAGAACAATTCACTACAGACATAAAAAAAGGTTAGAGACTTTTCTTCATGGCTGATAAATACGTCAAGCAAAACTACGAAGCGTAAAAAGCTGACTGATTTTTTAGTTTTCAAAATATCCTCCTCTAAGGCCTTACCCAAGCGCGGCATGGCATTATATTTATTACTTCAGAAAAAATGCCCATGCTCATCATTACCTCGACACTTCTAACGGAAATTAAAAAGAAATAATCCAAGCTTATCCTAACACTGTTCAGATGTGTTCTTGATAAAGTAAACAGTAATCTACGAGAGACTGTTTTCTTTTTTTTCTTTTTTTTTTGGTAAACATGGTAAAGGACAACTCACTGAGAATATCGATGCGGCCGTAGTCTTTCACAACCTTCTCCACAGATTCTGCCACTGAGGTGTCATCTACCACGTCTAGCTGTCGGATGTGAAGCGTGTCATCGAGGGCTCCGCCCGCCGCCTCCTCCAGGGGACCCCTCTTCTTCAGGTTTCTCATCGTTGGGATGACGAGATACTTTTTGGCTGCATCCTTCGCGAATCGCGCCGCCATGCTCAGCCCGATGCCCGTCGAGCAACCGGTAATGAGCATCACTTTTTGCGCCATCGTGTAGTCTCACAATTGGCTACAGAAAAGCGTTAAACATGGATAAGTTGACCATTTCATCGCTGCAAAGAATAGCATATCAAGTATAAAAGCGAATGCTTAGAATGATAAAATCTTATCACTATCCTCTCTATTTCTC
The DNA here is from genome assembly GCA_033980235.1 of Diadema setosum. NCBI lineage: Eukaryota > Metazoa > Echinodermata > Echinoidea > Diadematoida > Diadematidae > Diadema > Diadema setosum. The sequence goes on from CM067071.1 coordinate 18,742,418, forward strand.
GCACCCCAATGCAAATAAAGTCTACCTCACTGTCCTAACGAAAAGATAAGAGTGAAAAAAAAAAATCTAACCTGCTTCTGATGATTTTCCTCAGACTACTTATTCTAACATTATCAAAGCATTTCAAAATGAAAACATACACCGGTTACGGTAAACATATTTAGAACCTAAACTCAAAATGTCTTTTACATAATACAATCATTACAAGGGACGAGTTTAATACTTTAAGTCTGAAATGGGAAAAAAACTGCTGCGTTTACAATGGTCTGTATGTCATGTATGTAACATTAATAGTAATACTTAAACAGAAAACAGAAACGGGATAAAAATGAACGGCAGACACTTTCGCTAAAGGGAAGATGAGATAGTATCCCTTCTTTGATGACGATGAGTACAATTCTACAAAGTTTTGAGTCCAAAGCAAAGACATAAACAGTGGAAAAATCAAGAACTAACGAAAGAAATTTAATCGCTCAAATATATAATGATACATTGAAAGACGGAAAAAGGAAATCAAAAAACAGATAAATCGTCTAAATCAAGTAAACAGACGTTGTAAGTGATGAGAAAATGAAATGTTATACATTTCACGACTAATTTGATTAATCAAAACGGAAATTTAATCTTACTCTGTAGAGAGCGATGATGCCTTTGATGCTTAGACACTGTTTACAAAACGGCTGGGCTAGTTGTCTGGCGAATGCAGATGAGGTGCCTTTCCTTGACTTTTATAGCTCGGGTGTGGTCCAATACTTATTACATGCAAACATCTCGATAAGTGATAGCATAGGAAGGTAGGCGTGTCCATGTCGTCAACAGCTGAATTTTCAAACGTGATTGGTTGTTAAGTGCATACGCTTAAGTCACCTAGGATAACACTGACGAATAGGCGATGATTTCATTGATTTTGTTTTCCTTTCTTCCATCTCCCCCCCCCCCCCCCCCGTCAGATCAAATGAAATACCAGTCATATTTTGTTGATTTTTTTCAACTGTCAGTGCTGACTGAGCTATGTAGATACAAAAGATACAAGTGCATCTCTTTTTAGACACGTTCCTCGATATGAACGCTTATTTGCTCAACGGCCTTTCTCACTGTAAACTCCATTTCTTTTTATAGAGCAATTATTCTACAAGGATAATGTCAACAACGTATGTTTTTTTTTCTCTCATGCTCAGTTGACACATAAATAGAACAACGCTTACACCATTCTTATCATCTCTAAACACTTTGTTACTCGAATATACATGTGTCATTAACCGCAAAATGAGAGAAAGAGAAGACAGAGAGGGAGAGAGAGAGAGAGTGAGAGAATGGGAGAGTAAGCATTTCTGTGCCAGGGACTTTAGACAGTGTGTGCAAGTAGTGTGAAGCACGTAGTTTGTAGACAGTTAATGTGTTATGTGCCAATTAGCACTCAAAGCACACGTTTGTTTGTAGAATTATCTATTTTCCATTTCACACTAACAATACACCGAACAATAAATAACTCAAGCATGAATCAAAGAAAGATTACTAAAGCTGCGGATCCGTAGATTGCCCATTTCAGATTTATTACTATAATGATTTTCTTCTTCCACGGGGACACAATGCTAAACATTATAAGTATGAATAAGAAAATAATCATTATAATTATATTCAGACATACAAGCAAATATTCCGCCTCATTCCTCCTTATTGAAATACAAAGGAAGAAAATCAAACAATCAGGTATATGCATTGAGCATTGATTATTACCCACACGCAACCATCCCAATGCTCTATTTATCATCATATCAATTTTACATTATTATCTGTATCAAATACATATTATTCACTCTATACAATCTGTCAAAATGCAAGATGAGCATACACATAATCATATGCATCATACGTCACACTATGATTCATAAACGTGACTGCATACTGAAATCATAAAAAAATCAAACATTGATGTGAAACATTCTCATTCCATTCTACATTTTCAAATTAAAATGTACACCTTCTATTATTCACTCAGATTTACAGGATAACAAATACATGTACAGCCTACCCCAGGCAACACGACCTGCGCCAATCCACGATACCTCCAGCAACACAACCCATGCAGCGAACGAACATGCAAATATGCTCCGTACACCTTGCAGCCAATGTACTATTCCTTCCCAGACTACCCTAACACTCCCATAAAAAGAAAACATAAAATAAAATAACAGAAGTCTGCGCTAGCAACCCCGTCTGCCAACCATTGCAACACCGACATGACTGACAACGGTAGGAACGCACGCTCTCCCTGTCAGACTATGGACGGAGGACGACCTGCACATGCTTTCTGTACATGGAAATGTGCAAGCATATTGTACCCAGACAAGGGGGAGGTGCATTCCAATATCGTCCGCCAAAAACTCTAGCATCCAGGCAACGAACGAAGGACGAGGCCGACTCCAGGCCAAGAGAAGAAAGGCAGACCTTTTTGGAACGCATCGAGCTACTCGTCAAGCCACACAGTGATACCGTGGGTACCACAAATCAGCAAAAGTCAACTCTCTAAATTAATCATTTTACTCAAAGCCTCAGAAAAAAAAAAAAGTTTGGCGGGTATGTAAAGACCAGCTGGCAGGCGTGTATACACACTTATTTCAGAAGTGTCTTGCCGCTTGTATACTGTCAAATTTATGGAAAAGTTCATTCGTTGTCCCGGTACCAAAAACGATAAAACTCATATGAATTATACGATTTTAGACCAATTGCACTCACAAGTTCTGTTAGGAAATGTTTTGAGGAGATACTGCTGAAGCTTTTGTTGAAAGAAACAGAAACTCATTTAGACACAATGCAGTTTACTTACCGGGGTAACAGGTCAGGGGAAGATGCCGTTTTGCTGTACTTGCATAATGCCCTGCAGCAGTTGGACTCCCCTGGGACATACGATCAACTTTTTCTTTTTATTTTTCTAGCGCTTTTAATGCAATAGTGCCGTATATGTTAACACAGAAATTGGCTGACATGGCTGACGTTGTTAATTCATAACTTCTTGTTGAACAGATCACAGAGAGTCAAGGTTGGTCATTTATCTCCGATGCTCGCACTGTCAGTGTTGGCGTGCCACAGGGGTGTGTTCTCTCACCTGGGGGGTGTTTCATAAAGCTGTTCGTGAAGTTACGAACAACTTACGAGCGACTGGTGATCAGTTGCGATGTGCTATACTTACTAGAATTTCAATAATTCACCACAAGAACAGATCACCAGTCGCTCGTAAGTTGTTCATAACTTTACGAACAACTTTATGAAACAGGGCCCTGTTTTATTTTCTTTACTAGGCTTGCTAAGGGTGAAATAAGGGGCGATCGCTGCATTTTATAGTAAAAATGTCCTATTTGGCCAACATGTTCCTCGGTACAATTGGAATTTTTCATCTAAGGAGACAATCTGTATCTATGCAAATAAGCCCTAATTTGCATAATTTATGCAAAAATACACAATACATAATAAAAAATATTAAAAAATAATAATGTGCATCCAGCAGAAATACTTCATTTGGTAGAGGTTTTCTATAGAGTATGTGGAAACAATAAATATTCCTCCAAAAATTGTTTTCATACCTATGTAGATAAACATAAATTTGCATAATTATGCGAGTTATGCAAATTGATATGAAACAAAATGAGAAAAGAATTTGAAAAATTGAACCATCATTACCAGTTAATTAACATAATTACCAAAGAAAATAAAGTAAAAACATTATTTTAAAAGTTTTTCTTACAGTCTAAGAACTGCATTTTACGATGAAAACTACCAAAGTAGTATGCATATCATTTAGTCAAACGGAAATGGTTTGTAATATCAAAACACTATTTCTCTATGCAAATATCACCTAATTAGCATATTGTGCATATATTTTTTAATACCCGAATGTACCAGAAGTCAATGGTCAAGGTCGACTTAAAAAATTGTAGGGCCTATCAGTGTACGCGATAACTCAAGACTGGATTGAGCAAATTTCACCGAACTTAGTCCAGGGATGAGGTATCATGGGACAATTAATTAAGCAGTTTTTAAGTAAAATCGGCAAGAGGACAAAGGTCAAAAAGTTCATGGTCAAAGCTCAGAATTTTATCATTTCCCCCATATTTATCCAATGCCTGAAGGTATTTTCTTGAAACTTAGTGACTGCATACATGTACTATCAAAATAAGATTCTCCAGAGAGTTTCAGGTCAAGAGGTCAAAGGTCAGGTGAAAATTTTAAATTTCACTTTTTTCCTCCGTATCTCGCAAATGGTTCAATTCAATTCAATTCAATCATAGTTTATTTCCAATCAACGAAAATCAAAACATAATACAAAGTATACATGTCATGAAATGATATTGTCCAAACGTTTACAAAAGATTCATGTAGTATACGAAATAAACTGTATACAACAACATATTATGTACAATAATTACGAGGAACAATGCACGTATACTTCGTGAGCGTTCGGAAAATTACTTCAATTATGGAAAATAGCGATCCATTAAAAAGCAAAGCTTGTGGGACGTGGATCGCTAGATAAATAATTACAGTGAATGAGTAAACAATACATTATTCAAGTTTTTTTTTATTTCTTTAATTTTTTTTACAGCTATTGTATTAAATATAAATTAGTTAAGTCATTTGTAAAAATATAGTTATTTTGAGATACACTGGCTTCGGCAGACAGTGTTCATTGAACTGCGTGTACCGGGAAAATATGACAAGGACGAAACACTCGTACAGACATTCAGTTACCCACACACATATAAGACGAGAGACAGTACCGAAAAGAGAGAAGACAATAACAATACAAGTCTACGAAGAACAAAAGACAGGAAAGGAAGAGGAAAGAAGAAAGAAGAGAGAAGAGAGGTCTGCATACAGAACACGACAAGTGCTGCGACATCAGGACAGGTGAAACCTCAAACATGAATTAAAGCAATTTAAATTATCTAGAATTATAAGTAGATAGTAATTGTTTTCTGAATTTGTATTTAAATGTGAGGAATTTGGGGGAATCTTTTCGGCTATTATCTAGATTATTCCAAAGTCTGGGTCCGGTATAAAGAAATGTATTTTGGGCATGTGCGGTTCTCATTAATGGAAGATGGAATTCGTCGGATCGTCGCGTAGGATAGTTATGTACATGACTGTTTCGATGAAATGAGTCGTGTAATATTTTGGGTGAAAAGTTGCTGTTATAATTAAACATGAACTGGCCAAGCTGAAACACATACAAATCTTTTATTTTTAGCATCTTATGGTAAAAAAACAAATGATCTGTATGTTCTCGAGTATTTAGGTTAAAAACAAATCTGAGCGCTTTCTTTTGCAATTAAAAAAAAAAAGTTTATCAAGTAATATCTGATATGTATTACCCCAAGCAAGGATCCCGTAGTTTAAATAAGGTAGTATCAAACCAGAATAAAGAGTTAATAATGCAGATGAAGGAAGATAATATTTTAATCTGTTCATTACGCCAACGTTACGTGAAATAATTTTATATATGTTATCAATATGATTCCTCCATGAAAGCTTATTATCAACGCAAACACCAAGAAATTTAAAGGTAGAAACTTCTCCTAGGGGAGTAGTATCAAATGTTATATTGCCTGGGAGGCTATCTAAAGAGTTACTAAACAGCATTAATTTTGTTTTTTGAATATTTAATGACAATTTATTTGCGTATATCCATTGTATGACCTTTTTCAGTTCTTCATTTACTGTTCTTGATATTGGGTCAGGGTGGGAAAAGAAAATATTAGAGTCATCCGCAAATAATATGAATGACAGTTTCTCCGAGGATCTATGAAAATCATTGATATAAATAATGAATAACAATGGGCCTAGTAAGCTCCCTTGTGGAACACCACATGTAATCGTTTTATTTTGAGAGTCAAAGCCGTTGACATGTACAAATTGGGATCTATTTGATAGGTAACTCGTGAACCACTCCAAGACCTTTCCACGTATGCCATAATGGGATAATTTGGCGAAAAGTATTCCATGGTTAATCGTGTCAAAGGCCTTGGAGAAGTCCAAGAAGATACCTATTGTGTGTGAAAATGTGTCGAGTGCGTGTCTGACTTTGTCGATGAGGGCGAGTAATGCGTGTGTTGTGCTGTGATTTTCCTTGAATCCAAATTGAAAGTTTGAAAACATGTCGCAGGTTTTAAGAAAACGTACTGTCCGGATGTAAACTATTTTTTCAAGAATCTTAGAAATAGAAGATAATAAAGATATGGGTCTATTATTGACATCATCCTTCTCCCCTTTCTTGTAAGTAGGAATTACTTTCGCAATTTTCATGCTATTTAGCACATGGCCAGTTGTAAGCGATGAGTTGATAATGTGCACTAAGGGATCCACTATTTGGGGAATTATGTTTTTTTATCAAATGGTTGTCAATTCCGTCGCGGCCAGGACTTTTTCCTTCTTTCAAATTGGCAACGATCTTTGTTATTTCTTCTCTATATGTAGGGTAAAAATATAGTTTTGGAGTTAGGGGTATCTAAAAAATCACTAAAAGTTTTACTAGAAAGAGGAATATTTTGAGAAAGATTTTGTCCAATTGAAGAGAAGAAGCCATTGAAAATTTCAGCCATGCCGGCGGAAGTGTTGCTGGAGGCATTGCCCCATCGAACTTCAGAAATATTTGATGATTGTTAGGTGTATTCATGGCATTTTTTTTTATGTTTTCCATGTGTTTTTAATATCATTTTTATATTTACTTATCTGATTTGCGTAAAAATTTTTCTTCTGCGTACGTAATAATTTGGTGAGTGTATTTTTGTATGAAACATATTTTTTCTTATTTTTTCAGTAGGGTTCCATCTGTATTTATAAAATAGATAGTTTTCCTATTCATAGATCATAATATAGACTGGGTTATCCACGGGAGTCTTGGAATTTGCTTATATCTATCTTTTATGTTACGCTGGGGAATATGGTTATCGATTTTGGAGGTAATAGTAGATATGAAGTAGTCATAAGATAGTTGACATCGGTAGTGTTGTATACAAAAGACCAGTCAATTTCTTTTAGGCGGTTTTTGAGACTTGTAAGATTATCTGCAGTAATCTTATGATATTTATTTTGTTTAGTCAGTTTAATTGGAACCTGGGCAAATATAGGATAATGGTTAGTGATGTCTGAGAGGACGATACCAGACTCAGGAAGTGGAAGAACGTTACAAAAAATGTTGTCTATGAGGGTAGCCGATTGATAATGTATAAAGCATGTATAAAGTATAATGGGATTTTATACTAAATCCTGCAAAAATGTCAGAAAATCATTCGAATTCGACCGAGGGGGTCTGTAAATTACGCCAATCACAATTTTTTTTTTCCATATGGATTTATCAATTCAATGAAAAGGGATTCGAGTATATCGCTCATAACACTAATCTCTATATTTAAATTTTTTCGAGATGTACAAACCAACTCCACCAATGACTTTGTTGTTTCTATTTCTAAATACAAATTCGAATCCGGGTAAAGAAAATAAATGACTGATATTGGAGTTCAACCATGTTTCTGTTAGCCCTATGATGGAGCCAAATTTTTGATCTGGGTTTTCTAGGAGTAAACGCAACTTGTCAAAGTTTCTGTTGATACTGAGTATGTTAAAGTGAGCTAACAAAAATATTTCATCGACTGTATTCGTAATACGATTTTTATATTGATTTTCAGTCAAATAAACACATGATGGACTCTGAACTGGATCATTTGAGTCAAAATTATATTCAAATTCTTGTGCTGAGGTATTGTATTTATTGGATATGTAATCTTCATACGAACTGGAAATGACATTTGCATGATCAGATTCAGAGTGCCTTACTGTGTCATAAAATTCATCACTATTCAGGGAATTGAAAACGAAATTTGTTGTGTCAGTCATGGTTACAATAAAACATTCGGGAGTTAATAGCTGGCTTCCCGCCTAGACCTAACTCAGCAGCAGCTACGTGGGGGTATGCAGACCTATGAAGAAGAAAGGAAACCGATATGCGTAAAGAGAAATATGAAACACACACAAAACAAGGAAACGAATATGAACACACATGAAACAAAATCAACATCGTTACGGATGGTACACAAGGCCATGGCCAGCGTCTGGGCATGTACATGTACTGAAAAAACAATGCAAAACATTACAAATGATACCAGAGGAAACTCCCTGCTACACTATGGGTGTAATTAAGGAAATGCAATTATAATTGTGATTTACAAAATGAGACAGTATTTACAGAAATTAGAATACAACTAAGAGACAGGTATTCATGTTAAATTACCTATAAATTATTGATAAACCGTATACTGTATGAAAGGTATTATCAACCGTACGATAGATTATACAAATGTTTGTTAGTTGGGTCTTTTTTTTTCGTAAAGTGGGTATGACAAAAATAATAATTATATATACCTATAAGTCTTATTTATAAAGAAACTACGGACAGCTATAAAGGACTCAAAGACTGATGGCTCTTATGCCAGTTGATTTTTTTTAAAAAGGGACCTACATTATATGAAATAAAACGTTATCTAAAATGAAACTTTACAGTGAATGTGATATAGGAAAATAATGAAAATTTAAGCCTTAGAGTAAAATGTAGAGTCAGATAACTATACAGAGAGCCTAAGAGTGGCGCCACAGAACGCTGTAGTGCCGCTTAGGCTCATTTGATAATCATGGGGAACCAATCGAGTTTGCCTCCCACAGACAGGCATAATCCAGGCATACAAGGATGAATGGAACAATTAAAAATAAAGGGGTAAGAATTCTCCGACTCACATGCATCGCCCGAGGTCATGCCCGAGGGCCCCACTAAGACCGTATAACTACTGCAATACACATGCATAAAATTGTGGCTTCAAGACTTCGGCACTCTGCATCATAATGCATGTTACAGTGACACATTCAGAATGGCTGACATTTGAAATGCAGTCAATAAATTCACATCATTGTAATTATAATTAAGGAGACACTGTGGATTTAAAAAAAATTGAAAGTTTATGCGGGTGCATCATAGTGGATCTACATAAATACTGTTGCGTGAATGACATGATTCCGGATATTAAGTGTACAACAGAACAGGGGACCTGGCATCCCTATTATACTGCTATTGAATAGGGGTGAGTGAATTAAGTTTATAGTAAAGCCTAGGTCACATATCCACCTGGCCCGATACGAATTTGTGGATCGCCTGGGAGTCGGCACGTTGTGATAATCGGCCACCCTACATGCTAATAGCGTTATCGAATAAGATATTGGTTGGCCACTGTTGAAACACTCTCTATACGGGCGCCGTAGCGGCCCCGTAAATGATTTGTGAAGGCCCCTTTACCTGGGCAAGGTATGCAATATAAACACGTATTTGGTTTAAAGGGGGAGTTCAGTTTTTTTGGTAGAAAGGTGCTCTGGCTGAAAACAATGTCAAAATTACACCCGAATTTCATTCCCAAACACATTGGATTTAAAAAGTTAACGATTACTTATACATTTATTGAAATTAGTTTTCCTAAATTGGGATGTATAACACACCAGGATTTATTTTTTTTACATAAGTTAGTGAGATTTTGTTTCCTTTACTCTAATAATTTCGCAATATACAAAATGAAGTTAATATATTTCGTAAGAACAAATTTTCGTAATCCGAGTGATTTCGTATACAGCCAAGAAGAGGTTATTCCAAACTTTATCTCGGCTAGCTGAACTCTCCCTTTGATACCCATTCAAGGCTTATTTCGTCACTCCAACAGAATTTGAACCTATATAATTTATTATGTTTTAAATTTTATTATTAAATTTTATTATTAAAGGGGCTTAATAAGGGGCTTAATAGGAACCGAGATAGTCTCAAGGTGGCAATACATTTGCATAGATTTTTCGAATTGGTTGCATACTTACATACTAATCACAAAATGTCTACGGACTGACAATTACAAAGTTGAAGGTGTACGTCATGCAAGCTAGAATGTAGAACGGAATGCCCACCGTCACATAAAGGTATAAATAATTAGTATAAAGACCTTGCACTATCAATAGTCGTTTATGCCATAAAAGCTAATCAAATACTGAGGACTGTTTCTTCATTTTTTGAGCTACATTTAACTTGCCACAAGTGCTGTAGGCCTCTGTTATATAGATTTCAGAAGAACGGATGGAATCAACAGGATTTAAGATGCCTTGAGTAAAAAGTTGTCTTCCATTATAACATCAATATAAAGACAAAAATCAAGATCATTTGAAAACAAATACAAGCGACAAGGGAATATATGTATGTCATCAGTGACTTAAAACAGATTATAGGGCCTCAAACAACCGTTTTAATAGTATTTTATTGAATAAGAATTGAGTCCTGAGCACTACAGCTCATTGGAAACTGGTGACGTTGTGTTATGATAATAAATATAAGTAATGCTGGCATTGATTGAAACGTTGCATTACAGGTACTGGGATAATCTTATTGATTAATATAAAGAATAGTTCAATCATATTTCTTTTGGCGTTAGTGTTGACCAGAATTTGACTAGAACAGAAATGTTTCAAGAGTGTACAAGGAGGACTCTGACGTTAGTAGATTACAAAGTGAAGTGTGGGAAATTTGATACATTACGTGGTTTTATTCCGAGTAATTTGACCAGCGCTCAGGTGTTCCTCCGTTTCTTGCATTTTTTCGGGTTTGAAGCAAGATTTGAGTGCCAGACACCTTGATCCTCGTCAAAAGATTGCTATTCTTTCGAAGACTGTGGGCAATTGAAGCGAGTCTGCCCCTCTCGCGTTTCATTTTGGAGGGCAGATCCGTACGGATAGATACTCTGTCAAAAACTGACGGGGCTGGGACGGGGACGGTTCCTGGAGGGGTAGGCTGTTGACGCGGCTGACGGGGTCGGCGCTCATAGGCGTTCAGGAGCCTATCCCAGTCGATCATGCGAGCGAAACGCACAATAATTGCGGGTGGTTGACGTTCCGAGTCAGGGATGTTCCCGGCGAAAGTATGCTTGGGTTGTTGGAGACGATGAGCAGCCACGAGCGGAATCCCAATAGCATCCTGTGGTGATATGTTCAAAAAGTTGGAGAAGATGTCATTCACGGTGTTGTGGATGTCCTCGTTTGGTTTTGACGACACCCCATAAACGAGAAGATTCTGCTTCCTGTCGTGAATCTCGCTCAATCTGGTTCAAGGTATCTTCATGGAACTTGGTACTGGCAGGGATTTTCTAGGGAATTTAGGGGTCATTTGTCAAAGGTCAGGGTTCAAAGATCAAGGTCAATTGGGCCCTCAGAATTTCTCTTATTCCCTCATATTTTTGCAATGCTTTTAGGATTTTTCTAAATGAATGGGTTGCATGAAAGTTATTTGATGCACACATGTATTACCTCTGACATTCTTACCTTTTACATTTTTACCTGTGTATTTTTTTTTTTAATCTTTACCTCTGACATCTTTACACAAAACCAGTTAACATAATTATTTGTGGAAAAAACTTCAAGATTATGTAGGTCATGGTCATCTATACAGGTACTAGCCGGTATGTGGTGGAATATAACGGTTCTTTGGACCACCAGGGAGTTACATTATCTCGAGGGAAAACAATCACAACCGGGGAGAATATATGACATTTACGATCCTCGCAAACAGTATAGCATGTGACGATCTATTGACAAATCACATCCTTGTAATTGTAAAGGCCATCTGATATACTCTTTTATGGCTATTAACATATTATTTCCGCTTTGATTTATTGTTAAAATTGGCTGATTTTAAGTCAGAGACTAAGATTATTTGAGTTAAAGTATAACATCTCCTATATTGTTCACATGAAAATTTTTGCATAAATTATTGCCTTGTTACAATGTTATTGTGAATAAATTTCCTAGCATAGTTTCCATGCCATAGCAGCTCATGGTATACTGAGGGAACATTTTTTTTTTTTTTTTTTTTTTTTTTTTAGCAACAGACTTTGTTTCTAACTCAAGATTGTAAGTTCTTAATGTGTGCACATACCCTTGCATCCACAAAGTGTGCACAGGTTTATAATCAGTTTGATGTAAAAAGCCTCTTATTCGCTTGCTTGCCTACAAAATACGATGAAAATCAGAATTTACACTTTCACTACGGTAGAGTTTTTTCGTAATGATTTTCTAACCATCACCTCAGTTGTGTACTGTTTGCAAGCTAGGAAAAAATCCTTTTGTAAGCAATATTGTTCCGATTTGCATATATCAGTGCTGTTCCTATTTAAGCCCTACTGTTACATTTGCATACACAAATAATCATATTAACTCTTTATGTGCCACGTTCGCACGTCCGGCTCAGTCGACGGCGTGCCAACTTCGCATATTCTGCTCAACAAACAAAGCCGCCAAAACAGATCGATAAATCGCTAATCACTGCTAATCCCGCGGCACAATGAAAGCGTTTTTCGTGCTTTTGTTCCTCTCATATACGGCTTGCATTCTATGTGGTGATTGACTATCAAGCGGTGTTCCCAACTAGATTTGCTCGTACATTCTTAGTTTCTGTCACGGTTTTATGTGCAAAAGTCATGCCTTTACAGTAATGTAACAACTGGTCATTCGAAAGAGAAATTAAAAATAAATTCGTCATAAAATTTATATCGAAACAACGTTTGGCATTCCTCTTTAACTTTGCCTACTATTATGTCCATCTTAAAAGAAATTTGTAGAGGTTATGCAAATTCGAAAAACAGAATTCTTTCTCAAAGCATGACTACCTTCGTGACTCGGAATAACGTGGCACACAGGGGGTTTTCACCATTGCACATAAAGAGTTAAAAGAATGTCACTATCGATTGCTATTTTTCCCACCCTGCAAAGCATTTATCCATGAGGGAAAATTGATAGTAAAAATGATTTTAAAGATCAAATTTCACGTCTTGTATACTTATTTACATAATCTATGCATAAAATGACTAAGTTAATTAAATTATATGGAAACAATTTAAGCAACTGAAGAGTGTTGTTGCGAGAATATTGTCTTATTCTATAAGCTTTATGGATATTAAGTTCAAAGCGATTTAAGACATGGTCACATGTTCTGATTATATATGTATAGGTATTGATATGTATATTATGCAAATAACAGGTTGTTTGCATCGAGACAGTTTGTCTCTTTAGATGAATCATTTGCTTTTGACCCAAGGAACATCCATCCAATGTTCAAACTTTGTACTACAAGATCCAGTGCTTAATAGTTAGAAATTCTTTCAAAAATGCAAATTTTTGCACAATAACTTGCATAATTATGCAAATTTTATGTTTATTTACGTAGGTATGAAATCAACTTTTGGAAGAATTGTTTCCATTTACCTTTTAGAATACTTCTACCAAATTAGGTATTTCTGCTGGATGCACATGAATTTTTAAATAATTCTTATAGGTATTTTTGAATAAATTATGCAAATTGAGGCTTATTTGCATAGGTACAGAATGTCTCTTTAGATGAAAATGTTTCAATTGCCCTAGGGAACATCTGTGCCAAGTAGGACATTTGTGCTAAAAAATGCAGCGTTTACCCCCTTAACAAGTCTACTACTTTGTATACTAAGGAATTTACCGCTCAAGGTGACGAGTGCCTGGCTATCAAATATGCTGATGATAGAGTCACTTCAGTGTATTTGAATTCAAACAATGTGAACAGCTACATCTCAGAAATCGATCGATTTGTTCAGTGGTGTGACTCACGTTATCTTCACCTGAATGTATACAAAACCAAAGAAATGGTAATAGATTTCAGAAAGAACTGTGAACATGTAACTCTTTGTATCCATGATAGCCCTGTTGAAGAGGTTTCCGAGTACAAGTACCTTGGCACAAAACTCTCTAATCATTATTGGACTGGACTGCAATGTTAATACACTGATGATAAAAAAAAAGCAATTCAAAGGTTTTTTTTTTTCATCAGGCAATTGAGCAAACTGAGGCTGGATAGAACACTGATGGTTCTTTTCTACAAGTCCTTTATCCAATCTATTGGCATGTATAACTTGATTTATTTTTATGGTAATCTTACACAAAAGGACAAGGCCAGAATCGATAGACCGCGAAAATGTGCGCAAAAGATCATTGGGCTGGAATTGCATGTGGTACAGGATTTATACGTGGAAAGAATGATGGTCAAAGTAAATAAGATAATGACCGATTTAACACACCCTCTGTACAGTTACTATTGCCTGAACAGATCAGGTATCAGACTCTGTCCTCCTCGCACAAAGCGTACCTGTTTAAGACGTTCTTTTGTCTCGGATTCCATCCACACATATAATGCCAGAGTAATTAGATAAGTTTTTATGATTAATTTTTGGTGTATGTTTTTTTTTTTTTAATTATGATACTCCAGCATACCCAAAGAGTATAAGAGGGTATATAGGAATTTGTGTGTGGTTGGTCGGGCGGTCGGGCGGTTCGTCTCAAAGTTTGCGTCGCGAACTTTTTCTACAGTTCTGAATTAATTCTGATGAAATTTGGGGTATATGGTGATATTGAGCGATTATTTTCATAAGTTGAAGTCATTGAAATTTAATTTGGTGTATACGATGAAAGTGAGGTGTAGATTTGTAGGATATGTTTCTCATGTGTGTTTGTTGGAGAAAGCATCGCTCTGGTGATTTTGATTTTTTTTTTGAATATTTTTTTGGGAGTGAATTATTCCCACAGTATTTAAGTAATGTTATTTTGAATTTGGAATGTGTAATGATTTATAGGTGTAGTTATGTAGGACACACTTTGTGTTATTTTGATTAGGCGTTGCCATAGTAATGGTATATTTTTTTGAATTTTTTTTTTGAGTTAATTATAAAAAGGTATATTGGGATATGTAGGTGATATATTGTTTGGTGTATAATTATGATGCAGGAAAGGATATTAATGAATACATTTATGAGTTGAATAATACTATGAAAGTGATATACAGCTGTATATCAATAGTTTTTGTATAGTTGTAAATGTCGGCTTAATGTATTAGGTTATTATGGTGCATACGTTACCGTATGTTAATATGAGTAAGTTTTATTTGTATTCTGTGATATGTCTGTTGTGTAACTGTGATGTATTGAATGTTTATTTTGTTGTGATATCCAATATACAAAGAATTTCCAGAGTGGACAATAAAGTAATCAATCAGTCAATCAATAAACTGCATTACCCATGAAACTTCGAGGGGCAAATGCATCATACTAAAATTCATTTACTTGCCTATCTAAATCGTGAGAGAGAATGCCTGTCTTGGTGACAAAGGAATGATATAATTGTATATCATAGATGTCTGAAATGAATGTACACTTTGTATTATTCGTTTTAGATTTAAAGGATGGGGTGGTGTAGCCTTCCACACTTTGTCAACATAATCGAAATGAGGTATCATTGCAGTGTAAAAAAAAATAATAAATTCTTTTAGCATGTTTAGAGCCCTTGCATTCCCACGCAAAAATTGCATTCAAATATTCCAGTCAAGCCAAATAGTGAACCATTTTTCAAACTTTTTACAGAGCAGCTTCATTTGCAGTTACTTTATAGTCAAAAAAGACATTTAGTGATATCTCATTATATTTGCAGCTTAATTCCTAAAGTTTCAAATGGTAGGTGTTTTTTTTTTTTCTGGTTCAAATGAACTATACATGTGCATCAAATGGCACAATTGGAACATTTTAACACAGTATCAGAGGTAAAAATTCTTTTTTGGTAGTTTTAAGGCAAACTTATATTTACTCAGCTAAAATATGAGTTTTGGGGGGTTATTTCTGTATATTTTGTGAAATGAAATAATTTATGAATTTGTGATAGCATGACTTCATCAACTTTCTGATTTGATATGATAACGACTAACAAGAAATGATTTCCCAACAATTTGGAAATATCTTTATGTCATAACTTCCTTATTGCGTATCTGATTTTGATCATTTTTGACAATCATGACAATTCTGTTGGGATTTTCTTTTCTCTGTGTTAAGAAACTGATAAAATTTTGGAGAGGATTTTCTCTCAGTTGAATCATAAATATCCTGATCATCACTTGTGTGGCAAAAAAAAGCGACAATGTTATTTGTCTTGGAAAAACAATATTAATCTACTTTTTTTTTTCAGCCATAAAAAAAATGGCAATGTATTAAGCTCTGACTATTACGTGACGAGGCAAATTTTGGTGCATGTCCCTCACTCTGGCAAGTTGAAGAAACCCATAAAAATACGAGTCATACTGCTCGCCATTCACACTGCCCACGAGTTTGATATACAGCTGGTGAGTCATAAAAGCAGCGAGCTACATACAATGCATTACTGTATAGTGAATCCCCCGACGTCGACATCAAAAAGAATACGTCCACGAGCTATACAGTCAACGAGATAGTCAACGAGATAGGCACTTGGAAAATATAAGACCTACGAGCTACACAATGGCAAATAATAACCACAAGCTAGTCCTCCCCCCACCCCCCCCCCCCCCACAAAAAAAGAGATAGTACAAACGCAAAAGCTGATTGGTAAAAGACAGACGGTAAAAATTTGACTGAAAACGGATGAAAAATAAGGAAGTTATGACATTTCGAAGTTTCGCTAATTTCCGCACAACAGTTCCTGTAAAGTTGATATAAATATGCAAATGAGTGAGATAACCATGTCATAACCTCAAAATTTTCCATTGATAGCGTACAAAAAAAAAATGACGAAAATCCAATGTTTCTGTCATTGAGGCTTGAAACATGATATTATTCCTGGTTAAATAACTTGAGAATACTAATCAGTTAGATATACCAGAATTTGCAGCCTCGGGCACAATTGCGATTGAATGAAACAATGTTGAAAATGTCAAAATTTTATGTACACACTATATGGCAAGTTGTAAGGTTATGACATGCTTACTTTACCATTTGCATATTCATATTGATCGCTCAAGAACCGTTCCCTGAAAAATAAACGAAAAATTCCAAAATTTCTTTAATTTCTTATTTTTCACCAGATTTTGATCAAAACTTTGCTGTTAAATTATTTGAAATATATTTAACTATTGAAATATTTTACTCTTTCTCATCAGACTAACTTATATTTGGACTGGATTTCCCATTTAATTCATATTGTGTCGATCTTTTGGACTTTCTTAGCCTACTACCCAGCTCGTAGACCTTCTTTGCCTAGTGTCCCTTCCGTGGTATCAATGTCTAGCTCGTGGTCTGTATGACTCATGGGTGTATGAGTCATTGGCCTCTTTTGAATGTATAGCTCGTTAGGTGACCCCTTCCGCTTTCTGTCTACGTAACGTGTCAGTTAATGGTTACTCTGATCACTGATAAGAACTGCATGTTAATCTTTATTCTGACATTTATTCAAAGATTGATTGAAAGACACTTTGATTGAACTGAAAAAGACCTTCCATACACCACGTTCAGCAAACGGACATTACAACCTTCTGGTCCTCTATGCATGTATTGTCCTACTGCTGTCTGCCCACACATGAAATATGCCAAGCCGGGTTAAGCAAACACAGAAAAATGATAAGAAAATTGACTATTAAACCTGAAATAACTTTGCGATGATGAACTCAAGAGAATGGATAAATTAATCTTCATTCTTATCTGTTGCACAGCACACACAACCACACACATAATTATATCCACACCTTTTTTTTTAATAATCTTTATTTAATTTCTATAATTTCACATGACAAAAACATTCAACTTAAATGTATAAACGCAATATGTAATCAGTAATATTTGATGTACTTTTTAAATCGGTGCGTAACTTAAAATACATACAGCGTGCATTATTAAACACATAGACTTACACATAGCTAAAAGATAAAAATGAAAATAAAAATACCCTCCCTAACTTCCTTCTAATACCCGTCCCCCTCCCCGCATGCAGTACAAGGGTCCTCGCTCACATCTCAATCTCTGCACTTCAATAAAGTATGTTTTATCCATCAAATTCCATAATGTATTCATATCCTTCTATAAGATATTATTTCATAGACATAACCCGAAAGAGAAAGTAGCAGAAAGAGAGAGAGAGAGAGAAAGAAATGAAAAAATAGTAGGCGTAAGTAACAGTAAACCCCACAAAAAGGAAGTACAGAAGTTTGTACCCTTTCAAAATAATCTATCTCCTTATACACCTTTAATAGCCGCACTCTAAATATCAGATTATTAAAAATCACTTACTAATTCATTCAAACATATCAGTTAATTAATGTGTTCCTACTTCATCAAATGCAAAGCTAATTTTCCTCTCCATATTGCCAATTTGTTTTCCTCTTCAGTACATTCCCTTATTCTCTGATGAATTATGTTGAAAGATGTTAAAATCCCTAGAATTCTTGACGTAAGAATAGTATTTCAGTAAAACAATAAAAGAATCAACAAACTTTATTCCCACCGAGTTACCAGACAGTCCTACAAAATTGTGACCCGCTACAACAAAAGGATCCTAAAGTCGCTGACGGGCGAGCCAAGCATGGCCCAGAAAAATGCTATTTTCAGGCCTTTCCTTTGATTATTTAGCTTCGAAATATATTAGACTACAAAATTCTGTAAAACAGAAATCTGAACGTTTTGACAGATTTTGGTGATCTGACTTCAATCTCGATTTTCTCGGCTCACCCGTCAGCGACTTAAGGATCCTTTTGTTGTAGCAGGTCACAAATGTTTGTCCCATGCATATCACGGATTTAAGATCAAAATACGATATCATTACTCTCCATATATATTTTCTTATCCGACATTGCAGAAATAAATGTTCATAAGTTTCTATTTCTTGATTACAAAATGAATACAATCTCTTTGCTACTAAAACAAAATTTCAAAAGCTTCTCTTTAGATTAAATCACTCTCTGTAATAACATAAATTGAAATTCTCTGCGTTTTTGAGAAGGGTTGTAAATCTTGATAACACAAATACTTCTTTCATTTGTTTTTGTTAATATACTAAAAATTATTATGACCATATCTTATCTTTACATCATACAATATCTCCAAATTATTGATAAATAAATAATACATTTCCGTGAATTTACATCTCTTAAACATATACACACGCGCGGACGCGCACAGACACACAGGAACACACACATAAAAAGACACTCAACCGATGGCAGTGCTGTAACGGTGATAAATTTGGTGTCACAGGACACGGCTAACCAGTCAAGGCCAGGGAATTTATAGTCCAATATTGCTGTCATCGAATACATTACAGACAACAAACCAAGACTTAAAGCCAAATGCACTTGTTTTTAATTCCTTTGCGCAGGTCAGACTCTTGAACAGTCAAATTAACAAGCTTGCTTATAAGTAGGTACCATCAATATTCATGTATCTTTAGCATTTAAGAATCAAACTTGCATTGATTGACCAACAAGTTCTATTATTATGTCTGCAATATTGTATTGTGCATCCTTAACATAGCTTGCTATCATGTATCGTTTGAAATGTTATAGTTGATGTACTTTTCTTTGAGAAATATGAAGATAATGTGGAATTGACTTAAAATCGAAAATCAGAAAACGATAAGGTAGTAATTATGATCAAATTATTGGTGAGAGGGAATTCAATGAATATTTTTTTTTAATCAATCTGCGTGTTGTTGTTTGTTTTTTTTTGGACATACGACAGCATCGAATGTCGCATTGGTGTCATGAAGTTATTGTTTCTTTGCGCCTATAAGCATCCCTATTACGCGCCTAATATATGTATTATTATTATCATTAATATTACTATTATTATTATTTCATCAGAAATGGAACAGCGCAGCAAATTACATTACGTCTTTTATCAAGACCGGCATTAACAAAGGAAAAAATAATCGTCCAGTATCCCAGACATTTTCTTTTTCCGTGTTTGTAGTTTGATATCTATTGCCAAAACTGGATCTTCTTTGATTACACAAGAACGATTATCAAATACAAAATAGATAAAACCGCTATTTTAATTTTGGATGGAAACAAACAGTCTCGTTCTGAAGAAAATATCAGTATGTCGCAGATAACAGAGCTATTCTTGTCCTGGATGGAACTAAAAATAATTCAAGTGCACAGACAAAGAGAGAGAGAGAGAGAGAGAGAGAGAGAAAGAAAGGAAATACACCTGACGTCTGCTCAGACACTCACGTCTTACTTCACACGCAGACATGAATGCGTGCCACCAACGTATCAAAACTGGATGAAATAAAATGCATTAAAGTTGACATCATAATTAAAGAGAAAAGACGGGGGATGGGGTATCACGCTCACCTGAGTATTGTCAGCACCTTAATTCAACGCAGACTATTACCTAAGACCATAATACAATTAGGGAGGGCACCTTTGAGGGCCTCAAGGGCATGGTATCCACGTGAATATTCTATCACGGTGGTAGAAATATCTACCAAGTATCGAGAAAATTTGACTATTCGTTTTCAAGAGGAAGGTCCAACGCACGGACGGACCCCAGACTGAAGACAGCCTTTGGCTCAGGCAAGCTAACTGAGGGTATTGCCAAAGGCATTCTGAAACAATGTATGTATATGTATATGCTACCAGAGTATAGCAGTAAGGTTGTGCAAAGAACCCATCATTTTCCATGATTTCCATCTAATTAAACACGATTATCTAATAACGAAATAATAAAAAAAAAAAATCTGGGAAATTGTAACTCATTGTAACTAATTGTGCATTATCTATTTCATCAAAATCTTCAAGCTATCAGCACTGATCAGTGAATTCGAACAAAAACACGAAGTACTTAATTCTGCTTTTGAAAAAAAAAACAACAACAAAGGGACGAAAACAAATGCAAGTTTTGAAGCATTTCTTCGTCGCTTTATCAGAGGCAAAAGCTAAACGTTGAATACTAGCCTAGCTCATCTTACATTGCGATTTCATTACAAAAAAAGCAAACAAACAAACAAACAAAAAAAAAACAACAACAAAAAAAGAACAAAAAACAAACAAACAAACAGATAATAAGAAAAAGACGAAGAAGCAGTGGGAAGACTACTAATTACGAAAGTGTTATGGTGTTGGTCAGTTCTTGTGGCATAACTTCTTGATTTGTTGAAATTTTGTTTGAAAAATTTACTTTGCATGCGGAGATCGGGTAGGGGCAAAAGGAAATAAGCAAAAGGCCACGAAGGTAGGAGGGGCTGCCGTCTTTTCATGTTTAACATATAGATAATTTAAATAAAAACAAAAAAAGATTGAGGTCTAATAAAGAAGAAATGCCAAATTCGATGAGTCATCTTCAATCTTTTCAGGAGCTTATCTGTTGTGTAAAATGGCTTTGTTGTCCGTGACATTGACCCTACAATTGACATAATCAAATATTAACTATATTCCATGATCATGCGACCATAACTCTGTGGAAATATATCATAATCTGGGGTTGGTAGAATGCAATCGGTAATCTGATATTATTAGCTCAGTTTATCACATTATTTTCCAGAAACGGCTAATTTTTATTGGAATGATAAAACAGGATTTGATACTCGAGCCTTTAATGCCACGATAACCTCCTGTCAAACAAACAAGCGCGTAATCACTTTTTGATCTCTTGTCATAATTAATGAATAACCTGATCAATGTATGTCGCACCGCCGCAGCTGCCTTCAGCAATGTTTAGTCTATATTTTGCTCATTTGTAAATTGACATTGCCCTGCAATTACGTATTTGATTTATATTCTCCTCCCCCCCCCCTCCCCCCGCCACGTAATTGGAGTCTACCTGTTGACAAAATCACAATGATTCTGTAAGTGATTCCGTTTTTGGACGGCTAAATCTAGAAATAGACCAAGATTTGTAGACAATATTGATAAAGCTGAGGATATTTCAAGTGATTCCATTTTTGGTCGGCTTAATCTAAAAATAAGTCAAGACGTTTAAGGATAGATAAAACTGTGGAATTCGCCCTCCATATTAGTCGAGTACACATGAACGATAAACTTACCTCTGCGGACGTAGGCCTACCATAATTATGATCCGTAAGGGGTAGGGAAAAAAACAGCAACAACTGATTTTTGTTACAACAATAGAAGCACGTCATCCATGTGCAAATCAAAGATACGCATCAGGTTCGGATTTTTTTTTTTTTTTTTTTTGCTTTATCTGGGGAGCATTTCATCAAGCGCTTTGTCAGATTTTCTTTTTCTTGCAAACTGTTATAAGCTACTGGAATCCTTGCATCTGATTGGCAAATTTGTTAGAAAAACAAACCTGACAAAACACTTGGTGAAACGCCCCCTGATGTATTGCACTGTGTACGTAACTCCGTCCCACCTTATCTTATATTAGAAGAGCTGTTATACATAGCTGGTTGTCAGGATAACAAAATGCCGCCAACCTCCCCAACATATTGTGACTATTTTTTTTTTCTATGTTCTACACCATTTCAGAGCCTGTTCAAGTTGTAACCATTGGACTTAATTGCGTAGTGCAGTTGTCAATGGTATACACTGGGCATAGTCTTTCATTTAAAAAAGCAGACATAATATTTCAAAGCAGCACGGTCCCATCATTCCTTCAAAACGAAAGTCACTTAAACTTTTAGAGCATTATTAACAGAGGGGAAAGAAACTGCAATGATACAAAATGAAAAACACTGAGAATCATTCTGTACATAGCTATCTGTGCGCACTTGTGTGCGTGTGCATGTGTGTGTCTGTGTTGTATGTGTATGAGTGTATAATGCTATTCAGTGTGTTCACCAGTACACTGAAAAGTAAAACGATGGGGAGGGTTTACCTATACAAGCATTAGATTTCTCATGTTTATATTCGCGTGTATGTATGTACAGTATCTGCAATGAGTCGGCAGTCTTTTGATATTTCTGCGACTATACTGGACAAGACCACTATGAAGAGGGCGCTCTACTATACACATCAAAAAATCAATCACGATTATGTCCCATTCTCCTAATATTGATATGATTTTATTTGATTTGACAGGGTATGTTATTGATTAATATCCATTGCAGCCCGCAGGCTGAATTGCGGACATTTTACAGAAATAAGCACGATTACAGTAAAATATGTACAAGATTGTATAAATACATAGAATGAAAAAAAGAAGGATATCAAATATATTCATTGCACAAGATTAATATTTACAGCAAAGCAAACAGATATAATACATTTAAAATTTCTAACCCGGTTATTTGTACTTGTTAATGCTGATGATGTTATAAAATTTCTCAATTACTATATATATGGCGTGAATTACTATATCTTGTGAATTTTAAAGAATAGATGAATTCAAAATAGTTTTAGACTTAGCGGTGTAATAATCTTACATCTCCGTCTGTCTCAAAGGTCTATATTAAACTTGTTAGGTAGCCAAAGTGATTCAAACCTACTTCTTGGCGCTCTCGTTTGTCTTATTGTTCATTATAGAATGTAAATAAATGGATGAAATAGATAATTATACAAAGGTATATAAACACATAATTATTTACCAATGTACAATATGTATATACGTGTAAATAGCAGGAGTGTGACATTTTCTTCTCCAAGGTAGTGTTTTTTTCTCCCTTTACAGTGACTTTGCTAATATTTTCACGTGCAGTTATGTATTGAGTGATATTCAGGGTTTTTCAGTAGGTCTCGTTCTTCCAAAACACACAAGTTTTGCATACCTAGAGATTCGTTAATCCGCAGATGAAATTGGGTTTGTTAATCCAAAATGTAAAGAAGATACGTACTAAGGAACCTTCGGAATTATGAACATTTTGTGACATTTTCTTCTCCAAGGTAGTGTTTTTTTTCTCCCTTTACAGTGACTTTGCTAATATTTTCACGTGCAGTTATGTATTGAGGGATATTCAGGGTTTTTCAGTAGGTCTCGTTCTTCCAAAACACACAAGTTTTGCATACCTAGAGATTCGTTAATCCGCAGATGAAATTGGGTTCGTTAATCCAAAATGTAAAGAAGATACGCACTAAGGAACCTTCGGAATTATGAACTTTCGGAATAACGAACCTCATTTATTATTGTTTTCCCTTTTTTTTTGATTAAACAAACAATGGGATTAAGGAATTGTTCCAACTTATATTTGCGTTAGGTGTTTAATTCTTTCTATCTCAAAATTTGTGTTGTAAATCCCAGTCTCTTAATAGCACATGGAATGTAAACTGTATGAGATGTGGAATATGGGATGACAAATATCAATAAAAAACATCGAGAATATAGATTTTTTATTATTTCATTCTTCAATATTTTCATTATTATTGTTACAATAATCGATGTGAAAACTATTGAAATTGTTGATCTTATCCTCTGCAGATACATTGTATCATAATTTTCATCGTTCTTTCTTTCGACTAGTATACATTACAGAGTAGAGAAGCATTTGAAAAGGTGCAATAATGTCTTCGTGCATTGTGAATTAATGAAAAACGTGATATATTATTCTGATTAAATCGTTATATCTCTATAAATAATAAACAGTTAACACTTTGAATCGTAAGACGTGGTATGATCGTGTGAACATTGTCCACCTGCAACATTCTGTTTATTCTCATACAAAATATTTTAATGATAGCAAACTGAGCTGGTATCAGATAAACTAAACCATGGGAAAATGAAAATGAAATGCACGGATTGATTACCAGGCCATTAGTTTTCGAACGGACCTACAATTCAGAAGAAGACATGTTTCTGATTTGTTGAGGCGTATGTAAAATCTGTAAACCTGGGCAGACATAGGTCTGTAAAAGCACAGTTTAAGTAGGGGAGGCTCTTTCTTCCTTTGTAGGTATTCCGATGACAAAGGAACATGGCAGATATCATATGCCCTAAGTCCAATGGACTCAGGTTTCATTCACAAGACGAAATATTCAACTAGAAAAGCCCTCATAATAATAGCGCAGACATCCTCACCAAACAGCTCATTTCCACTCATTATCATACATGCATGCTGAAAATCGCACAATTTCTTGAGATAGAAGCCTTCTCTTTACGTAATCAGTTTCCAGATGCCGCGCGGCGCCTCGACCGAGCATAGCGCATAATGTAAATCTCAAATGCTTGCAGCTTGAACTCCCATGTTCATTGACACTATCTGCAAATGAAAAAAAAAAAATCCTTCAAAAACCCATATAATTCACAGATTACTACCAAAACTGAATCATCTGTTCCATGTGTATCCATCGAATTTTCCTGCATTTTTCATTCAAATCGGTTGTCATCTTTTTGAGTTATTATGCAAAAAGACAAAACAACGCCAAAATGATCACTTAACCTCCTCCTTCCTTAACGGAGGTAATACACCCGTCGTCAACATCTGAATCAATGCTAAAGTACACATGTACATCAAAGAAATACAGCAACGCTTAAGAGCTCGAGTTGCTGCTGTATCATGAATCGTCGCTTTAACAAGTTTGATATCACCTAGCTCTTTATAACATTGTAAAAAAGAACTTATGAGAAGAAAGGAATCATTAAAATAATAATATTACAAACGTGGGTGTTTCAGCTGTTTCTAGTCGGTTGTTGTATTGTCATATCGTCAATATCATGGAATAAGGTATTCAGCCATGCTTGCGTTTTGGAATTAACCTCAGCAAAAGGCATACAGATAATTAAAAAAAAAGATAGACTGCAATTCTGACGCCACTGCACTATCGTATACCGTCATAAGAGCTATTGTTTCAGCCTAATGCAGTTTACATTTGAGAGAAAAAGGAACAAAAAAGAAAGTTAAAAGGGAAAAACAACGTAAAGCAGTATTCCTCCTGAGGAAAAAAAAATATTCTCGAGTACAATGTCACTGCAAACACTAAAAAATGCAAAAATATGAGCAACAAAAACAAATGTACTAAACAAGAATGTACATAGCAAGGAGATAGACTAAGAATTTAACAAGAGACCCCGGCATCTTCGCTATGACCGCAGTTCTCATCGAGGTAGGCATTGTGACTGCAAGCTCCGATGTCGATTTCAGAGCCGTTGCACTCGACATTGTCGAGCACGATGGCTTGCGACGTGGAGCCGGCCCCGTAGTGAGCATTCGAGTACGCCGTGCCCCCGCTGTAACCCAGCATTCGGCATACCACGGCAGCGTCGTTGTTGTCCCAATAATCGTCGCACACTGTGCCCCAAGCGCCCTGGTAGTATATCTCCACCCTTCCGTAGGAGCCAGAGGTAAGCCGGATTTGAGTACCTGGTCGTTCAGAGAGAGAGAGAGAGAGAGAGAGTGAGAGAGAGAAAAAAAATGTTATAAGCTTATCACATTCACGTATAAACTAACACGCGCTTCCTGCATGTTTGATTTGATTTGATTTGAATTTATTTTTCGTTAAAAAGTCACATTACATAATTATAATCATTGCATATGCAAAAAACAAAAACAAAAGCATAAAATGAAAGGAAGAATAGCCTACTCAGGTATACAATGTTTGTCATAACCCAGCTGTTTTCCAGAGGGGTCCTAGAAATTAACAACGTTTGAATTGAATTGAATTGAACTGAATTGAACGTTGTGGTACACAAAATGACAATTACATGAATTACATAATAGTTTAGATAATCAATAAATCTTAAATCTAACCAAAAAAAATAAGATTAAAACAATCTTAATTTTACGGGAACCTTCCCATATCCGGCTTCCAAGTTGACTTATAATGAAGATTAACGTCAATCAAGTGAAATATTGAAACAATAGATGGATGTCTCATCAAATCCTTTGGAATGATTATGGTACATTTGGTACATTATTCGTATCAGGCAAGTATTGGCGATTCACAATTTTTTTTTCAATTATTTCATACAAATGGGATACAAAAAACAAACAAACTTACAAACTTTTTGTCATCAATTCAGTAGTTGCAAATATATCAATGCAAATATGTTAGAATGGTGTGAGTAAATATATTTCATGCAGGACACAATTTCTTCTTCTGGAATACATGTAAGAAGCAAATTAATTGAGATAATAATTATTTTTTTCTGCTTATTGAATCCAACAATATAGATTTAAATGCCCGAAGAGAATATCATTCACTTTTCTGAAGGACAACACTGTTCGAATAACTTCCCTACCCTTCGCCCTTTCTCTCTACCTCTCTTTCTCTTGGAAATCAGAGGGACGAATCATTAGATTCTTTTCATCTTTCTCCTGTACGGACCGTATCTGCTTTACAAACAATAACTACTACAGGACCTAAATTTTTGAATGATTTGGATAGAAAAATAATCCAATCCCAGTCTCTTAATTCATTTAAGCATAAACTTAAATTAGTTTTTCTGAATTCATACTTATACTTGTAGCTATTCTTCAATCCTCCTCAACATTTTATGTTCATACTTCGTATTTCTGTCATTATAGATTATGTAACATGTGCCTCGCTCGCGATTCCTTATTATCTCCTGGACCTTCTTTGTGCATATTTTGTATTTCTGCTATTGTACACTGTATCTGACTTCTACCTCGCTCGGGTGATCACGCAACTCTTCAGAAGTTCTGTGCCGCGGACATTGTTTTCTTTGTCTTTTCTTTTCGTTTTTTATTCTTCGACGTTTATATTTCCCCAATTCATAAATTGCCATTCTTTTCAATTGTAAATATAGAGGTAAGAATTAATCTCACATCAGCATCTGGGAATCTACACCCTATAAGCAATGCTTCTATGTAGATTCTTCATATTTCACATGTTAAATTGTCTTAAATACTGTACTTGACAATTCACCCATGCTTTTGTATTGTTATGGTTATGGTTTATTTGTTGAAATGTGGAAAATGGAACAATAAAAACAAACTATTAGACTTTACCACACACACTCTCTCTCTCTTTCTTCTACTACAGCTTCTCTCCATCTTATTGCACATGAACTGCCACAAAGTCGCAGAGTGATACAGACCACAGTCGCGCTGAAATGTCATAAACTAATACGAGTACATGTAGGCTTACTTGCGCAAGTGACCGCTATGTCCTCCGAGTGTCCGCAGTTTTCGACGAGGTACCCCGCGTGGCCACACTGAGCGAGGTTGCTCTCCGATCCTGTGCAGGCGAGATCGTCCATGACGATGTCGCCTGTCCCAGGGGAAGCAGAGCCGTAGGTGCTGTAGCCAGTAAAGCCCAGCTGACGACATACCACGGCAGCGTCGTTGCCGTCGAAGTGGTCATCGCACACGGTGCCCCAGGCGCCATTCCAATAGACCTCCAGGCGGCCGTTGAGGACGCTAGTACCAGCCGCCAGACGTATTGTCACACTTGAAACTTTGAGGAAAATGGCGAAGATCGGAAACAGGTGATTCCACGTAAATCATTCCTTATTGCTAAAGAGTTTCGAGAGCCTTGTTTGGCGATATGTCACGTAGCATAATGTGACTGATTGTACTGTCACATTATCCGTACAACTATTATCACGGTTGCACAGAGGTTTGGTGGGGTTTCAATAAAAGTAAAGTAATGAATGGAAGGAGTTATTACAAAGCTCTTTTGAGGAACTACCTATCACTTTTCACAGAACTATCACTTTCGCCATTCCCTCGGGAGTAAATCTGGATTATTACATCCATTTAGCTGCTCAAAGATAAACCTTCTTTTTCGATGGAAGCTGTGAAATAATGATCTAGGCATTAAATATCCTACTTTTGAATTCTGTCGAGAGAGTACATCTGTGGCAAAGATGTTTTACTCCATTATCTTACCCCCCCCCCCCCCCCATCACTGAGCATTTAAAGTACGATGAACGAGAAAAAATAGTTCGATATTCATAAATAAGGTGAATCTTACATTTCTGGAAAGCTTAAGTCTCTAGGAATATGAACAATTAACTTTCAGAAGGTGAAAACGTCTCTAGAACGATGGATGAATGATGTTTTGAGACCCTTTTCTGACCACCAGAACCCGATCTGACGGCGAAATTTCGGAGACCAAAATTATGACGTCACGCAAGGAACGAACGAGCCGGCCCTGTGCTCATGCGCTGTTGCTTCAGTACACACCGCCGTGGTTCAAAGCGTGAATTCTGCATGATCCGGCGGGACATTTCAGCGAGTTATCTTCCTAAAAAGGGAGGTACGTGAACTTTGCTACATATAATTTTCGAAGATTTTTACTTATTGAATCTATCTTGTTTAGAACTAAGAAGAATACAGCTGTCTTTTTAGACTTTTACTTGTGCTTTTGTGCTTTATAGTCTCGACTCTCGAAAAGTCGGTACCTGCTAACTCGTGCTAGAACTAGAAGCAGGACGGGGACGCCATGCTTCGCACGTCGTCTGGTCGAGCGCGGTCGGGCTAGTAATTCCGAAATTTTGCACATCCATATGTTAGATCTGCATAATTTTATAGCTATATGTAGATCTAACATGCTTCATCTTTAGATAGAGCTAATGTTAGAGATCTAGACTAACATTAGTCCTACTCCTAGAGTCCTAAAAAAATGTTCCTAAAACACCCTCTGGACCGTAGAAATTTCAGGATTCTAGCTAATGAGAATGTACATATTCTATCGAATTCGGATCCCAGATATGGATAACTTACCTTGCGTTTGACCTTAGTCCGTAAAAGTGTGTCTGATGTACGGAGGTAGATCTATGTAGGTTTAAATTAGACTTTACAGGTCTAACATTAGAGGTCTACCTGCTGCAGAGTTCTACAGTAAACAATTCCGATACTTTTGTGAGACGTAGGCTCTTCGTCTAAAACACA
The DNA here is from genome assembly GCA_033980235.1 of Diadema setosum. NCBI lineage: Eukaryota > Metazoa > Echinodermata > Echinoidea > Diadematoida > Diadematidae > Diadema > Diadema setosum. The sequence goes on from CM067071.1 coordinate 18,772,043, forward strand.
CCTTGTGTCCTAAACGTCTTCTGCTGCTGGCTTAACCCTAGTAATTGCTGCAGGCGACCGGCGGCCAACTAACACTGAGAATGGTTCCACTGAACTAGCTTTATCAAGCTAGCTAGGACGGTATCAGTACTTGCTCGCTCATATTCCTGTGTATACACATGTACATACTGTACTAGGTATCAGTAACCAAACAGCGTGATTCTACAGAACCCCAAATTCCCGGTCTATCGGATTCTATCCGAAAGAAGAGCCTGTGGAAACGCACCAGTATCGGTTTCTTTCAGACGATGAACGGTGAACTGACCTGGAAAGAACTACCTCTGGAGACGGTTATGATAATCGGAATCGGAATCGAAATCGGAATCTGAAAAAAAAAAAAAAAAACCCGATACTGGTGCGTTTCTACAGGCTCTTCTATCGAATACAATCCGATAGACCCGGAATTTGGGGTTCTGTAGAAACACGCTGATTGTTCTTTCCGGGTCAGTTCACCGTTCCAGCGCTGTGAAAACAAGCCGGGTTCAATAATCCGATACAGCTAGCTGATGTGAGGTCGCGGTATGACCTGGATGTATTATCTGAAGTCATCACCGACGTCATAGTGCTTCATCAGACACAGTGCTAAACTAGACTGCAAAAACATCCTCGATCGGCAATCGTACCAGTCGTCATGATAAATGTTTATTTACCCACAATGCACTACGTCAAGGTTATAGACATCCGGTCACAACTGCATACCACCGAACTAAAACATAGTGGAATGCGTGTCCCTATTCCCAACATACACGACACCGTGCAGCCAAATTAACGTGTTGCGTCGCCATCTTGTTAGGGCAATTTTTCCTTATATGGAGTGCACGCTTAGGCGCGGTCAGACTGGGCCACTGGTACGCGCGCAAGCAAGAGTACGCCGTCCAGTGGCTAGTGATTATGACGTAACAATGCACGTTTGTATATGACAATGGCTTACGCTTCGGAGACACAGCCCGCACTCCATATAACTAAGGAAAAATTGACCTAACAAAATGGCGGTGGTAGCAAGTTTTGGTGGCTGCGCATTTCCTGGGTGAACACGCATTCCACTATGTTTTAGTTCGGTGCTGCATACAGGCGTAGAATCGGATTCTATCCTCTTATACGCTTTCTGCGGAAACAACCTGGGTCTGCGTTAGCGCAGTATTTCATTACGCGTTTGCAAATTCTATGTCTATCGGATTCTCTGCAGAAACAAGCCGAAAGAGATGGTATTGAGAGCACGTTTACACCGAGCACGATAACGGTAATCGTCATGATTTTTGCTATGGTGCGCCAAGGGGAATCATGTCTGGTTCGTTTAAGAAAAATAGTATTTCGGCACAAAATCACCCCAAATGTTATTCTAATGTCAAAATCAACAGCAACAATCAATCACCAGTAGAAGTTTGATTTTTTAACAAAATTATTAACGCGCAAGTGATATTGTAACAGAAGCAGACATGGTTCCTTTTGGAGCACTATGGCAAAAAAACAAAACAAAAACAAAAACAAAAACAAAAACAAATCCCGGCCCGTTGCCCGTACCGTGCTCGGTGTAAACGCGTCAGAACAGTTCAATGCGCGCTGCAGCTGTGAAGCGCGCAGATATCAACATGAACATAAAAACATTGAAAAGGAAAAAAAATCTAATCACCGTGCCTGGTCATCGCATCGCCCTTGCTTCCTCTACCTGCCCGACTTCGTAGCTGTCGCTCTCAGTGTCATTTGTTACTGCCATCACTCAATTCACCCTCGACATCAAACTCAGTCTTCCAGTACAATTTAAGGTAAGTAATTGGACGTTTTAATGGCTCAGTCGAGAAAGCCCATGCGAAGAAAGACAGGCCAGATATTACATCTGCTCGCCTGGAAATACGTGTTTTATGAATGACGGCCTCAATGTCCCGCTGCACTCGTAAAGGGTTTTGAGCATTTTGTGACATCATAATTCAGGGCTCGAAAAAGACGGCTGTTTCGGGGCGAAAATCGGTGAAGTGAATTGATCAGTTTTAAGTCGGGATTTCTCAATGGCGCGAATATCTTTTAGTAAGTCATGATGATAATCTGATTCACGAGATAATTCCCTCTGCTTTAATACTTTTTTTCCTATGATTTTCCTAATTTGAATCTCTCGTTCATTGTACTTTAAAGGGACTGATGAGTACTGGTTGAGGTGGGGATTCATGTTTTGAACATTCCTAAATAGTGAAGTAATGAAAAACCTCTTATGAAATATGAAAGAGCGTGTAATTTTAAGAAAGATTCAACGTTTATTTGATGAAAATTGGTTTTCAAACGGCTGAGATATCCAAAAAAAAAGTGATAACAATCAAAGACGACAGGCCACGCCTTTTATTAGGATCTCTTTGTTTCAACTTTTTTGTTTTTAATATCTCAGCCATTTCAAAACCGATTTTCATTAAATAAACTTTTGATACCCCATAGAATTGCAAGCTCTTTGACATCTCATAGAGTGGTTTCTGAATATCTCGCAAAACGTTAAAAGCTAAATCCTCACCTCGACCAGGGGGGTGTTTCATCAACGTTTGTCAGCGCTAAAAGTTGTCATCGCTGACAATCACCATAACAGTCAGTGACCAGAGCATCTCAGCCAATCAAAACCAAGGATTTTGCTGAAATTGTCAGCGATGACAACTTGTCAGCGCTGACAAACGTTAATGAAACATCCCCCAGAACTGTACACACCCTGTAAAGGGTGGTCTGGCATGGACGGAGTATACGTTAAAACAGAATCTTCGAAAAAGACTACCTGCAGTGAAGGGTGAAGCTGTGCAAGAGAAAGCAGCCCCATCTACATTATGTCTTCTGACTTTCCACTATTAGGCTTCACTAACCTGTCTCACAATTCGTACCACCCACGCCGGCTTGGCATGAGCACGAATAGTAGTTCACGTAGTCTGTACAAGCTCCGCCATGCTGGCAGGGGCTGCTTGCACACTCGTTATTGTCTGTAAATTCAACAAATTAGATATCATTGTGAGTGATTGATTGAAGCAGATTACAACTGGCATTTTATCAAAGCAGTGTAACATTAGAATGACAACGAAGAAAAATTCTAGGCGTGATAACTCTGGTGAACATAATGTCCACATTGCTTTCTCCTGGTAATTCTGGCACGTACAATCTTGTATACAAGGCCTATTTGTCACAGTTAATGGGCCTTCGTCAGTGTACACAAGGAAGAAGAAGAGTGTATACAATTTGTATACACTTACGAAGGCCCGAGACGGGCCAAAAATTTTGTGAATAAAAACCGTCTTGTTGGAAATATAAATATATATAATCATATGATATATATATACATATGTGATCGTGCACCACAAAACAAACACAAAGTCGCTCCCCATGATTTTATATGAGGACTAAAAAAAGGGGGGGGGGGAATGGGTCAACCAAGTCAATATTTAGATTTCCATATTTTCTGAAAGAGAAATTTTTCTTCTACATTATTCTGAAGTTTGGGATCATAACATGAATGGGAAAGTTTGTTTTTAGCAGTTTATGCATATATATATAGAGAGAGAGAGAGAAAGAAGGGGTCTCGACCGTGTACAGAACAGTGTAGCTCCTTCATTTTTTCAGCGTGAGAAGATAAGGGCAGTCACGGACGTAGCTCGTGAATGCCCTTATCTTCTTACACTATATATATATATATATATATATATATATATATATATATATATATATATATATAACATATTATCATCTGTGTTGTATCGTTTGACAACTATCCCATGAAAGATGAAGCGAAAGCTCTACTTGTTTCGCAGTGGGTTCCGACATATCCAGCTGCACATGAGCATGTGTATCCGTTGACGCCATCGGCGCAGTTCCCGCCATTTTGACACGGACCACTGGAACACTCGTTGGAGTCTGCATTGCACAAGAGAATGATAATAAAAAGAACTGCAAACTGGACCAAAAAAAAAAATGTAAAGGAATGAATGCTATGCTTCACCCCAATAAATCTTCATACTACTTAGGTGATACTAGGATGGTTTAATATGTGCGTTTCAATTTGCTCAGTGGCCTTTAGTCATTGACATTGTTTCCATGATGCGAAAACACTCTACACTTGCAAAGGAAAGCATTTATCTTTAATTCATATTTTGCATTCCACACTTTACTGACTTGATCCTTACTGACCTTACTGACTATCTCTCTCTCTCTCTATATATATATATATATATATATATATATACGATTATATATACATACATAAAATATGATATAATTCTGTGTATATGTATTATATGGAATATTATCTGCATTGTGCGTTTCAACTTGCTCAGTATTGTGGCCTTTACACATTGACACTTTCCTTGATGCGAAAATACTCTGCACTTGCAAAGGGAACCACATATCCTTAATTCATATTTTGCATTCTACACTTTACTTGATCCTTACTGACCTTACTGACTATCTCTCTCTCTCTCTCTCTTTCTCTCTCTCTCTCTTTCTCTCTCTCTCTCTCTTTCTCTCTCTCTCTCTATATATATGTATATATATATATATATATATATATATACATATATATATATATATATATATATATATATTATATTATCTGCATTATATCGTTTGATGATTATCCCATTAAAGGTGAAACGAAGGCTCTACTTGTTTCGCAGTGGGTTCCGACATATCCAGCTGCACATGAGCATGTGTATCCGTTGACGCCATCGGCACAGTTCCCGCCATTTTGACACGGACCACTGGAACACTCGTTGGAGTCTGCATGCACACGCAAATTTTAAAGGAGAAAATAAACACAAAGACCAGTAAACTGGACAAAAAGAGGAATAAATGCTATGCCAGACTCCAATAAATCTTCACACTCCTCAGGTGATATTAGGATGGTTTAGTCTAGGGTGCGTTTCAACCTGCTCAGTGACCTTTAGCCATTGACATTGTTTCCATGGTGCGAAAACACTCTACACTTACAAAGGAAAGCATATATTCTTAATTCATATTTTGCATTCTACACCAAAGTAAACAGTGTGTCATAAATTACATAATTTAATATTAGTATGAAACTCTAGAATGAAATTTTATGGTGTGAAATGGTAGGATTGACATTCGTGTGTTCATTTACACGACAGAAAGAGCTGCATCAAATAATGAACATTATAATCAATAATCACTGCAAAAATGTTTTCACCTTAGCCACAAACTAATCTAGAGATCTTGGCAAGGTTGATACCTTGCATAGCACATGATGAGAGCATATATCCTTAGGGCAACTTGGGGGAAACAAATCTTTGTAATTTTCCAAATGTCATTACGGTTTCATATACTATTAAAAAAATGAATAAGTCAACCACAATGTGAAGGGTCCCTTTAATAGCATGACTAAAGTGGAAAGACAAAGAAGTGGCAAACACATAAATCTTCAGGATGAAAGAACAGATCACGTTCTAAAATAGGCATATGACACATTTTTAAGTTCATTTTGATTGAATAAACTAAAATGACAACGAAAGATCGCATGAAATTAAAAAAATAGGAAGATAACTATCGTTATCATTTGTACCAGTGCAGCCCCCCCCCCTCCAAAAAAAAAAAACTGTTTTTGTATGTAATTCTCGTGATTGTGTGGTCAAATACTTACAGGGATTTTTTTTTTAAATCTTTAACGAACGAAATTATCATTATCCTTCTGCCTCTTCTTTTTCCTTTTTCGTATTTTTATTTTCGTTCCCTTTTCATACGTTTGTATGTACATAATTCTTTATACTTTGAAATTAAAGAATTTTATGCAGTTGTTGTAATCATCAAACTTTTGGTGTCTGTGCAAGCATTTTTATATTCAACTTCATCTCTATCTGGTACAAAATATCAGACGAAAACACGAAATTTCAAAGAGAAGCATGCCCATGCCTTCATCATGTTAAAGACTAAATGATGTAATGGAATATGCTTCGACAAACGTGGTAGACATTTCCTGAAAATTCCTGTGTAAAAGGTGTCATCACGACTACGATTTTTCACCGTGATTTCCTGCACTTACTACCACTGACCCTATATTACAGATTCAACAAAAAGAATGAATTAATCTCGGTTTCGTTACCCACCTTACTTGGTGGGACCACTCAAATGTTAACAATGCTTCTATGACTCCAAGAAATATGTTGCATTATAATCTCGATAATGTCACTGGAAGAAAATAGATTATTGACTTGTGGAGTTGACTTGGGGAGGTGGTGGGAGGGGGCTCGACCCCCTCTCCCCTCACACTTTTTTGCTTGTCAGCTGAAGAAATGGCATCCTACAGAACTCTACAGAACTACAGAAGTTGCGCTGAACACCTTTTTGTTTTTGTTTTTTGTTCTTTGCTTGTTAGCTGATGAAACCAGAAGTCTGAAGTGCACCCCCCCCCCTTTTGAAAACATGGCGCCGCCATGGACTCAATCAGTCGTACGAATTTAAACAGCTTTTCACTGTAACTGACCATACCACACACAACATGCACACTTGTGTATCTATCATTATTTTCAGTTGCATTTATAGGCACTTGCATTTACTTACACACACACACACACATACAAACACACAGGCCCCTACATATCCTCATGATGAATGAACCATGAACGAGAGAGACTCTTGTGTTAATATCAATTTGAGCGTCATAAGGAGAATGCTATCAGCTCATAAAATACCCATTTGAAGGAAAAGAATAGCGTCTGCATGAGTAGTGTCTTATTGTTATTCCCCTGAGGGTGCGTATTCATAAAAACCAGGTTAGTTGTCATGATAATAGCGATAGTAATGATAATAATGATAATCATAACATTAATAATGATAGTACTAATGATAATGATAAGAATGATAATTATAATAACGGAATTAATACGAAAGAGATATGATATTTGGCTCTCTGATAGAAGAGCATATGGATATGAAAAATGTGACTATGTCAATACTGTTTCTCTCTTTTTTTTTTTCTTTTTTTTTTTGCTCTGTACAGAAACGCAATAAGAAAATTGGTCTGCTCGGCATTACTTATTACGTTTCTGTACTGTGTACATTTTCTGCTACTCTTCTGACTGTTGGCGATGAGGCCCTTTTCAGATTCACTGTTTTGGAGCCGGAGATTTGCCATGTCATCTTGCAGTCATGACTACGCGTCATTGGATGCGTCACTATGGACACTGTGCGCTACCTCCATCTGTTTAGCGCGGTGACTTCTTTGAAAGGTGAGTTTCAAAATCCGTCTGCCCATGAAACGGATTTGATTAAGATCTTTTGTCACACCATGGGCACTGATGAAGAGTGTGACCTTGCCTTTCAGTATTTGAGAGCTATGCTCCGTTTTTAAGATCTTCAAGATCTAGGATTTATTTTTTTACGGCGTTCTTCTTCTTCTACTGATTCGTTAACTATATATATATGTATATATATATATATACTCCTAGATGGGTCATTTGGAAGACATTTCCATTTGTTTTATATGCAAATTTATTATTACATGTTCAATGGCAGTTTACGCAATGGAGACACGACAATTGTCTCCTCATATATATATATATATATATATATATATATATATATATATATATTTCTGTTTTCATTGATATAAGCATAAGTATAAGAGCGTCCATATATAGGGGGAATATACGTCTGAAAACGAGGTATCTTACAAGGGGACTTTGTTCCAAAGGGGAAATTTGTATCCCCCTTAAAGTTTTGACAATGTTTTTCAAAGTCCTACTATTGATCTGGGGCCTCAGGACTACTCCACAGTACGGTGCCGTTTAGGGGAGCTTGGCAAGGATGCAAAAAAAAATAATAAAAAATGGGGGTAAACAATTATCTTGGATGTGCAGAGAAAACGGTCATTGGGGGAATTTAGGTATATCTTCTTTTTCTAAAAAAAGATTTTTTATTTTCTCATTAACATACAGATTTTAGTGGTATCAGATGCATTTGTGCTCTTGTCAGTTCGATTCTGCATTGAGCCCATATTAATGCGTATTTTTTTTTTTTTTTTGGTCAATATTTGCATTTCGGAATATTTTCATGTTTTTAATCAAAATTCCCCCAAACATTTTATTCCGCATTTCCCCTTATGGCTGGAAATAGCGTTATATTCAATCGTATATAATACCCTGTAAATATTCTGAAGATTTTGATCATAAAACGAGCTACCAGCCACTTCCAGTCAATTGGAAGTAAATTTGCCATTAGACATACTAGATAAAAATAGAATCTCACTTTTGCACAGAGAGGAATACCCTTGAAATTATAATGTGAAAAGAAATCTTATATTCTATTTTGATAATGTTCTGTAACTTAATTGCAAATATCTGAAACTAGTTAACTAGTTCTGCGATTAAACTCTACAAAATTTTATCGATTTGAAATTATAATGTATTACAATAATACATATAGAATATAATGCATATAAATATACATAATACAAATTAATGTTATTAAGTATACATAATATTATATAGATTATGAGAAATTACATTGATATGCAAATAAAATGTATAATATATGTATATGATCAATACATATAAGTTCATATGATAGAAATTAATGTCAATTACGAGAAACCAATCATTTTTATAGATGCACATATTCGTATGTCCTAACCATCTCTTACGTTGTGTATTGCGATATATCATGCAGGTATGATGGGTGTGCTTGAAAGAGAAAAAAAAGTGAGAGAGAGAGAGGGAGAGAGAAGAAAGATAATATGTTTATGTGTGTGGGTGTGTGGGTGTGTGGGTGTGTGGGTCTGTTTGTATGATTATAATGTGTGAGTAAGTGGGGTGTGCAAGGCCGAAATGCTAGGGACTGTAATGAGTGTAACCCTTGCTGCTCTCTCTCTCTCTCTTAATGTTAGTGCACGGATAATTGATTAATTGAGCATTACACAGACATGCGCAAGCATGATAACGAAGTTAATGTGTATGCATGAGAGTATTAGATAGAGAGCGATTTATTCAATATGCCATTAGTCGTGTAACCTTATCAGAATGTCAATATCAACATTGGAAGTAAGGCTTATAGAAATGCTTTTCAGCCCCTATCAACAATGCCTATACCCCTCAAATTATCATACTTTCAATTTATCATGAGGAATCTGATATGGGACACATTAGTTTATAATTTCAATTCCAAATCCGAGATACCCATCGTGCCTCTCTTGCACACGCACCCTAAAGACATAGTTATGGTTCAGATTGAGATATTCCGGTCTTAACTTTTTGCGAGATGATTAGAAAGCGGTTATGAAATGCTAAAGAGCAAACAATCTTAAATGAATTCAAAGGTTTTTTTTTTGACAAAAATCGGTTTTGAAATGGCCGAGACATAAAAAAGTAAAACAGAAGGGATTCTTATAAAAGGAAGGTCAGTGTAGGTCCCACCATTTACTAGGACCTCTTTGTTTTTGGATACCTCAGCCATATCAGAACCAGTTTTCATCAAATACACTTTGAAAGTCTCTTATTTTCTCACAAAAAGTTGGAAACCTGGAAACCCCACCTGGATGCAAAATACAGCATTTCTTTAAACACATACGTTACACCACAGAGTCACAGAGTCGAAAGATGATTAGGGGACATCGATTTTGGAAACCAGATTCGAAGTAATAATGCAAATGCCCTCAGTAGAGAAATATTCTGATGACTGTTTACATTCGACTATATCTTATATACTTTGTTTACGTTACAATGCCATAAAGTAAAAATCAATCAGGCTGTTCTTGTCCCCCCCCCCCCCCCTAATCATGTATTATGTAATAAAACCTCGGTCTCATATTCACGTGAAATGCAATGGCTGGAAGCGGTCAACAACATAATATCTCATTATATTTATGTAAATACCTATCTCACAGTGCGTTCCTAGGAATCCAGGGACACATGTGCACGAATGCCGATTGATCTCGTCGGAACACGTCCCGCCGTTTTGACACGGGTTACTCGCACACTCGTCTGTATCTGCAGAGTGAGACGGAACAGGGCAACATGTTTATGATATCTCTGTTGAAAAACACATAGATATATTGTCTGAGATTATGTACCTAGAAATGGGCGACAAAAGCATCGTGCTAAAATGCTCACCTATGCCACTGGAAACACGGAGGAGTCTTATATACATAAATGAAAAATACGTAATACAAAGAAACAGCATAATTGTGCAAAATACATTCAAAGCATCGCAAAAATTGAATGATTCAAAGAGAAACATTTCATAATACAAGATGATGATGTTGAAAATATCTAGTTGTTTTTGACTTATGGAAAATACTGGTTTTACATGTCCTCAAGTCGAAAATACAAATACAGTTATGATTGTAGCTTACTGGTCTTCCTTTGATAGTTACACTCTTTGCGGGAAAATGCACGCCCGGGAATTCTGTGACTGTCGGAGATGTGTAACTATATACATGTCTATTCTGCAAAAACATAGTCTAACAGAATTCAATGAAATTATTTCGAATTATCTGCCGATAATTATCGTGATTGCATAGGACTGCAACAGATTTTCAGGTTTTGTTGCACGTTAACTATTCTGTGATACTCTTAAACCGATAGAGAATCACACTCAATCTTAAGCTTGTAAAGAAGAATTCAAGGCCAGTTAAAGTTGGGTTTAGAAAAAAAAAAATTATGTACAAACTATATGGCAGTATTATGAGACGACGACATTACCAACTCGCTAGTTGTATATTCATATTTTCTGTTTAAGAACTGTTTGTGTGAAAGCAAAAAATCAACTTCATAAATTAATAACTTTAACAATATCGTTAACAATATCCTTTTGATGAAACTTTCACTGTTGTGTTTGAAACAAAAATGATACTTTTTCTTTGACAAGTAGCTTTTAACTGGTTCGGAGTTCTCTTCAGCAATTAAATAAAATTAAGTATGCATGTCTTGTTGTACGATGCACCATGATTTTTTTTTTTTGCCTGCCTGCCTTTGTTAGGATGTCCCCCTAAGAAGGGCAAAAATCAAAATTCTTACCTGTTTGGCACCGTAAGCCCTCATATCCAGGCAGACATGAACAAGTGTACATGTTAATGGCTTCATTACAAGTTCCTCCGTGCTGACACGGGTTGCTGGCACACTCCAAGATTTCTGAAAGTAATATGAATATTGTGGTGTAACCATTATAGCTATGAACAAGTTAAATAAGTTATAATAACAAATAATCCATCAACAATTAAGAAGTTTTTACGTCATAATCATTACACTGATTATCGCATTATTCACTTAGCATTTCATCAAACGGCACAAATCTAAAACTCCATTTTTTTTTTTTTTTGGGGGGGGGGGGGACCCGAAAATGGTTAACTTAATGTTCCTCACGGCTCCCATGCATGCATGCAAAAAACAAACAAACACGCAAACAAACAAACAAACAAATAAACCAATGCTCCTACCAAAGTACACACCCGATCAAACATTTCTATTTTAAACAATAATTACACTGATTATCGCCATTATTCCTTTAGCATTTCACCAGCGGCATAAATCAAAAACTAAAAAAAAAAACAAAAAACTGTGCCCCGAAATGGTTAACTCAATGTCCAAGACGTCTCACATGCCCTGTGAAAAACAAACAAACAAACAAACAAACAAACAAACAAACAAACAGACCGATGCTCCTACCAAAATACACACCGATCGAGACATTTCTATCTTAAACAATAACAGTGGCGGCAACATCAAAGGATTTTGTAAAATGAGAGACGGTAATGAAGGTGGGAGCCGTAAGGGAGCAAAGATCGCACGATATAAGTATGACTATACAAATGATGCAGGATATAGCAAATGCACTAGCAAAACGGAAACGGAACAAACAAAAAGGAAGCAGCACAAACCATCGTCATGATCCTTGAGGAAAATATGAGTCAATTATACGTGTAGGGCCTATTTGAATAATAGATCCTAGAAGTACTTGATGGCCAGTACCTAGCATGCATTCATGATTTCATTTTCATCTATTTTCTGCGCCCACTGAACTCCGCCCACAATTATCACTCTCTCTCTCTCTCTCTCTCTCACTAAAAGAGCAAAAGATAGATAGATAGAGAGAGAGAGAGAGAGAGAGAGAAGACTTGCTCGTTTCACTTCGTAATCTAACCGTCGGTAGAGTCAACTTTATAGATAGAAAAATGACATACAATTTGACCAAAATTCCTTGTATTAAAATGTGAAGATCACGTCAAAATATAGTGGAATTATACGGGGAAAAATTGTTTGATAGTCGTAGTTTAATTAAAAAAAAATCAAAATAATTTAAATCTAGAATCATAGCAATCTTTGACGTGCATTTCAGGGCATAAATGTCAAATATGAATATCACACCTTCTCCTACCTACTGCCTACCATGAACGATATGAGATCGTCAACAAGAATTATTATAGGAGTAACACCAAATACTTTTCCTGTCCTGACATAGGATACCCAAGTCTCTTCAAAATGGTAAGAAGAAAAAAAATACAGCATGTCGAACTTGAGACGCCAAATATCACTTTCACTACACCCTTATCTTGCCGATGGGAGGAAAATGTTCAGTACAACGATCTGCTACAGTTCCTGGCACAAAAACCAGTACGAAATTGTTAGGGGGACTTTGGTACTACTATGAGAGGCCCTTGACCAGATCTCCAGGTGAATTCATAACATAGTCTCCACATCAAATTGGCAAATTCCACGCCATGGTTATATTTGGAACGTTCTCTGACCTCTAGATTGGATGCAACAAAATTAATTCACCCATTTCTGGCCCATACAAACAATTGATAAACACACCTGCTGGGAAGAACTTTAATCGCGCAATCCTGGCTATCAGCAAAACAAACGAACGCCCTTGGTTGCCGATTGGCAGGTACATTGTAGTTGGAATTATAAAATCATGATTACCGTAAATGATACAGGGCCAGGTACATTAAAGGCTCATGGACATGAAAATACAGCCGCACCTGTATTCTCATTTCACACAAACAGTACACAGGTATAGGCATTGATTTGAAAAAAAAAAAGTACATGAGAACATGTAGGGAGAGTTGTCTTAGACTTGCATTATTGTGTGTTTGTTGTTATTTCTGTAACTTGTGTTTGTTTTAATGTGTTTACCTGTTTCACAGTGGGTGTCTTCATATCCACGCACGCATACGCAGATATATCGATTCACCGCGTCGATGCATGTCGCACCGTTTTGACAAGGCTGGCTTTTGCATTCATTAACATCTGTATAAATGAGAATAAATAAGGAGATGTGTGTCATGTCAAAGACTGTCACATGAACAGAGAAAGTAAAATCATAAGATAAAAGGAGATGAGATTGAAAAAAAAAATGCGATAATGAATGGATATGATTCATTATGTAACGCATAACTTGTCACGTACGATTTTGCTCATTGTCGGCACATGATTATTATTTGATTCGTAACTGCACACACTATTGTTGAGGGTTTTTTTCTTTGAAGGTCTAATCGACTATTACACACACACCCGCACACACACGCAGACAGACACACACACACATACACTCCCACAAACATGATTATATGGGTGTATACCAGAGAGAGAGAGAGAGAGGGGGGGGGGGGTAGGAGAGGACAAAAAAGAGCATATGCCACAGTGAGTAGAGTATATCCGAACGAAAAATTATATTTGACTTTTTACTTGAATTGCAATTCTTCCCGACGAATCCGACCTCACACTGGCAGTCATACCCATCGATAGTCTCAATGCATGTTCCGTTATTTCGGCAGGGTGTGTTCAGACAGGCTGAAAGAAAATGGTTACGACACAGGAAGCATAAAATAAAGGTACAAAAACAAGAAAAGAATATTTGTTACGAAATCATTGTTTCTAATCAAATCAAACATTTAAAAACAAATAAAAAAACAAATATAACAATACATTTTCATACCTGTACAGTTGTATTTGCAATAGTTTCACGACTATGGTAAAGATGTGTAGACAGGCGTTTTGTGCACTTCGTGAGATACTATGAATATGAACAATTATACGTTTTAAGCTTCTATAAAGAAACTGATGGACACTGCGTGGGGAAAGATTACTTTAGTCTTGAGATGCATCGAGCTTATAAGTCTAATTATCTGTATGATTTCCTGGCACCAGATTTTCTGCGTAGGAGACTATTTTCTCAGGTTCTGTTATATAAATCGGCTATGTGGGCTTATACATCTGTCAGGGTTGGCTCAATGGCATGCCAACAGCGTGGGTTCTTGGGGTTGGGGATGGTTTGGATCGGGCGTGCATGTGGTGTGTTCTAAAGCCAATGCTCACCAGGTATCGCGCAGTACATCATCTGACCGCTTTGCTCTTCTTCTGGCAGCTGTCTCACACGGTGCCCCGCCGGAACGCGCTTCGGGAGAAGTTGGAAGTGCTTCCCGCTGGGCTTGTGGTATTGACTCGGACAAATGATATTCGACATTCCGGGACAGACATCTGGTATTACAATCGATCCTGTGATGAGATATGTACGAGTGACTAAAAGGTAGTAGGCGAGCATCGGACCAACAAGTAAGCATGTCATGCATGTAGTATTTTTGGACTCCGATACCGTATTGGTGAAACCAAGAATCATGGAAGATTCGTGTGATTTGAAATCTCAAAGGCCAATGAAAACCACCAGAAGTTGATCCTTTGTTGTTGTTTTTTTTATTATTATTTCATCGGCATTGAAATTTACATGACACTGTAGCCATGTTTATTACGCATGCGCACTTTGAGTAATAAACACCGTGTTGGAGAAACATCATAATTCAAATTATTCCCTAACTTTGAATTTTGAAAGTCAGAATATCGCTCTCTCGTTGTCTTTTTTATTAAGTATACTAATCGAATGTGTCGGATCAGTTATCGATTTTCACGGGAGTGACCCTTTAACGTCTGGACCATGTTGCCATAATCATGGGTCGTATACATGGGTTATAGTATTTCAAAGGGAGGGAGAAATTTAAGATATCAAGGCAGAAGACACACACGCGCGTGCACGCACGCATGCACAGTGAGAAACGACAGCAAAAATTATATCCACAAGAAAAGTTGACGTCGCCTCTTCATAGGGTCTTATTGATAATCTAACTTCAGGTATCCAAACTTAATCACTGGACGATGTAGCTGAAACAATTTCAAGCTTTATATTCATGTTAAGGCTACGTTATTTTGTTTTTCCTTGATATTTATTGATTTCATTGAAATCATTCACGAATCAACCCATTCTGGGACCGTGTAACATGAACAAAGACAGTACAACTGCAATTCAAAAACACAAACAATTCAATTTTCAATTTATAGTGCAAATAATCATATATAGTATCAGCATATATATCCACACACACACACACACACACGTACGTGTGCGCGCGCGCGCAATACCAGAGAATCACAAAAGCACAACGGCTAACCAGAGCATGTGTTGACTTGCTTCCAACGTTTCACAGGTTAGCATTCTAATTAAAACAAGCAAACCAACATAATTATAATCTGTTCGTTCTGTGTGTGTGTGAGTGTGTGTGTGTGTGTGCGCGCGCGCCTTTGTGTGTTTGTGTTCTGACCTACAATCATACTATAGCGATGCCCTTGAATTAAACGCTTGCAGTGTTTCACTTTATAATATCTCTATCGCACTGTTTCCTAGAAAACGACAGTGGCCAAATGAAATGATTGAACTTACCATGGATACTTCTGATGGTCCAGAAAAATACTACTTCAAAGATTGGGAACTGTTGAAAGGACGAAATAGAAAAGCATGATAGAAAATGTGATTGCTGAATAGAACTCTATCTAAAAAGTAATTGGTCATGATGTATTTTGTTCTCTGCGTATATATCAAAAACAGGGGGTTAAAAGCTGCCAGCGTTCTGAAGCAGAAGTCCCAATATTGCAGCTGTACACTCAACAATTATTTCGTTGAATATGTGACCTAATTCTGTTTATTCCAATATTACGGGGATTGCCTTGCTTCTGTATAAATGGGATCTTGGTTATCTTGCTTCATACTACGTTATAATGAAGTTCTGGGATGCGTGTTAGCAAAACAAAACAAGAAACGGAACTTGTTCATTATTAGATGAATGTACACTGCATATAAACCGTAACATAAGCAATTTAATTTTTATCTGCACTATCGTACATCATCATAATGATACGTAGCTGCACAAATTGTCGTCAGCCATGCACTTATGCACTATGTCATTGAGAGTAGCACATTGGTCAATCACCGCCAGTGGCAAGAGAAATATCAATGAAAAAATAGAATTATTATTGCTATTACTGTATTTCGCCTCGTATTCATGATTATCTTCTTTTTTTTTCCCCTCAAATGAAGAGCCAACGGGGAAAAAAGCAAATGCAATGGAACTCTAAATAGAAACAGGGAGTGAGAAATGAACACAAACAACTGGACTGCATGATCCAAAGGTATGACATGGCACGTATTTGTTACGGCACAAATTGTCGCCCGTCACAAATTGGGCGACAATTTGTGCAGGAGTTGGCGGCACAAATTGTCGCCCCTGCATTTGTTGTGCTGGCAAAATGAAACGTAGCTGCACAAATTGTCGTCAGCCATGCACTATGAATTGTGCGTTTGGGGTGGTTGCTGCGGTGTTATGCTTGGGTGGGGTGGGTATGACTGGTTATGCGTATGTGTGTGTGGATGGGGGGGGGGGGGGCTGCATGGTATGTGCTGTGTATGATTTGTAGGTGCGTATTATGTGACTTGTGCATGCGTTTGTGCATAGCTGTGTGTGTGTGTATGTGTTTGGAGTATAATAATACAATATGTGGAAACTGCATGTGTGGTGGTTGTATGGTGGTAGTGTTTGTTTGGAAAATGCCTTCAACGTGTTTGAGGACGTGTTTATAGAGTTCACAGCGGCGTTGATTTCAAAATATTAGTGGTGTGTCAATTTCAACGGTAAGGCGGGTCAGGAGAGAGAGAGACCGACAGGAAAGGCCCTAATACCCCCGTCACGCTAATTCGGAATCAGCACGAATCAAGCAGAACCAGCCGGAATTAAGGATTTTCAAAATTTGTGCCACATTCGGGAGAAAAATTCAAATTCTAACAGCTTGGTAGGGAATGCTGTTCGAATATTTGGAATGCACTTCGAACCCTTCTCGAATCATTCTTGCACATTCCGAATGTATTAGCTCTCGAATGCTGCTCGTATGTACTTGGAACGCTGTAGGAATATTTAGAATGCGGTTAGAATGCGGTCTGAATAAAAGAAGCACTTCAAATGCCCCACGAGCGCGGTTCGATTGCTGCCAAAAGTCTGATGGTCGGAAAGCGCCACAGTATGCAGAATGCAGTACAAACTCATTTCAAATGCTGTCAGAACGTTCCCGGAATGGCTACCAAATATACTTTGAATGCTCACGAATTCACACAGAATTCAGCCCGAAGAATTAGAATACACTTAGAATGTACTCAGAATGCAACACGAATGTCCCGTGTGCGTCAAGAATGCCGCCGGAATGGTCTCCGATAACGTATAAAATGGTGATTTTCACCAGTCTCAACCCGATCATCCTTGGCAGTTTGCTACAGATTGCTGTCCTCCAGCAAGACCTCCTTGAAAGAGAGTGTCGATTAGGCCAATTACCCCCTGGGCAATTACCCCAGACCTTTCATGTGACCCTAACCCTACTCCTAATCCTGAATCTCATCCTAACCCTAACTCAAACTCTAACTCCAAACCTAACCCAAACTCTAGTTTTTACTCTAACCTTTTCACTAACCAGTATTTAACTTACTAGGGGTAATTGTATGCAGTGACGTATCTATGGAAAACGGCGCCCGGGGCAAGTGCGAAAATTGAGCCCCTAATTTCTGAAAAAGTGTTCAACCCCAACCCCATCCCGATAGGGACTTTAAAAAAAGTCCACATGATATGCTTTTTCAAGCACTTAAAAGGGATCATTTGAGGGTGATTTAAATGTAATAAATGTTGATAATGGCGAGCGAGCGCAGCGAGCGAGCCGAAAAATTTTTGTATTTCAGCTTACAAAACGTGGAATTCTTGTCATTTTTTGCTTATTAAATCTTACAATCTAATCAATTGGTAAGCACGAGCGAGCGGAAATTTGTATATTTTCCGCGTCATCATTACGTTTCGTTCTTATCTTGTTGATTTGTTGTTTTTTTTTTTTGCGCCCCCCCCCGTATTCGAAACCGTTGTAACATTTTGCCTGCTAAATATAAAATGACATGTGTGAACACAATAGACATTGTCATTTCGTCCGCGACATCATCACGTTTTGTTCTTACCTTTTTTACAAATTTTGGAGAGCGAGCCGAAAATTTGTGTATTTCAGCTTACAAAACATGGAATTTTTATGTGAACACAATAAATATTGTCATTTTGTCCGCGTCATCATTATGTTTTGTTTTTATCTTGTTTGATTTGGTTTTCTGCCCCCCCCCCCCCCCCCCCCCCCCCCCATTCTCCCTCCCCCGTCCGGGCGAGGTTTTGTTTTTTTTTTTTTTTTTTTTTCTTTGTTCTTCTTCTTCTTCTTTCGTGTTTTTTTTCGATTTTTCGTTTTTGGCGCCCCTAAGGACTGGCGCCCGGGGCACGTGCTCCCCTTGCCCCCCCCCCCCCCCCCCCGATACGCCACTGATTGTATGATAATTGGAGCATTTGAGATATTTGGGCAGAATTTGAGGTGCAACGTCGTTCCGATCTACCTCAAATGAAGTCAGATTGTTTTAAATGCTTTTAGAATGCAGTAAGAATATTTAGAATGCCGTAGGAATATTTAGAATGCAATCAGAGTCCAATTAGAATACCTTTCGAATGCAGATCGATATTTCTCCACTTCGAATGCTCCTCGAATGTTTTAAGCATGGGTAGAACATTCGGGCTGGCCACAGGAATGGGCCCGAATGGTTGGAACGCGCTCAGAATGTCGTCAGAATTTTTAGAATGCACTTCGAATATCCAGGAATGCAGGAAGAATTTTCATTCCAACGGCATTCCGGCTCATACCGCCTCTAGTGTGACGGGGGTATAAATGTTATCTGTCTTGTTCATTTTTTTTTTCACTGCATTCATATTCTTCCATCAGTCTTAACTTTAACTTCCATATCACTATTCTTTGTCCCAGAATAAGTTTGGCATGTTTTGTGCTTGAGCGAATAATTTCGACACGCCGTAAATAATTTCTCAATCGTTAGTTGATTAAACGAACTGCCATATGCACACCGCTAATACATACGTATTTATAAACAAACACCTGCAAACACTCAAACAAATCCTCATACACGTCATAATGCATATAATCACCTCAACACACATTTTTCCATAATATGCAATAACACACACGCACACACACACACACACGCACGAACGGACACTCAATTACCATATGCTCGCGCACATACACACTTCCTTGAAACCTCACCGTGACTTTTTACACGGCTTGTTTGTATGGACGTAGCCATGTAAGTTATGTGTTGGTACTTCAATGACCATGTCAAGAATGATATTACCCCCCCCCCCCCCCCCCCCTATTTAGGTAAGGGTCATCGAGTTCTTGTATCGATGGAAAGTTAAAATTCTCCACCTGCGTGGGTAAAGCCTAATATTTTTTCCTCTTTTGGATCTGAAATTAAACATGAGGTGTCTTTGCAATTTTTAGGAATCACAATTGATAATAGATTGATTTTGAAAGATCACATAGATATCATATGCAATAGAATTTCCAAAAAAAAAATATTGGGACTCTTGGTCGACTTAAATCTCTACCCACCTTTGTTCCTAAAATAGTAAAAATAATATACAATGTAATTATTGCGCGGTTTTTAGAATAATATGGTCTTTCTGTTTTGGGTTGTGCTGCAAATGTATATTTAGACAGACTTATTAAACTTCAAAAAAGTGCAATAAGGATTATCATACCATTCACCTTCTTTAGCTCACACTTCACCAATCTTCATACCCAAAAGATTTTAACCTTGTGTGATCGATAGTAGTATATTTTAGGTAATCTTATGTTTGTATGGCATAGAAAGCTTTTAACAAATTCTCTGCTGCATTTTTTCCACTTTAAATTGCCATATTCATTCATACCATACCAGAGACCCTGAGAATTTTCACATGCCAAAAATAAGAACATCGTTATTTCAGAAATCTGTGTGTTTTATCAAGGTCCACTTACATAGAATTCAATATCAGATGATATTCGTAAAGTAACCTCTTTTAATGTATTCAAACGTAAATTTGAGGAGAATTTTATACAAAGTTATCATTGCTAACTTCTTGACATGCTTGGCTGGCATTATTTTATCTAATGATTATAACTCACTTTGTGTTTGTACTGTCTTCGTAATGAAAATGTAGTGTTTTATGTATCATTGCTGTATTTCTTTTTGTTTTGTTCTTACACATGTAGGCCTACATTTGTTCATCTCTCGTTGTTTAAAAATATAAAGATGATTACTATCAATGCATTTTTTTTTATTGATTATCTTGGTCGGCCAGATTTTAAGGAAACTTTTAATTCCTCATTGGTTGCTTCCCTTCAGCTTTATGTATTCCATAGATCCGTCTTTACTCTGTGCTTGTCATGATTGTTAATTATTGTCATTCTCTGTTTGTTTGTTTGTTTTTTTCAATTCAATTCAGTCCAATTCAATTCAATTCCATTCAGTTCAATTCAATTTCAAAAAGTACTCTATCACGTTGATGTGACAGTGACGCTGCAATGATTAATAGTTAAAGTTTATCTTGATTTTTGGGTGCATTTGTTGTTATTCATTTTAATGTTAATCAATATATATTACATTTGGCGATCATCGCACCAATGACAGCTTACGACCAGCATATGATTGACTACTGCAATACTCCCGCACAGGACAAGCTGCACGGGTGCCTGAAGTGGACAGTTATACAATTTACGTAAACCAGAGTTTTAAGCAAATTTCTTCCAATTTGTCGTTGTTGTTTTATTTTGTGGCAAATCTTATGTTTCTAATATCACTTTCATAAACTTAAGTTGGGAATGATATTCGCGTTGTTAATGCCACTTGTTCGTTAGATTGGAGCACGACTAGAGTAATGCGTATAATATCGACAATGCATCATCCATATAACCTCCAAATATCCGCATGGAGTTTGCGAAAAACAAACAGTCAGACCGCAACACCCTGAAAAGCCTTCTCATTTATCGTACGCGTATGCATGGACCTTGCGGACATGAATACGTAATGAGTTGGAAGACCATATTTTTATAGTCCCTGTAAATCTAAACGACATTACCAATCTTCTTGATTAATACATCGATAAAAAGCTGAAAAGTTGTACTTTAATGACATCCGACTACTTGAAAGGTTGTGACATATAAAATACACTGAGCAAGGAAATTATAAAACATAAAATTTGCATATTTTTCATTTTTCTTAGGGGGTACATTAGAACAATGAAATAAACGTGGACCAAAATCGAAGAGGTATGAAATGAAAGAGGAAATATCATACTATGGAAATATGGGTGCGTTCGAGCGCTCTCCTAAAGCGAACTGTACCGTACCGTACCCACGCCAGAGGAGCGTTCGAACGCTCCTAAAGTGTACCGTACCGTACTGTACCGAGCCAAAAGTGGACCACTTCCTGATATGCTCCAAAAGCGTACCAAAGCGTACCAAAAGTTCGTTGTAAAGCATGCGCGTATCATGCTCATACGTCACAATGCAAAAACATCATTCTCTTTGTTCTGGACAGCTGTAAGTAGTTCAAGCGCCAGGGGTGAATGACATTCTTGCTACAAACAAGCGTGACCTTTCTAAAAATAACTCGTGAGTACGCTTTCTCCACAGAGCGCTCGAACGCTCCAAAATTGGCATGGTACGGTATGGTACGGTTTAGTTCAGTTCGCTTTGGTTCGCTTTGGTTTTGATGACTTCATGTGGACTGATTATTGGAACGGGTCAGGTGATCGAATAAATCATTGCGTTGTACAGTTAATTTTTGACGAGATTTCAGTTTGCCGCGAACACGCGTTTCTGATTGGTTAATTCCCTCTGAGTGGAGAGTTGAAACAGTTGGTCAGCGCGGAAGGACAGTAAACGTGTGCTGTACATACAGTAATACTCTGTGTGTAGATAAAAGTGTAGGACCCTATGAGTGTGTGTGTGCGCGCGCACGATGTATGTATACGCGCTCGGGCTAAGATCTCCACGTCAACAACAAGAACAACACTCCACTCTGATCGACAGTAGTTCTGCTCAACTTTGGCTTGGACTTTGTTTACTCAGCTAGCAGTAACTGTTGCATTGTTGAATGAATGGCTCATTATTAATCAATAATAAAAGATCTAAAACTTATGGGCCCGTATTCTACTGTAGACCAAGGTTTAAACCCATTTTAGACTCACCTATGGTTTAGCTAGACCCGAGGTTTAATTTTGTATTCTGCTAGCGAGGTTTAGTTAAACCCAAGTCTATTGAGGGTTTAAATTAAACCCGAAATAGTCTTGGGTCAAGCCACCGTGGTGCCCTCTAAGGAAGAAGAAATTCTCCCTCTCTGAGTACTTTTCTCTCCACAAATCCACTTAAATTTGTTATTGGCAGTGTATCAGTCACATGAGCGTGATTTTCTTGGATTTTGAATCGTTTTTGCGGGTATTTTATGTCGAATAAGGGCATGCTGTATTTTTGCTTGCGACGATTCGTGAAGCACTGTAGGCCTACATAGCGTTACATTACTGTACAGTTTGTGTACGTGTGCGACGTACAGGTACATCACAGGATACATGATGGTACAACGGTATTATATTCCTGGCTAGCTAGCTAGCTTTGAATGCTCAGTGTACCAGCAGAGCCATCGCGCCGCGCCGGCCGGCGGCACGGTTGCTGTGTGCGCTGTATGGGACATGGCTTTTTATGTCGATTGAATGGTGAATTCAGAATGGATTGGCGATTGATCAACTTTGAGGTAGGAAATTGAATAAAAGCTTTTCTCTTAAGATTGTCGGTTAATAAAAATGGAAACCATTCTAAAATTTAGAAATAGATACCTAGGCCTAATCAACCCTGTCTCGATTTACTAGTTCTACTAGGCCTATTAGTATTAGAAGTAGATTTTACCTACCGTACAGTACGTACCACACTAACCTAACTTTTAATAGATCTAACGTTAGTCCTGACGTTACAATAATGTACTCTAGCTATTCGAATAGGTTCTACTAATGTTAGTAGGACCCTACTCCTGTCCTAGTCCTAACGTTAGTCCTACGATCTAGGTTCTCGATCTAACGTTAGTCTGTCTTTGCCAAATCGATCTCAGGCTCAACCTACCCTCTAGTCCTACACTGAGTTCTTGGTCTAGTCTTCAGGTTATTTTCATCGTAAAGTCTAGACTAACTACAGGTAGTGCTAGGTAGTAGACTGTAGTATTTCTAACATTTAGATCTCGAGTCTCTTCTAAGTGTACAAGTACTAGATCTAACATGTAGTTTACGTAGTACTAGTAGGCGTATCTCGTGTGTACACGCGTGTGGCCGGCAAGCTAGCAGCTGTACCGTACGTATCCAGGCAGCCACTCGTTTGTGCCATTGCATTGGCGTTGATCTGTGTGCTGGTACTCTTACCAGTCATCGTTAGACTCGATTTAAACTCGAAATAAACCTCCTCCTGGGTAGGTTTAATTTAAACCCAATTTAGACCACAGCTGGACTTAGTAGAATACAAATTAAACCTGGGTTTAAACCTGGGTCTAAACTGGTGGTTTAAACCCAGGTTTAAACCCTAAAAACCCACTTTAGACCCAGGCGTGGGTTTAAACTCGGGTCTAAGTTTATAGCAGAATACGGGCCATTGTGCACACATAGTTCTTTGGGGATCTCTATTGTGAATTACAATAATCATTCCATCTAATTCCACTGTATTCATCGCTGAGTAATTCAACTAATGATACCCTGAGAGCACATGATCATGCATGTATCTCAAATTGCCACTCCACGATTTTCACTCGACGAGACTTTCAATTTTTATAGTTTTCTAAGCGAGGGACCAATTCAGTTCTTTCTGTGCTATTAAAACAAGAATCTCTAGAATGTTGGATATCAGTAATGAGTTGATTCAACTTTGGAACGGGTCGGGTGATCAATAAATAGAAAGCCTTGTCATAATATGTTCTAGGATCGTTTTAAAAAATGTCAGTAGGATGCGGTGATAAGAATAACGGTATCATAAGTTCATTTCACATGATATAAGCATTAAAAGGTCTGATTAATATCAAATATTCACAAATCATGTCAATTAGTCACGGAGAGTAGATCTTCATGTCGTCAATAAATGAATCTCGTAGACCATGCACTTTGTCTCTGAATTATCTCGCAAAATCTCGGGTGTTGAGAAGGACATGCGCAAAAACCTGCGCGTACGATAAATTTTTGATTTGAGCTCATTAACAGCAGCGTTGCGGTCTGACTGAAATGCTAAAGTAAAGCGCATCATTTCCAAGGTGTGGTCGAGAAGTCATTTCCCCCTCATTTAACCCATTCCATACGGGAACCTGATGGCCTGCATTAAGTCTATGGGAATTTCGGAATTCAGTACGGAACGGGTTAATTCAACTCCACTCACGTTATTTATAATCATACCAAAAAACAACAACAACAACAACAACAACAACAACAACAACAACAACAACAACAACAAGAAACACAGAAATATGTACAGTTTAACATTTGTTTGGGAATTCACAGAAAAAGCTAATGTGAACACTATATGACAATGTCATACGTAATTTCCAGGTATAGAGAACTACACGCTTACCAATCAAAAATAAAAAATTCAAAATGCCGTTGACAAGAAACATAGATAAAAAAAAACGATAGCCAACATTGAAGTAAAGCTGGATTAGATTGGTCATTTCTGGAAACATCTAATCATTGTTGTCTGTTCATTATTCAGAATACCATTCTATTCTCACGGCATCTGTATTGAAAGAGACCTGGTCTCCAGAGAAGGCGCGCTATTGTACGTAACACGGTTTGCAAACGATCATACTCGGAAGTGCCATTACTCAATGGATTTTGAAATTAATCTGCACAGCAGGTTTCTATTAATGCGCGTGGTATTAGATACAACACGTGCATGCAGCTCTACCCTGCAAAATACTGAATTATTCATCGACAAATATAGAATCATCACGAGTCCCATTTTGTATCACCGAGGGCATCGGCAGAAGTGAAATAGAACTGCTTGAGGGATAATTTAGTATTTGGATTCATAGTCCAATACTGGTCCATCAGTAGAGCATACACTACTTGTAGAAAAAAGACCCCTCGATCTATATGCATCTTTTATAATATATTCCCTACCAGATATACATCTGATTCCGTCTAGTTCTACGATAAAAGCGTATTACATTATAAAAGACAAAAATGGACTCCAAAATTCGTATGTCATCTCTTCCCTGCGGGAAGATTTTAAACATCAAACATTTGAAAATGAATGCTGGAAATACCCAAATTCCAATGAAATCTTAAGTTATTTTTGTAACTTATCTCTTATTTTCATACATTCAATTTAAGCGATCAATATGTAAGTCCTATATCTTCATTGTGTGAGCTTTGTCATTAAGTCTAATTCGTTTCACAAAGGATTTATATTAATTCAAACTCATGAAAAACTTCCGTCGAGATGTTTTTATGCAACTGATTGACAAATTGCCCCACCTCGACCTACATAGGCACTGAATTGATTTCAGTTGTACCAACGATAAAAGAAATCATGGGCGTGGTAGGATTCGAACCTAGATTTTTTTGTTTGTTTGTTTGATAGATACTTTATTTTCTGCAAATCAATGTACATGAGTTACATAATCATGAACATGTGGGAAGTATACACAGTAAATTTAAAACAGAATCGTTTGACTTGCATAAACAACGATATAATAGGAAATTAATGATATAATACACAGTATGCATGTCTATGCAGCAGGGATTACAATAACAATTGTAGTTAAGAAGCGATTATGCAGAGGACCGCCATTGTAAGCATTGCTTGAAAAGATGGCCGGCCCGAGGAAAAGGTAGGGACTTACTAGATTCGTAACAATACAAATTCTGCTGCGAAGATGGCAGGGGGAAATAAACTCTGACGTGTGATGGTGGTAAATATGCGTGCAAGCGTTTGAAAGTGCACAAGGGCAGATAGGCTGGAATTTAGAATAATAGAATTGGTTTGCTCTTAGAGGGAGCGATATGCAATGTTGTTATCGGGAGACCAACATTAGTCATATAAATTATTTATTTTTAGTTCGTATTTGAAGTATACTGTAATAAAATGTGGTTCTTTAAGTTTGCTTTGAATGAAAACAAGGAGGCACATTGTTTCCAACTCCTCATTAAGAGTGTTCTATGTATCCGGACCGTGATGTCTGATTGACTTTTGAGCAAGTAAAAGCTTTGGATTACTTAAATGAAAATCATGGGAACGACGGGTAGGGTATGAGTGAATAAAATGGTCATTGGTTACTATAGGGCATTATGAAAAAATGGTAATCGATTTCGAGTGTGTTTATACATGAATATGGCAATTAGGTATAAATGTATATCATGGGCCTTTAGAGTTTTTAGGCGATAAAATATGGGATCAGTGTGAGCCAAGAAATTTGAATGTGTGCATATACGAAGAGCCTTTTTCTGGAGGAGAAAAAATTGTGTTCAATTTACTTTTGCTACAGTTGCCCATACAATATTGCAGTACATTACATATGGTAAAAAACAAAGTGTTATATAACATTATTAAAGTTTGATCATTAATTAAGTATTTTATTCTCCTTAAAACACCAGTTGCTTTAGATATTGCTGTTGTAATATTCTGGACATGAGTATTCCAATTTAGATTGCTATCTAGGATCACTCCTAGGAACTTGGTTGAATGTTTCTAAGCAATGTTTGTATCATCAATAGAAATACTTTGAGGAAGGGTGGGTTGGGATTGAAGCGTATGAAAGTGTATAAAACATGTCTTATCAATATTCAGTGAAAGCTTGTTACTTCTAAACCATTTCGAGATGTTGCTTAATTCCATATTTAGTGTATCAACCAGTGTTACAATGTTCTTGTGGGAATAAAAAAAAAAAAAACGTTGGTGTCGTCTGCAAATAAGATGACGTTGAAACGAGGAGAGGAATTGATAATAATATCATTAATGTAAATCAAAAAAAGTAGGAGCCCGAGAATAGATCCCTGAGAGACACCACATGACACGTTAGAATATGATGAGTGGCTGGATTTAAATGCAACATATAGTTTTCGATGACTTAGATAACTTCTGAACCACGACAAAATAATCCCTCTCACGCCATAATTATGTAATTTTTCAAGTAAAATGCCATGATCGATAGTGTCAATTGCTTTACTAAGATCCATGAAGACTCCAATTATGTGCTCCTTTTATGTAAGCGCATCAATAATATTGTCGACAGATTTGATTATGGCAAAATCGGTAGAAAATCCTTTCCTAAAACCAAGCTGATTCGCATTTAATATTTCATGTTCAATCATGAACGAGTAGAGACGCTTGTAAACTACTTTCTCCTGACCTCCGGTCATATCATATTTGAATTGATCCATTATATTTAAGTTATTGGTGCGGGGGGTCCCGTTGTAATTTCTTTTTCTGGGACATACAGTAGATTACAGTTTATAAAAAAAAAACAAAAAAAAACAGAAAACCTCTTTTAAAAGACCAAGGGAATCTCAAAATTGAGTTTAGATACAACATTAAAAACAAACACAATGAAAAGAACAATACGGCATAATAACAAGATATTTCATTTGGCTGTTGTGATATAGGTTGAAGAAGGGAGATTCGAGACAAAAATGGTGCTACATCATAGTGATAATTTGGTAAAGAACGGTATGAAAGTGAACAAATATCAAAACAGTTATGATAAAACGTTGATATACTCTTGCTCTCTAATCAACTTTATCTTAGAGATCGCTGTCATCCTCTCAGTAATTAGTTTCTTGTATTTAATTTCCATAAGCGATAGATACTCGCTCTCATTGCTCGCTCTACCCCCATTTTTTAACTACTGCCACATGTTTGATTTGACGAGATACTGTCAATATTTTTTTTTTTGATTGTCAATTAATGGTTACTTACCAACATATTTGATATTCAGGTATTCCTTGATTGTCGGTTTTGTTTTCAGACTCAGTCAT
Organism: Diadema setosum; assembly: GCA_033980235.1. Classification (NCBI taxonomy): domain Eukaryota; kingdom Metazoa; phylum Echinodermata; class Echinoidea; order Diadematoida; family Diadematidae; genus Diadema; species Diadema setosum. The sequence continues at coordinate 18,800,262 of CM067071.1, forward strand.
CAACCAATGCAATACCTGAACAGGCAAGGAGGTGGCAAATGTATCAATTTGGCGTACCTGGCGTGAATATAAAACTTGCAAATGCAATTCGTTGATGGCACGGAAAAGCTTTTAATGTCGCCGTGTTAAAGATAATGATAATAAAACTGATGTGGCTACTTTCAGCGACCGACAGATGCATTCATCGGTGAAACGAAGAGGCGGATTTCAGTCGACTGAGCGAGCAGTTATTTGCGCACGGATGAAGAGCTCGACGCCAACACATTGAATGAACTATCGTCTACGCATGGTGTCCAGGAATCGTGGGCACCAGATTTAGAAATCCCGGTCGTGTGACCATACAGTCAATAGCGAAAAGTCGGTGTAAAACAGGAAGTTATCATTAAGTTGCAAGCGACCCTATGAGAGTTTGATCCATCATCGTGAAATCAACTTTATAAAGGACGTGGATTAGATTCTACTCTTCGCTTCTCCCACGGTCAGAAAGAGTAAAGACCCAGGGAAACTGTCATTGTGACAAAAAGCGGTGAGGACGAGAGGTTGGGTTGTTACCACTTCCATTGTCATGTCAAAAAATAATGGCAGACAATCATGGTATTACATCCTCTCCATCAAACACCGACATTATACATATCTTACACCATATCATCAGCTGTGTTTGTGTTGACATTAACATTTGTTCGTATCGACCCTGAAGAAGACGTGTGTATGCGTCGAAAATTTGGTTTGAATGAATAACACTATTATTGGACTAAAATATATTTCTATCCTACTTCATCATCAGTCTTTTATGTATATATATATATATATATATATATATATATATGAAGAGTTTGTTCGCAAAAACCGATAAGTCCATTTTTGAAGATTTTGAAGTACGGTCTCTGTCATAAAGTACAAAATAATACCTTTTAAATGATATAGTGGTCACAACTTATAAATGTACATTTTTGAAGTTACGGTCAAAAGAAGCAAAAATTTTCTTATTATTCTCTTTATTTTTCTTGACATTTAATCGCAAATATCTCCATTTGACAAATATGGACTTATCGGTTTTTGCGAACAAACTCTTCATATATATATATATATATATATATGTTTGTATGTGTGTGTGTATGTTAGTGAGTTTACATAAATTTGATAGACAGAAAGTACAATTCGAAACTAAAAAAATAACACATAAATTAGAAAGTCTAGTGCAATGTGCTCTTGTTGATCGATTCAATGGGATAATTTCGTCAAGCAAGAAATATATAAATTATGTTAAACGGCCTATAAATGATTTCGACTAAAATCTCAGAACACCATCATGGCGTCAAAGCCATCAAAAATATGCCTTGGACAATTCCAAGAAATAAATGAAAAAGCAGGCGAAAAGGGAATTAAGCCATCAGCCATACGAAAACTAACATTAGTTCAAGGTACTATCGAACAATGTCGATTGCCACTCTTTGTTCACTGAGCTGTGCGATAGTATAATCAAAACATCAAAATGTCCTATATCTTAATGTTCTCAAACCCTCAACTCTACAGGAGTAAAGAGGAAAATCTACTCATACTAACATTTTCGGGTTCAGTGCCTAAAACGAATTTAAGCAATTAAGAGCTTTGTCAACTCAAGTTGTCTTTTTCAGACCATCTCATCTCGCTGATAAGTATATTCACTTAACCACAATTTCTTTTCTTATGTACATCATATTTGTTTTTGCACAATATCCATACCAAATCAAAATCCAGGCCACATTACTTAAAACATAGAATTGGCGTATCATTATCGTCTGTTCTTCTGCAATTGTTATGAGATCTTTTATATCAGAGGTGCTGGGTACCGCTAAAATAACAAAATACAAAAAATATACCACTGATACCCATACTTTCGTAATCGATTGTATTATTAACTAATTTGGATTAGGCGATGTTTATCATTTACACATTTAAAAGTATTGCATTCTGTGTCGCCTCTTAAAGCCCAATCCCTCGTCCACGCCGCAGGAGGTGGAAACATGTAATGCTAGTCAACGAGGCTCTTGTGAAGCTACGACGGGCCTAGCTAGCCGGTAGCAGATAAAAAAAAAATGCTCGATTCTAACAAAAGAGACATAAACGGACTGATCAAACCTGAAAACGGATCGGATATAAAAACGGACAACGATTTTCGAATATCAAACAGGTTTGTCCATGGAACATCTGTGGCTTGAGTGACAAGAGCCTGAATGAGTGGAATTTATAACCCAAGATCTCAATCATGGGGTTAGCAGACACCAGAAGGAAAGGAACACTACTAAAAAAGAAAAATTACTCTAACGTAGTTCTCATCTGGAGCGGAGTGAGCAAAGACCAGTGAGCAGTTTTACACGGTGTTGGTTTTATCCTGCATCCCAATATAGCGAAAGACATTCTGAACACCGAGAACATCTCAGAGCGAATCGTCAAGATAAGAATGAGAGAATGATAGAAGATCGCGAATATACAGATCTATGCACCTTGTAATGATACATACTCAGATGAAGAAAAGGATAAATTCTTTCGAAATCTCTCAGACATTAGCAACAAGATTCATGACAGTGAAGACCTCTATATACCACTGATACCCATACTTTCGTAATCGATTGTATTATTAACTAATTTGGATTATTCGATGTTTATCATTTACACATTTAAAAGTATTGCATTCTGTGTCGCCTCTTAAAGCCCAATCCCTCGTCCACGCCGCAGGAGGTGGAAACATGTAATGCTAGTCAACGAGGCTCTTGTGAAGCTACGACGGGCCTAGCTAGCCGGTAGCAGATAAAAAAAATGCTCGATTCTAACAAAAGAGACATAAACGGACTGATCAAACCTGAAAACGGATCGGATATAAAAACGGACAACGATTTTCGAATATCAAACAGGTTTGTCCATGGAACATCTGTGGCTTGAGTGACAAGAGCCTGAATGAGTGGAATTTATAACCCAAGATCTCAATCATGGGGTTAGCAGACACCAGAAGGAAAGGAACACTACTAAAAAAGAAAAATTACTCTAACGTAGTTCTCATCTGGAGCGGAGTGAGCAAAGACCAGTGAGCAGTTTTACACGGTGTTGGTTTTATCCTGCATCCCAATATAGCGAAAGACATTCTGAACACCGAGAACATCTCAGAGCGAATCGTCAAGATAAGAATGAGAGAATGATAGAAGATCGCGAATATACAGATCTATGCACCTTGTAATGATACATACTCAGATGAAGAAAAGGATAAATTCTTTCGAAATCTCTCAGACATTAGCAACAAGATTCATGACAGTGAAGACCTCTATATACCACTGATACCCATACTTTCGTAATCGATTGTATTATTAACTAATTTGTATTAGGCGATGTTTATCATTTACACATTTAAAAGTATTGCATTCTGTGTCGCCTCTTAAAGCCCAATCCCTCGTCCACGCCGCAGGAGGTGGAAACATGTAATGCTAGTCAACGAGGCTCTTGTGAAGCTACGACGGGCCTAGCTAGCCGGTAGCAGATAAAAAAAATACTCGATTCTAACAAAAGAGACATAAACGGACTGATCAAACCTGAAAACGGATCGGATATAAAAACGGACAACGATTTTCGAATATCAAACAGGTTTGTCCATGGAACATCTGTGGCTTGAGTGACAAGAGCCTGAATGAGTGGAATTTATAACCCAAGATCTCAATCATGGGGTTAGCAGACACCAGAAGGAAAGGAACACTACTAAAAAAGAAAAATTACTCTAACGTAGTTCTCATCTGGAGCGGAATGAGCAAAGACCAGTGAGCAGTTTTACACGGTGTTGGTTTTATCCTGCATCCCAATATAGCGAAAGACATTCTGAACACCGAGAACATCTCAGAGCGAATCGTCAAGATAAGAATGAGAGAATGATAGAAGATCGCGAATATACAGATCTATGCACCTTGTAATGATACATACTCAGATGAAGAAAAGGATAAATTCTTTCGAAATCTCTCAGACATTAGCAACAAGATTCATGACAGTGAAGACCTCTATGTCATGGGAGACTTCAACGGCAGAGTAGGTGAGAGAAGAATGCCATGGACACCTAAGTCCACATCTTGGACCGCACAGTGCCCATCGAACCCCCTGCAATTACAATGGCAATCATGTGCTGGAACTGTGTGCATAGCATGAACTCCTGGTCGCCAACACCTTCTTCCAACATCAACCCAGCCAAATCTATACCTGCTGAAAGTTGAATGACAAAAACGTAAGGTCTCAGATTGACTTCACTCTAACAAAAACAGGTACGAGAAACAGCAATACGGATGCCAGGACCATTCCAAACGCGATCCTGGACACAGATCACAGACCAGTCATTTTGAAACACACAGCTAGCATAGAAGAAGAGGATACCAGGTAAAAGAAAACAGGCAGAGAGAATTTATATGAGGTAGTTCCAAAATGCTGAGTAACAGGACCACATCGTCAACATGGTAGGCCAAAAGCTGAACGAGGTGGACCCAACAAATATGAATGTTGAAGAGGCCTGAAGCACATTCAAAACAGCTCTTCTAGACACCTTGCAGGAGGCATGCGGCAATAGAAAGGGTGGGAACGGAACTAGAAAGGACTAGAAAGGCGACAGTATGGTGGAACGAGGACGTCACAGAGGCAATGAAAGAATGCAGAGACTGTTCAAGATCTGGCTGAAGTCAAAGCAGGACGATGACTACGTCACGTTCAGACTCGCAAGAAGAAACAGCAAGAATGTGGTAAAATAAGCAAAGGAGGCCTCGTGGAAAAAGGATGGTGAAGATCGAGCTCAGCGAATTGTGTAAACACTCCCCGAGAGAGTTTTACAAGAGCGTGAATGTCGTACCCGCATGGCTTTCACACGGAAAAGAGCGAAAAAAAAACCTATGATTTACCGTAGTGCAGCTTGTATTGCACGTTCCAAGTAACATGAAAAATCGCGATAAGATAGTTGTGATACAGTGCAGGTAATTTTTGAAATATTTTGAGATACTTATCAAATTACTACAATTCACAATAAACAAATTACCCTGGAATTTCTACTCACGGTTGATACATAACAACGCCCGCATCTTCACCATGCGTGCAATTTATCGATTCCAATACCGACATGCCTACACCTTCCCAAGTACTCTTCCGTCCCATCATACTCCACACTGTCGAGTAGAATTTGTCCAGATCTATGACCAAAGGTGGCGCAGCAAGGAGCTGTCCAGGCTTCCTGGAAACCCAGTATTCTGCAGACAACGTATTAGCATCTTCTAAGCTCCAGGATTCGTTAGAAAAACCATGCCCATTCGTCTTCGTACAGAATCTCAACTCGTCCTTCTCTCTTGCTTTTTTCTTTGACAAGACGGACTCCATGTGCAGGGAGAAGGAGAGATTAAACAAACAAAAAACAAACAAACAAAAGTTAGTTTTGAAAAGGAAGATCAAACGTACAGATGGACGCCGGACGTTGCATGATAAGCTTTGGCTCAGGTGAGCTGACTGAGGGTATTGCCAAATACATTCTGCAACAATGTATGTACATGTTCTACTAGAGTATAGCAGTGAGGCTGTGCAAAGAACCCATCATTTTCCACGATTTACATCTAATTAAACGCGATTATCTAATAATGAAATAAAAAAGAAAACCTGGGAAATTGTAACTCATTGTAACTGATTGTGCATTATTTATATCATCAAAATGTTTAAGCTATAAGACAACTCCAAAAAACAAACAAACATGGAGCATCTTAATTCTGCTGGCGAAAAAAAAAAGAAACGACAACAAAGAGACGAAAACAAATGTTTACTAATTTTGGAGCATTTCTTTATCGCTTTATACAATTCAGTTCAATTCAAATTGAACTCAATTCAATTAATTTCTTTCATTCTCATTTTTCTTCCGATAATCATTTATCAGAGGCGTATGCTAAACGTTAATAACTAGCCTTGGTCTGGCTCATCTTGCACTGCGATCTCATTTCAAAAAGTTAAGAAGAAGCAGTAGAGTACTTACTACGGAAATGTGTTTGTCAGTTCTATAGGGGCATACCTTCTTGATTTGTTGAAGTTTTCATTCCACTTGTACCGATCTACACGTTTTGTCCTTGGTTATTGTTATCCTCAATAGAATATTCTATGCGGTGCCCCCCCCCCCCCGTCTCTCTCTCCCCCTCTCCCTCCCTCCATAAAATAACCAAAAATTTAATTCGTATGCGGAGATCGGGAAGGGCCCCAAGTGGTAAGAAAAATACGACAGGAGGGGCTGCCGTCTTTTCATATTTAATATTTAGATATTTCAAATAAAAAAACAAAGAAGAAATGTCAAATTCGACGAGTCATCTTCAATTCAATTAAATTCAAACTTTATTTCATTTTTCGAAAAGAACATAAACATTCAATCTTCTAAGGAGCTTATCTGCTATATAGTGCGTATCAAAAGAAAGTTATCCAACTTTGGGGGGGGGGGGCTACTATTTTATAAATTGTCAGCTATGGAGGGCGCAATTTAGATGCGAGGAAAGGGAGACTCTTCCTCTTAATGTTGAAAATTCTCATGCGAGACTGAGCACACGAACTTTAAAGGCAATAATGACAAATTGCACTTTTCCCACGTTAGGTATCAATGGAAAGAGGAAGAGTTCCCCTTTCCCCACCTCCAACACTGCGCTCTCCATAGATGATAATTATAAAATATTAGCCCTCCCGATGTTGGATTACCTTTTTGTATATACACACTGTATAATAAGACTTGTTGTCCTTGAAAGTGACTCTGGCATTGACATAATCAAACATTAACTATATTTCATGATCATGCGACCAGAACTCTGTAGAGATGTATCATAATCTGAGGTTGGTATCATTAGCTCAGTATATCATACAATTTATTTTCTACAAACGTCTGATTTTCATTGGAATGATAAAACAAGATTTGATGCTCGAGCCCTTGAGGACACAATAACCGCCTGTCAAGCAAACAAGCGCGTAATCACTTTGTGATCTCTTGTCATAATCAATTAATAACCTTATCGACGCGACAGCGTTGCCTTCAGCAATGTCTAGTTTATATTTACTCAGTTGTTATTTTGTAAATTGACATTGCCCTGCAATTACGTATTTGTTTTCTACTCACGCCCTCCCCCTCCGCCACGTATTTGGAGTCTACCTGCTGACACAATCACAATGATTTTGTAAATGTGACCGTGCATCACAAAACGAACACAAAGTCGCAGCCCTGATTAGGTCCTCAAAAAGGGGAAACAGGTCAACCAAGTCAATCTTGAGTTTTCATACTTTCTGAAAGAGCTATTCTTTGTCTACATAATTCTAAAGTTTGGGGTCAAAAAACAAAATTTGAAAGTGTGTTTTCAGCAGTTTTTCTAAAATCTTTTTCGTAGAGTATTGCGATTAGGTATGTCTTTAGAGGTCCCTTTTCATTTCCTCTAAAATCTTTTGCACACCCTTCCATTTCAACTCGAATAACTTTTGAATGGATAAAGCTACCACCTTGAAAGTTGGCATTATTTACAGACAGAATGTGTTAGTTAAGCATCTTTAATTTCAGTTTAATCTGATATCACTTCATTGTTGTTGCTACGGTAGTTTACATCATGTTTTTTGTCCCATTCATCGCACAGCCAGTATGGTTTCTAAAGATTAAGCGCTTGAATAGACTCTATACTTGAGAGCCTCTTTTCTCAGTTCACACCTTTTCAAAGTGTGTGTTTTCTTTCCAAAATTTATTTATATATTAGGAGAGTCCATTTGAATTGAGTCATACATTTTTTGTTTGTTTGAAGCTTAGAATCTGCTCTTTCAATATCTGCCCTTAACTACAAATCGATGTCTGGCGACTTTTTTTTTTTTTTTTTTTTTTTTTTGATTTGTGATGCAGGATCACAAATGATTCCTTTTTTGGGACGGCTAAATGTAGAAATAGATCAAGTTTTGTGGACATTATTGACAAAGCTGAGGATGTTTCAAGTGATTCCATTTTTGGCCTGCTAAATCTAAAAATAAGTCAAGAAGTTTAAGGACAGATTAAACTGTGGAATTTGCCCTCCATATTAGTCGAGTACACATGAACGATATACTTGCCTCTGCATGCAAAGGCTTACCATACATGATCCGTAAGTGACAGGAGGGAAATAAATAATTTTGTTTCTGTGTTCTACATCATTTCAGAGCCAGTTCAAGTCGTAACCACTGGGCTTAATTGCGTACGGTGCAGTTTCAATGATAATACATTGTGCACAGTTTTTCATGTAAAAAGCGAATATATTTCAAAGCAGCACGGTCCCATCATTCTTTCAAGACAAAAGTCACATAAGCTTTTAGAACATTATGAACAGAGGGGAAAGAAATTGCAATGATACCAGTGAAAAACACTGGGAAACATACATAGCTATTTGTGCGCGCTTATGCATGTGAGTGTCGTGTGTGTATGAGTGTATAATGTTATTTATTGCGTTCACCATGTACACTTAAAAAAAAAGAGGAAAGGCTGAGCAGGATTACATTTATCGTGTTTATATTCGCGTGTATGTGTACAGTATCTGCAACGAGCAGGCAGTCTTTTGATATCAACTGCAACTTCTGCGCAAGGCCACTTTGAAAAGGGTGCTTTACTATACACATCGAAAAAAAAATCACTCACATAATTATTCCATTTTACGAATCTAATGAATAGAATAGATATGACTTCAAAATAGTTTAAGACTTTAGAGGTGTAATAATTTCTCATCTCCGTCTCTAAGTCTATATCAAAGGGACTGTTCAGTACTGGTTGAGCTGGGGATTCATGTTTTGAACATTCCTAAGTGAGATAATGAAAAGCCTCTTATAAAATATGAAAGAGCATGTAATTTCAGGAAGGATTCAACGTTTATTTGATGAAAATTGGTTTTCAAATGGCTGAGATATCCAAAAAAGTGCTAATAATAAAAGGCGACATGCCCCAACTTTATTAGCATCTCTTTGTTTCACCTTGGGATATCTCAGCCATTTCAAAACCGATTTTCATCAAATAAACTTTTGATACCCCTCAGAATTGCATGCTCCTTGACATTTCATAGAGTGGTTTCTGAATATCTCACAAAACTTTAAAAGCTAAATCTTCACCTCGACCAGAACTGTACACACCCTTTAAACTTGTTAGATAGTGATTAAAAAATACTTCTTGGTGCTCTTGTTTGTCTTCTTGTTTATTATAAATAAATGCATATATGTATGAAATAGATAACTATACACACACACACACACACACACACACATATATATATATATATATATATATATATATATATATATACATACATCCTTTTATACAGGCCTACATATACGGGTAGTATATGTGACCCTGCACCTCAAAACAAACAAAAAGTCGCCAGACATGATTTTTTTTAGATAATTCCATATTCTGAAAGAGCAGACTTTAAGCTTTAAAATGATGTTTAAGTCAAATCAAATTTACTCTCCTAACCTATCTAAATATTGGAAAGAAAGCACAAACTCAGGAAAAGTGGGAACTGAGAAAAGAGGCTCTGAAGTACAGTGGCTCTTCAAGCGCTTAATTTTTCCCAAACCGTGCTGGCTGTGCGATGAATGGGACAAAAAACAGGAAGTAAACCACCAGAGTAACAACAATGAAGGGATTATCAGATTAAACTGAAATTAAGCATGCCTAAATAACACATTATGTCCATAATTAATGCCAACTTTCAAAGCAGTGGCACTATCCTTTCAAAAGTTATGAGACTTGAAAGTGAATAGTGTGGACAAGGTTTTTCAGAAATGAAAAAAGGGATCCTAAAGACACACCTAATCACACTATTCTACCAATTCTACCAATGTTCGAGATAAACTGCTAAAAAAAAAACACACTTTCCTGCCCGTTTTATGATACCAAATTTTAGTATAATGTAAAAGAAGACCCGCTCTTTCAGAAAATATGAAAAAGTCAAGTTCGGCTAGGTTGACCCATTTCACTTATTTTCAGTCCTCACGCAAAATCATTGTGTGCGACTTTATGTTCGTTTTGAGGAGCACAATCACTTTATATGTACTTATTATGTTCATGTAAACAAAAAAAAAATGTGTTAAATGTCTGCAGCTGGCCTTTTGATGTCAGGAGTGTGAAATTTCTTCCCTAAGATGGTGTTTACTTTTTCCCGTTTACAGTGATTTTGCTAATATTTTCACGTACAGTTATGTATTGAGTAATATTCGGGGTTTTTCAGTTTCGTTAACCCGAAATGTGAGGAAGATGCGTACTGAACCGAACCTTTGGAATTACGAACTTTCGGAATAACGAACCTCAATAATGTAATTTGTCTTTTTTGATTAAACAAACAATCGGATTAAGGAAGAGGTCCCATTTACATTTGCTTAAGTGTTTAATCTTTTCATCTCAAAATTCATGTTGCATATCATCTCAGTATCTTAAAAGCGCATGGAATGTAAACCGTATGAGATGTAGAATATGGGATAAGAAAAATCGAGAACAGAGATCTTTATTTATTTCATTCTTTAATCTTTTCATAATTATTGCTACAATAGTCAGTGCGAAAACTCTTGAAATTGTTGATCTTATCCTCTGCAACTAAATGTATCATACCTGTCATTGTTCTTTCATTCTACTAGTATACATTACAGAGTACAGAAGTATTCGAAAAGGTGCAATACTGTATTCGTGCATTGTGAATTATGAAAAACGTTGTGTAATATACTGCTTAAATCGTTATATCTCTTCAAAGAATAAACTAACACTTTGAATAATAACACTTGCAACATTCTGTTTATTCTCATACAAATGATAGCAAACTGACCTAGTATGAGATAAACTAAACCATGGGAAAATGAAAATAAGATGCATGGATTAATTACCAGGCCATTCGTTTTCGAACAAACCTACAATTCAGAAGAATACATGTTTCTGATTTGTTGAGGCTGATGTAAAATTTTTAAATCCGGACAGACATAGGTCTGTAAAAGCACAGTCAAAGTAGGGGAGGTTTTTTCTTCCTTTGTAGGTATTCAGATGACAAAGGAACATGACACATATCATAGGCCCTAAGTCCAATGGCCCTAGACTTCATTTACAAGATGAAATATTGAACTAGAAAAACACTTGTAGAGCGCAGAAATCCAGCTAAACAGCACATTTACACCCATTATTAGAAACGCATGCTGAAAATTGCCCAATTTCCTGATATAGAAGCCTTTTGTTTACGTCATCAGCTGCTTGGCGAGGCGCCGCTTTAGCGCCTCGCCCGAGCAGAGCGCGTGTACATGCAAATCTCAAATGCTCGCAGCTTGAACTCCCATGTTCATTGACCTTATCTGCAAATGAAAAAATAGAAATAAAAAGGAATCCTTCAAAAACTCATATTATTCACAGATTACTACCGAAAATGAATCATCTGTTCCATGTGTACTTATCGAATTTTCTTGCATTTTCATTCAAATCGGTTCTCATCTTCTTGAGTTATTATGCAAAAAGTCAAACTAACGCCGATGATCACTTAACCACCTCCTTCCTGGGCGGAGGTAATAAACCCGTCGTCTGCATCAATGCTCAAGTACACACGAACATATCAGAGAAATACAGTAACGCTCAAGTGCTCGAATTGCTGCTGTATCAGATATCGTCGCCCCAACAAGTTTGAAAATATCACCTAGCTCTTTTAACATTGTAAAAAATGATTTATGAGCATAAAAGAGTCATTAAAATGGTAATAATACAAACGTGTTTCTGTTTTAAGCCGGCTGGAGCATTGTCATAACGTCAATATTGAATAAGGTATTCAACCATGTTTGCGCTTTGAAATTAACCTCAGCAAAAGGCATGAAGATAATTTGAATAAAAACTAAACTGCAATTTTGACTCCATTGCACTATCGTATACAAAACTTGTACCGTCATAGAGCTATTGTTTCAGCCTAATGGGAGGTATATTTAAGAGCAAAAGGAAGTAGAAAAGGTAATTAATGGTGGAGAGATAGCATAAAGCAGTATTCCCTCCTTTTCTAATTCTTCAGGGCAACAGAGATGAGAAAAGGACAATATTCTTGAGTACAATGTCACTGCAAATAATCAAAAATGCAAAGATATGAACAACAAAAACAAGTGTGGTAAACAAGAATGTACAAAGCAAGGAGATGAATTTAACAAGAGACCCCGGCATCTTCGCTATGGCTACAGTTCTCATCGAGGTAGGCATTGTGACTGCAAGCTCCGATGTCGATTTCAGAGCCGGTGCACTGGACGTCGTCGAGCACGGTGGCTTGCGACGAGGAGCCGGCCCCGTAGTAAGCATTCGAGTACGCCGTGCCCCCGCTGTAACCCAGCATTCGGCATACCACGGCCGCGTCGTTGTTGTCCCAGTAATCGTCGCAAACCGTGCCCCAAGCCCCCTGGTAGTATATCTCCACCCTACCGTAGGAGCCAGAGGTAAGCCGGATTTGAGTACCTGGTCGTTCAGTGAGAGAGAAAAAATTCCCGATGTTATGCAAATCGCATTCATGTATAAAATAACTCGCGCTCACTGCATGGTATGGGAAGTCCTCTTTTGTAATACCCGGCTTCCAAGTTGAATTACGATAAAGATCGACGTTAATCAAGTGAAATATTGAAACACAACCTGGATGTCTCATCAAATCTTTTGGAGTCTTATGATTATGGTACATTTTGTACATTATTCGTATCAGGCAAGTACTGGCGATTTACAATTTCTCAATTATTTCATACAAATGGGATAGACAAAACAAACAAACTTACAAACTTTTTGTCATCGATTCAGTAGTTGCAAAGACATACATGCAAATATGTCAGAATGAGTATATAATCAAGTAGGAGACATAACTGCTTCTGGAATACATGTAAAAAGCGAAATGCGATTATAAAGTTTGTTTCTGCTTATCTAATCCCACAATATAGATTTAAATGCCAGAAGTGAATATTGTTCGCTTTCCGAAGGACAACACTGTTCGAATAACTTCCCTACCCTTCTCCCTTTCTCTCCACCTTTCTTTCTCCTGGAAAGCAGAGAGGGCGATATAAGACTTCGCCACTCTCGTGACTCTCTCTTTCTCAATTTCTTCTACTGAAGCTTCTTTCCATTTGATTGCCACATGAATTGCCACAATGTCGCAGAGCGAAACAGACCACAGTCGCGCTGAAATATCATAAACTAATACAAGTATAATTGTGACCCTGCACCACAAAACAAACACAAAGTCGCCAGACATGGATTTTTAGTTAGCAACAGATTCTGAAAGAGCAGACTGTAAGCTTTAAAATGATGTATAACTCAATTCAAATGGACTCTCCTAACCTACCTAAATACTTGAAAGAAAGCACACACTCTGGAAAAGTGTAAACTGAGAAAAGAGGCTCTGAAGTACAAGGTGTATTCAAGCGCTTAATCCTTACCAAGCTGCGCTAGCTATGCCATGAAATGGACAAAACACAGGATGTAAACCACTGGAGCAACAACAATGAAGAAATTATCAGATTAAGCTGAAATTAGGCATGTTCTATAGCACATTCTGCTTATGATTGATGCTAACTTTCAAAGCACTAGCGTTATGCTTTCAAAAGATATTAGACTTGAAAGTGAAGAAATTGCAAAGGATTTCAAGACATGAAAAGCGGCCCCTAGGTCACACCTGATCATTCTACTCTTCCCTAAAAAAGGGTTGAAGAAAAACTGCTAAAAACACACTTTCCCATTCATGTTAAGATACCAAACTGAAGAGTAATGTAAAAGAAAGATAACTCTTTCAGAAAATATGAAAAACTCAAGATTGACTTGGTTGAACCATTTCCCTATTATTGAGTCTTCACTTAAAACCAAGAGGTGCGACTTTTTGTTTGTTTTGTGGCGCACGGTCACAATTATGTAGGCTTACTTGCGCAAGTGACCCCTATGTCCTCGCCGTGTCCGCAGTTTTCGACGAGGTACCCCGCGTGGCCACACTGAGCGAGGTTGCTCTCCGATCCTGTGCAGGCGAGATCGTCCATGACTATGTCGCCCGTCCCAGCGGAAACAAAGCCGTAGGTGCTGTAGCCAGTGAAACCCAGCTGTCGACATACCACGGCCGCGTCGTTGCCGTCGAAGAGGTCGTCACACACGGTGCCCCAGGCGCCATTCCAGTAGACCTCCAGGCGGCCGTTGAGGACGCTAGACCCACCCGCCAGACGTATTGTCACACTTGAAACTTTAAGAAAATTGGGGAAGATCGGAGGCAGCTGATTCCACGTAAATCATTTCTTATTGTTAAAGAGTTTCGAGAGCCTTGTTTACCTAACGCGTAACATAATGTGACTGATTGTACTGTCACATTATCCGCGCAACCATTATCACGGCTGCACAGAGATTTGGTGGGCTTCAATAAAAATAAAATAGCGAATGAAAGGAGTTATTACAACTATCTTTGTCGCAAAGAAGCTATTACTTAGTAATATTTAGCTGCTCAAAGGTAAACCGACTTCGACCTTCTTTCTTCTTCGATGGAAGCTGTGAAATAATGGTTTAGGCTTTAAAGGTACAGTTTACCTTTGGGAGCAGTGATTTTAAAAAAGTGTTCGAGATATCACATTTGATGCATATGTGTAGGTCAGTTATTTCACTAAACATCCTATCATGTCAAAAAAAAAAGTTGCAATAAAGCATAGAATATAAAGGAAATGTCACTATATTTTTTAATTATCCATAACCGTAGACGGTATAGTTTGGACACATTGTTATAACTACTTTTTCCATTTTGTATATTCAACAATATTTGACATTATGTTGATTCAACATTTTACATTGGTTGTTTCTATCTATAACTATTGAGGCACTAAAGCTGGGTTTCTGTTTCCTTCGCAAATTACATGTCTTGCCTTTAGATATCCTGGATTCGAATTTCGAGGAGAGCGTATATCGGTGACAAAGATGTTTTAATCTTTTATTGCCACCCCCCCCCCCATCACTGAGCTGGCATGGGCGGCGTTTACGCTAAAAATAGAATCTTCAAGAAGACTACATGAAGTGAAGGGTGAAGCTGTGCAAGAGAAAACAGCCCCTGCCATCTACATTATGTCTCCTGATGTACATAGGCTTCACTTACCTGTCTCACAGTTCGTACCACCCACTCCGGCTTGGCATGAACACGAATAGTAGTTCACGTAGTCTGTACAAGCTCCACCATGCTGACAGGGGGTGCTTGCACACTCGTTGTTGTCTGTGTATTCAACAAATTGAATATCACTGTGAATAATTGAAACGGATTACAACTGGCATTTTATCAAATCAGTGTAACATTACAATGATAACGAAGAAGAAGTTTAGACATGATAACCCTGTCGAACATAACGTCCACACTGTAATCTCCTGGTAATTCTGGCACTTTCTATGATCCTCATCACACCTGACAATTTTTTTGACTGAAAAATCCACTTACTGACTGAATTCTTACCGATTTCTATTATGATCATATACTTATGAAACAACTGCATTGAATCGTTTGACAATTTCCTAAAAAGAGATGAAATAAGAACTTTACTTGTTTCGCAGTGGGTTCCGACATATCCAGCTGCACATGAGCATGTGTATCCGTTGACGCCATCGGCACAGTTCCCGCCATTTTGACACGGACCACTTGAACACTCGTTGGAGTCTGCATGCACACGCAAAGTTTAATTTCAGGATTTTGTGTTCAAGGAAAAGCTTATCAGTATGTGCTCGGATATAAAGGTTAAAAACTAGTCTAAGCGCCATCTTTTGCAAAAAAAAAAAGTTTGTCTAACAATGTCGAATGTGTAATTGAAGCGGATTACAACAGGCAATTATCAAAGCAGTGTAACATTAAAATGACAAGGAAGAAGAAGGTTAGACATGAAAACTTTGAACATAATGTCCACACTGTAAACTCCTGGTAATTCTGGCACTTTCTATGATCTGCGTCACACACGAGCATTTGTTTTATTCTGACTGAAAAATCCACTTACTGACTGGATTCTTACCGATTTCTATCATGATTATATATGAGGCAACTGCATTGTATCATTTGACAATTTCCTTTAAAAAATGAAATTAAAAACACTACTTGTTTCGCAATGGGTTCCGACATATCCAGCTGCACATGAGCATGTGTATCCGTTGACGCCATCAGCACAGTTCCCGCCATTTTGACACGGACCACTGGAACACTCGTTGGAGTCTGCATGCACACGCAAAGTTTAAAGGAGAAAATATACAAAAAGACCTGCAAACTGGACAAAAAAAAATAGGAATGAATGCTATGGCAGACTCCAATAGATCTTCACACTCCTCAGGTGATATTAGGATGGTTTAATCTGTGCGTTTCAACTTGCTCAGTGACCTTTAGCCATTGACCTAGCTTCCGTGATGCGAAAACACTCTGCACTTTTTTTTTTCAATTCAATAGTTTATTTATTTCCATTATCAAAAAAAGAAAGAAAAGAAAAATGGAATGTAATCCAAAGTATAGTACAATTCTTCGATTTGTCTTTCATTCGTCTGATAAAGGCATCTTTTTTTCTTTCAAAAACAATATAAATTATTTGCGCGAATGATGTCATAAAAAGAAACAATGCACTTTGCCATGGCAACAAAAATAGTAAATAATCATAACGATGGAAAACAGTGTTCTACTAAAAAGCCAAGCTTGTAAGACGTGGAACACTGGAACAAAACAACAACAGCACCAATTTGTTATACCAATAAAACATATTCATTTTAAGTTCTTATATAATTATACTATTGTACATTTTCTCATTGATTATGGTGCTTATGCTATAAACAATACTTACTATGATTTTAGAACGCAAACATTTAAACTACATAACATATCACATTTATCTCATTTATGACACAGACACTATAGGGCCGTGAAGGATATGCCAGGAAAATTGACCAGAAAGGAAGATATGCAATCGGCCACACAAAACATGACGACAACAACAACAACAATAGCAACACAAAACACAGAAATAACAGAAATTGTGAAATTGCACACAGACAAATACTGGACAACGAAGAACGAGGAAAGAGGAGCAGGGAAGAATAGAAAAGGAAAAGGAGAAGGAAAAGGAGAGGGATGGAAAAGGTCTGTGGACACATAACAAAATCTGAAGGACAAGTGACACATAAAGGGTTTTTCATTAAACAGAATTAACTGGTATATATGAAAAAAAATATATTTTTAAAGTTTATATTTAAATGTAGTGAACTTCACAGATTCTTTTTAATCATTATTTAAGCTATTCCAAAATCTTGGTCCTGTATACACAAATGTATTTTGAGTGCATACAGTTCTCATCAAGGAAAGATGAAATTCTTTAGATTTTCTCGTGGGATAGTTATGTACGTGGCTGATACGGTGAAATAGAATATGAAATATTTTGGGTAGGTGGTTTGCAGTTGTAATCAAACATTAATTGTCCAAGTTGAAATAAATAAAACTCTTTTATTTTCATGATTTTGTGTTCAATTAAAAGCTTATCAGTATGTGCTCGGATATAAAGGTTAAAAACTAGTCTAAGCGCCATCTTTTGCACAAAAAAAAAGTTTGTCTAACAACGTGGAATATGTAATTGAAGCAGATTACAACAGGCAATTTATCAAAGCAGTGTAAAATTAAAATGACAAGGAAGAAGAAGGCTAGAAATGAAAACTTTGTTGAACACAATGTCCACACTGTAAACTCCAGGTAATTCTGGTACTTTCTATAATCTGCGTCACACATGAGCATTTTTTTTTCTGACTAAAAAATCCACTTACTGACTGGATTCTAACCGATTTCTATCATGATTATATATGAGGCAACTGCATTGTATCATTTGAAAATTTCCTAAAAAAAAGATGAAACAAAAACACTACTTGTTTCGCAGTGGGTTCCGACATATCCAGCTGCACATGAGCATGTGTATCCGTTGACGCCATCAGCACAGTTCCCGCCATTTTGACACGGGCCACTGGAACACTCGTTGGAGTCTGCATGCACACGCAAAGTTTAAAGGAGAAAATATACAAAAAGACCTGCAAACTGGACAAAAAAAAAAATAGGAATGAATGCTATGGAAGACTCCAATAGATCTTCACACTCCTCAGGTGATATTAGGATGGTTTAATCTGTGCGTTTCAACTTGCTCAGTGACCTTTAGCCCTTGACATTGTGTCCGTGATGCGAAAACACTCTGCGGCACTTTTCTTTCCAATTCAATAGTTTATTTATTTCCATCATCAAAAAAAAAGGAACATAATCCAAAGTGGTACAATTTTTCGATTTGTCTTTCATTCGTCTGATAAAGGCACTTGTTTAAATACAGTATAAATTATATGCGCGAATGATGTCATAAAAAGAAACAATGCACTTTGCCATGGCAACAAAAATAGTAAATAATCATAACGATGGAAAACAGTGTTCTACTAAAAAGCCAAGCTTGTAAGACGTGGAACACTGGAGCAAAACAACAACAGCACCAATTTGTTATACCAATAAAACATATTCATTTCAAGTTATACTATTGTACATTTTCTCATTGATATATGGTGCTGATACTATAATAAACAATACTTACTGCGATTTTAGAATGCAAACATTTAAACTATTATGACCATGATGACATATCACATTTATCACAATTATGGCACAGACACTGTAGGGCCAGGTATGCCAGGAAGATTGACCAGAAAGGAAGATATACAATCGGCCACACAAAACATAACGACAACAACAACAACAATAGCAACACAAAACACAGAAATAACAGAAATTGAGAAAGTGCACACAGACAAATACTGGACAACGAAGAACGAGGAAAGAGGAGCAGGGAAAATGGAGAAGGAAAAAGAGAAGGAAAAGGAGTGGGATGGAAAAGGTCTGTGGACACATAACAAAATCTGAAGGACAAGTGAAACATAACGGGTTTTTCATTAAACAGAATTAACTGGTATATATGGAAAACAAATGTTTTTTTTTTTTAAGTTTATACTTTAATGTAATTAACTTCACAGATTCTTTTTAATCATTGTTTAAGCTATTCCAAAATCTGGGGCCGGTATAAACAAATGTATTTTGAGTGTATACAGTTCTCACTAAGGAAAGATGAAATTCTTTAGATTGTCTCGTGGGATAGTTATGTACGTGGTTGTTACGGTGAAATAGAATATGAAATATATTGGGTAGGTGATTGCAGTTGTAATTAAACATAAATTGATCAAGTTGATACAAATACAACTCTTTTACTTTCAGGAATTTGTGTTCAAGGAAAAGCTTATCAGTATGTGCTCGGATATAAAGTTTAAAAACTAGTCTGAGCGCCATCTTTTGAAAAAAAAAAAATTGTCTAACAATGTCGAATGTGTAATTGAAGCGGATTACAACAGGCAATTTATCAAAGCAGTGTAACATTAAAATGACAATGAAGAAGAAGGTTAGACATCAAAACTTTGTTGAACATAATGTCCACACTGTAAACTCCAGGTAATTCTGGTACTTTCTATGATCTGCGTCACACATGAGCATTTTTTTTTATCTGACTAAAAAATCCATTTACTGACTGGATTCTTACCGATTTCTATTATGATTATATATGAGACAACTGCATTGTATTATTTGACAAGTTCCTTAAAAAAAAAAAAATGAAATAAAAACTCTACTTGTTTCGCAGTGGGTTCCGACATATCCAGCTGCACATGAGCATGTATATCCGTTGACGCCATCAGCACAGTTCCCGCCATTTTGACACGGGCCACTGGAACACTCGTTGGAGTCTGCATGCACACGCAAAGTTTAAAGGAGAAAATATACAAAAAGACCTGCAATCTGGTCAAAAAATAGGAATGAACGCTATGCCAGACTCCAGTAGATCTTCACACTCCTCAGGTGATATTATGATGGTTTAGTCTGTGCGTTTCAACTTGCTCAGTAACCTTTAGCCCTTGACACTGTTTCCGTGATGAGAAAACACACTGCACTTGCAAGGGAAGCACATATCCTTAATCTATATTTTGCATTTTACACCAAAGTAAACAATTCATTACAAATTACCTAATTCTATACTATTGTGAAATTGTAGAATGCAATTTCATGGTGTACATCGGTAGGATTGGAATACGTGTGTTTATTCACACGACAGAAAGAGCTGCATCAAATAATGAACATTACAAGCACTGCTAAAATGTTTTTACTGAAGAAACCCGGAAGTGGCATCCTACAGAACTCTACAAAACTACAGAAGTTGCGCTTAACACTTTTTTTTTTTTTTTGCTCATTAGCTGGTGACATCCGGAAATGGCACCAAAAAGTCTGAAGTTCACCCCCCCCCCCCTCCCCGCTTTTGAAAACATGGTGCCGGCCATGGACCCAATCAGTCATACGAATTTAAACAGCTTTTCACTGTAACTGACCATACTGGATTACACACGTGTGTATCTATATCAGTATTTTAAGTTGTATTTTTAGGCACTTCCGTTTATGGAAGTGTTCAACAAGATTACATTCAGTATAACAGAGGGTACATTCAGTGTTTCATGCAACACTTCACGTCCACAAAAGTAGATTGGTCATACTCGTGCCACATGTTGTTCCCTCGAATCCCGCTGCGCACGAGCAAGTGAATGAATTGAAGCCGTCAGTGCAAACGCCACTATTTTGGCACGGGTTGCTGTCGCACTCGTTCACTGCTGCAGAGAGAATGGGAAAACAGATAAGGGTTCTTCATATTTTCAGTCTACAGAGATGAATTGCATAAAGACAAGAAACGCACATACACACACACACACAAGCCCCTACATATTCTTATGGTGAATGAACCATGAACGAAATTCAAATTCAAACTAAGTTTGAATTTTAATTTTAATTTGTGTCAATATTAATATGAGCGTCATAAGGAGAATGCTATCAGTTCATATACCCAAATGAAGGAAAGGAATCGCGTCTGTGTGAGTAATGCATTATTGCTATTCCCCTAAGGTTACATAAATATTCACAAAAACCCAGATTCGTTGTCATTATAATAAAAGCGATAATAATAACAATAGTAACAATCATTATATCAATAATAATAATAATAACAATAATAATACTAACAATAGTAAAAATAATAATAATGATGAACATGATAATAAGAATGATAATCATATTAACGGAATTAATACGAAAAAGAAAAAAAAAGGCTCTCTCATAGAAGAGCGTATTGATATGAACAGTGTGACTATTTCAATACTGTTTCTGGGTTTGTTTGTGTTTTTTGCTCTGCTTTTCTTTTTGGTTTCTTTAGTGTTTTGTGTTTTGCAACTATATTATTCAAATCTTTGTATTCACTGAGGGAGGGCTACTGAAGCGATCTTCTCAGACTTCTTTGATAAGTTGCTATACGTTTGACTCGCTAACGCTGAATAACCGGTTCAAACCACTAGAATCTGGTAATGGACAGTCTCTCTTTAAAAATCTTATGAGGAGTTGATGTAATTGTCATGCATTTTTTTTTTTTTAGTTTGAAAACCAATATGACTTTAAACTATTATGGAAATGGGATTGTGTTGACGAAAAAATAATCCCTTTGAATAGGTGGAACACTTTAGAGCTACAAATGCTCGCCATGCTTTACTGCACCGCTGTATTGTCACTGCCTTTATATAATTTTAGTTAGTAATGGTTACTGCTTAGATTAAATTACGTGATTAAACCTGACAGGTGATCCTCACTGGAAATATTTTAACAGAATTACACTTCAGAATTCGTTGTTATTCGTACAATATTAAATAATGATATGAATAATGGTGCTACAATGATATGATTGCATTTTTCATGGGTTAACTCGTACTCGCAGGGTGGTACCATCATTTTTCATCAGAGTTAACGTTATCATGTTCCCATATACAGAGAATAAGGTAGAACTATCGCGTTTAATAGGTATATTGAAGACACGATTTTAAAAGATGTTAATTAACTATTGGATAGAATCTGAACTCCAGACCTCTCGATTACAAATCAAAAGCCTTGTTTTCTAGAACACAGTGCCACAACAAGGCATTGAGGAAGTAGAACAAGTAAACTGTGATACTTAATATCTGAAAGGCATGCAAATGAGCTGAGAATTTCATACCACCGTCACAGTTCTTGCCGCCATAACCACTGACGCATGTGCATGTGTAATCGTTAACACCATCTGAGCAAGTGCCTGAATTTTGGCATGGCAAGCTAGCGCACTCGTCAATATCTGTCACGGAAGATCAGAAAATTAATGGAAATTGAGTAAATATGTACAAGAGCTAGAATAAAGGAGAATATCTCTATTTTTTTAAAACAAAATGCAACTCTTTCCCAATAGCGTCATAGCTTTATTGTTTATCACCAAAACAAAGCAAAGCCATACCCATGCCCAGCATACCGAATACTCCATTGAGTGTGGTAAACTTTCAACTTTCAACATATAACTTTATTTTTTATTTCCATAAAATAAATAATGAAAATTATATACAATGCATTAACAGAACATTTTTGTAATAATGTCAAAAAACGAAAATTAACAAAATACATGTGATACAACATTAATTCATTTCTTAAAGGTGTATACATATGCATAATACAAGGATTGGAATGGAAATGGAGGGTTCCACTAACGTAAAAAGCAAAGTTTGTACCGTATGGGACGCACAGAAATTACACAAGAAAACAAATATCTTTAAACGTACGGATTGGGCGCAGAACACCATATTCTCATGATGTGTGATTATCAAACGAAGCTAGTTATTTTCAGACAATTTTAGACAATAATCTTTTTCTTTCGAAATGTTTAAGCTGTCTTTTGTACGGCGATCCTATGCAATAACGACAAATACAATCACTGCATTTTATATGATAAGTAATTTTGAGGCTGTGTACTACGATATGCCTACTTCATTATCCTTTTTTTAACGCAATTTCTATGAGATTATTCTTCATACTTTAGACTTCGATAATCAATTACCTGTTTGGCATAATATCCCGTTATATCCAGGAGAACAGGAACACGTAAAGCCATTGACACCGTCGTTACACGCCCCACCATTGGCGCAAGGTGCGCTGCCGCATTCATTGATGTCTACACGAAACAACACCAGAAAGTAACACTGAATACAATGACGTGTTGAGAGTAACAATAACACATTAGGGCTCGACATGAACTCAACGCGTTTGTAAAACAATGTAAAATGTTTTTAAGAATCAGGCGATCGTCAACTCCACAGGCGAGACAAACAAAACTTACAAAGGTCTACCTTTCCTATCCCACAGCGCCTTTTCAGGACTTGTTCCTGATTGTCTTTGACATAAGAATAATACACCCTCAATAGCCTAAAACAGATGGGCTGCCACGGTAAACAGAAAAAGAGCATATTTAAATTCCTAATTTAGACAATCGGAACTTAAGCAATGCATATGCAACAAAAAAAAAATCAAACATGCAGATTCTGAGAACCAGATGAGTGTAACATGTATACTTCGGCACAAGCAAATCCTTACCAAAAGTTTTGGCAATATCTTAACGACCTGGAATAAATACATGCTCACGCAAAACAATTTACTGTGTTCAGTCCATTCCAAAGTATTCCGTATCGCTTACCGGTCTGACAGTACAATCCATCGTACCCTGCGACGCATGTGCAGGTGTACCGGTTCACTTCATCGGTGCAAGTTCCAACGTTTTGACACGGGTTACTACTACACTCATCTTTTTCTGGAAAAAAAAAAAATAGAGAAAAGAAAATTATGATAGCAAAATAATACAATAGGCTGTCTTCACACATCGCATTTCAAACAAAATACCATTTTCACCACGGTTGCTTAATAGTACAGTCTACTATGTCGAAATATTGGGTCCCGTGAGATTTTCGTGCCAAAATTGATTTTTTTAGCTAACTTGGTCAATTTGGGGGTGCTGAATCCAAAAAACTTTGGTTCCATTTTTTCTGACCACGTCTTCAGTCGCCATTTTGAATTTCAAAATGGCCGCTATAGCAAACTGTATTTTGACCCAATTCCCATAATGTGAGCACCATAGAAGGTTCAGATTTGATGCAAAAAGCATGTTTGTGATGTCAGACATTCTGATACACCATTTTCTAATAATTGTAGAGAGCTTTGATACAATTTTTAGGCAGCCATCTTGAAACTCAAAATGGCCGCCATAGCTAAATATATTTTTACCCATATCTCAGGTTGTAAGCATTATGTAGAGTATAAATTTGGGGCAAAAAGCAAGCATATGATGTCAATAATGCTCATTATATACATTCTTTTATTTAATGACGGATCATTTTCCTTAGCGGCCATCTTGAATTTCAAAATGGCTACCATAACAAATGTAATTGGACCGGTATACACATCGTATGCATTGTGTAAGGTTCTAATTTGGGGCAGAGAGCATGCATATATTGTCAGACATTCTGAAACATCTTTTTCTGAAACGATGGTTCATTTTTATATCAATGGTGGCCATCTTGAAATTCAAAATGGCCGCCATAACTGAATGTATATTTTGACCCATATCTCATGTTGTACGCAATACAGACAGTTCGCATTTCGGGTATAAACCGGTCTCATGATGTTGAACATTCAGATGCATTTTTCCCCTCCCTGAAATTGCAGATCACTTTCAAGGCTGCCTTCTTAAAATTCAAAATGGCTGCTTTTCAGCTAATATCTCTGGTTACAAGCAACTTTTAGACATATCAATGTTTATGGTGGCGTACAGTGTACATTATATAAAACACACACACATAGGGCCTATACATCCTGTAATATTGGATTATTTGTATTGGTCGCCACTCTTGAAATTCAAGAAGTATTTTGACCATATTTGGTGTTGTAAGATCTGTAATGACCCAAGCATGGTGAAACGATCATGTATAAGTCAATCACTTCATTGAATATTGCGTGAGCGGAAGTGTTTCCTGTCCTGTAGGTACACTGTTGAGTTGAAATGCAAAAAGGCTGCCATGTGAAACATTCCTTTAAAAGCATAGAGTTTGGGTAAAATTTTGTGAATGGGAAATCATGTGATTTTGATGTTAAAAACAAATGACTTAAAAAAAACTGTGTCTGAGTGACTGAATAATGTCCCATTTAGACAATTTGGTTGTAAGAACTTACAATATTAGCTCTATATACTCTAATAATTCATGGGATAGTCACTTAGATAATTAAATGTTTCCTAGGCTCATTCCCTGCACGTATTTTTAAAGAAACAGCACTCTAAAGCTGTACACAGGGGAGAATTAGTTCTAAATTCTTCCAGAAATAATGACTTTTGCATTTCTTGCTTTTAAGCATGATAATGAATTTTGTGGCTACCGTTGGTGTAGGAAGCTCGAAGCATTTTATAATAATTGAACGATTTATGCATACCCTTTGGAAATATCTACAATCTAATATATCATATTTATAGGTAATAGAGGCACAAATTAGGTTGTGAGAGTTTACAAGGTTCGTTCTCTGACTGGACATATTGCATCAAGTCTCTACGAGGGTAAAGCAGGAAATTGTCCTGATTGTTCAAAGTCATCCACGCCAAACTTCTGGAGGCACTGTGTCATAGCACATTCTGCATGATTCAAGGTTTAGATACTTCTTGGTCCATCTGCTCGTGGAGACATCCTCAAATTTTCAACTTCAGCCAGCACCATGAAAGGCATGAAAAAGCAGACCTTTAGTTGTTTCTGTTTTTTTTTTCGCAACAAACTGCAGGGCATAATCTCTCAAAATTGTCAATTGTACCTTTATCATCTAATTTTCCAGTGATGGAGCAGACAACATGCAATGCAGTAAGTGAAGCAAACCACCAAGATCCATCAGGATAATTGAAATGGTAGAGTCTACGTAATAATCATAAATATCTCTGATTTTCCCGTTGCTCTAATACATACAATGGTATGAGGCTATCTGTTGTGAGTGACGGCTGACAGTAACTCCCATGGCATCTTTGATGAACTCTTTTATTTTCTTTCCATGATGTGGTCTCTGTGTCAGATGGAATTGACTGCTCAGTATTTCAACTTTCAGGCTGATTATTTGGCTCGGTTTTGTGAGTTTCTAAGGCATGGGTAGGAATGACGAGAAGGCCATGAAACAATGAGATGAAGAGTGATTGTGGAATTGCTTAGAACTTTAACCTTTCAATACTTGTATCGTTCAGAAATGACTGGATAATGACAAGTCTATCAGGCTGTACAACCAGTAAAATGTTATGAAGAATTGGTGATCCCTTAGGCCTAAGCTTAATGACTTTGGATCCAATCTTACATGGTGTTTTTTTGCACGAGCTGAATGTCTGGCCTTTCTCACAACAATCCAGAGATCATAATATTATGTTCTAATTCTCTCAGATACAAATTCTTAGTACAGAACATTAAAACTGCCCTTTTCATCTCTTTCTAGAGCATCTCCCTTGAATGTTTGTGATACCTGACTGCCAAACACCACATTCGTCAGCTTCAAGGCAGTGACAATTTCTTACATTACCCTCGTGTTATGATCTTCTAAGTTGTGGAGGAATTCTGATGGATGCAAGCGCCACAGAACTGAGCTATCATTGCTCCTCTGTAGTTTTAGAATCATTGGCTGTACAGCAGTAAGCATCTTCGAAGTCTTGATAATTGAAGATGACCCACTCAAGGGCAATCAGGAAAAAGCCTATTTATTCCTTCTTCATTCTGTGTTATTCCAGAAATATATCGAGCAAACCTTACGTATTTCAGTTTATGGCCAACAAAGAAGCTTGTGAATGGGATGCCTGGTAGGGTGACCATAGCTTTTCTTGCCATTGCGAGACTTTTTCTTGTTTGTCTTCATTCTCTTGAGGCAGCATCACCTTCAATTACATCAATGCTTGCTTTTGTACAAATATTCATTGATTGGGATTAAATATAATCATTAACGAGGTTCCACAACGCAAAATAGTGTGTTGCCCGAGAGGCAAAAACGAACCGTATTAGCGGGTTTTTGGCTATACGGGATGTAACGCTTACACGCTTGCCCACACTATCGGATAGTGGTATGCCCCCTCCCCCCCTTACGCAGTTTCTGCCCCTCAGCATCTCTTGATGACGTAATCAGAACCTCATCCTTACATTTTGAATTTTGGGCGGCTATTTTGAATCGAGAGATGGCTGTCATTCTGCGTGAATTGGAAATAAATTCAAACTAACTAGGACAATTTTGGCACATTCATCTAAGGTTCTTACCACAGTATTATAATTATGTTTTCTATGGCGGCCGTCTTGAATTTCAACATGGTGGCCTATCTAATGATCCACAATTAGGAAACAGCTGTACTGCACTGTTGGACACCACAAGCATGTGCATTCTTGAAGATTTGATGCTTCTACAATAATTGCAAACCGAGATATGGGTAAAAACGCTATGGCGGCCATTTTGAATTTCAAGATGGCGGCCTACAAACTCTACAAAGCAAGCCACAATATCAGAAAATGATAAATCAGAGTGTCTGACATTATAACGATGTATTTTGCACCAAGTTTGAGGTTTCTACTATGGTCACTTTATGAGATATGGGTAAAAATACAGCTTGCTATGGCAGCCATTTTGAAATTCAAAATGGCAGCCTACAAATTGTATCAAAACAATCCACAATAGCAGACAAAGATTTAACAGAATGTCTGACATCACACCAAATTGTAAGCTTCTGCAATGCTCACTTTATGAAATACGGGTCAAAATACAGTCTGCTAGGGCGGCCATTTTGAAATTCAAAATGGCGGCTGAAGACGTGGTCAGAAAAAATGGAACCAAAGTTTTTTGGATTCAGCACCCCCAAATTGACAAAGTTAGCGAAAAAAAAATCAATTTTGGCACGAAAATCTCACGGGATTACATAGTAGCCTCTACTATAACCTGGAAGCTTTGTTTCAAACCATCATTAATAATCATACTCCTGGCTGGAAAGCGGCAACTTGGACATTAATGTGCTTTGCTGTAGGGCAGAGTGGCGTGTCGAGGTCATAACGTATATGTATAAAGATATATAATCATGTAGATTTGAACGCGTATTCACTACTTAAATATGAAGAGTTTGTTTGCAAAAACCAATAAGTCCATATTTGCCATATGGAGATGTTTGCGATTAAAGGTCAAGACAAATGAAGAAAATAATAAGAAATTTGTTTATTCTTTTGATCATAACTTCAAAAATGAACCATTAAATGTAGTGACCAATATCATTTAAAAGGTATTATTTGGTACTTTATGACAGAGACCGTACAAATGTACTTCAAAATCTTCAAAAATGGACTTATCAGTTTTTGCGAACAAACTCCTCTTATATTATATATATGAATATAGATATTAGTTAGATTGCCATTACTTATATGATTAGAATGGTTATATCGAAGAAATTAGAGTGGGATAGATAACCACCGTCACCAACCATTTGAACTAAGGTTTTGGTCAAAGATCTAAGTTAGGTTGAAAATAAGCAATATGATGCAAGATATGTATACACACACATGTACAATCTTGCACAAAAAGGATATTTATGAAAATGCTAAAGATATAATGACATAATTCATGCAATAGAGTCTTGCTGTTTGTTTTGTTCAAGTCCTATTGCTGTGCATGTTGCTGTTTTCTTTCTGTTTATCACGTGTTCTTTTAAACAGGTAATCGAAAATGGATATTGATAAAGGGAGCGAAAGAATTAAGGAAATTAATTGTATCAATAAAATAATGAATCAACTTTCACAACCCCAGAAAAGCCAGTATAAGGACTTTTCAGGGTAGTATTCCGGAGCTCAGAGGTAAAAAAAAAAAAAAAAAAAAAAATGTTGCAATGCTTTAGATTTTAACTTGGTTTGAACGCAAATAAATGCATTTGCAGATGTTTGGATTTCTTCAAGTAAGATATTTCATATTTTGAATTTGTATATGCATGATACATGCATCATTGTTTGACTCACTCTTCCTATTGCATAATAAAACTTAAATTGTGTCACCAGTTTTGTACAACTAAATACGCCAACCCTACAGAATAATCATATAAACAGAACAAATGAATAAATAAGATAAATGGCATGAATAATTTCCCATGTTTATCATTCGATTCCTATAAAAAAAAACCAAATAACAACAAGAAAATAACTGCAAAAAACAAACAAACAAACAACAAATATCAGAATTACCTGTTTCACACTGTGGTCCCTCGTATCCTGGCTGACACTGACAGGTAAACTGGTTGACCTGGTTTACACATATTCCGCCATTTTGGCATGGACTGCTTGCACACTCGTTGATATCTAACATGATTGATGCCATCCCAAACAAAACAAAAAAGATGCCATCCCAAACAAACAAAAGAGAAAGATAGAAATATAGTAATTGAAACCAATTCATTAAACTTCTATCTTGTTTGTTTGTTTGTCATACTACTTCACCGTGACTACGTTAAGGGATGGTACCAATTCTGTTGAGATGGGGCTTCAGGATTCTATCTTTTTTTTTAAATGTGTATTTTTTAAACTTATTTTTCTTAGATAATGAGAAACCTCTTTTAAATAAGAAAGACCATTATTTCTAAGAGGAATTCCAAGTTTATTTGATGAAAATTTGTTTTGAAATGGCTCTGATATCCAAAACAAGCAAATCCTAGTAAAAGGTGGGACCCAACTTTTTTTTTTAGTGACCACTTTATTTTACTTTGTTTTGGATATTTCAGCCATTTCAAAACCAATTTTCATCAAATTAATATTGAATTCCTGTTAGAATTTCATAACGTTGTTTGTAAGTATCATGCAAAGAGTTAAAGGCTGAATCATTATCTTAACCAATACTATACTATTCCTTTAATAGCGAGTCAGATCCGTTTCTGACACCAGCCCGCTCGAATGAAATGAAACGAATGAACAGCGCAACATTTTTTTTTTTGCAGGGCACAGTGCAGACACTTCCATTTTTACAGACATACATACACACACACACACACGTACAATGTATGCAGAGTGAATGGAACATTATGGCCACGTTGAAATTGTTCCATGCATCGTTGCACCATGCTCTGACTATTATGCACGTTATCAAAAAAAAAAATATTATGTTTGTTATCATTATCATTTTTTATTAACATTACTCACTTATAGTCTGCTGAGAGAAATAGACCACTCACTGTGGTACCTACCGAGGGTTATTAAGCAATACATTATTTGCGGCATTTTTTTTTTTTTAGTCCATTTTCGTCAAATAATTCAAAGCTGTCGCCACTCATCAATCGCACGCGGGGCCATCAGCGAATAAATTTGCAAAACGAACTGTGTACAGTGATTAAGTAATGTACTGCAACTACTATCGGAGCACGCATTAGTGTGTAGCCTGTACAGACACTTTTTAAGTACTTGATTTTAAAGTAATGATCTATCCATAAACTTGTTAACTGATAACTATGAATCTGAAAATATGAAAGGTAATTTTATGATATTCTCCCCTTTTATAGAGAAAAATTGGTTAATATTCTTATTTATTGTGCATCATGTATAGACGATACTGTCTTTACGAGCCAAAAATAAGTTACTGCTACTGTTGCATCATAATCATTGAATTACAGTAATCCATTCGTGCATGATGCAAATAAGATTTAATCTTGATTGAACCCGTTTCGGGTGTGTTTTAGGGCATATTTGGTAAATATTGAAATGGGAATGAATGTGATAAATGTGTACATGAAACCAAATAGGAGGGAATAATAGAAACAAAGAGTGTTATCTTCTCACACACTGAACGTATTAAAGGAAAATGCTTTAAGTAATTACGGTCATCGCTAAATGTGAGACTGTGGGACCAAACACATCTTGATATATTTGGGGCATGATAGTCTGGTCTCATTTTAATTCAATTCAATTCAATTTGATGCATTTCGATCCAATTCGGTTCAATTCAATTCAATTAGATTCAATTCAATTCATTTTAATTGTCCAACAAAAAAGAATTACAGTGAATTCAGTGCGGCATTTTTACATATAAATGACGAAACATAACAAATACAATATAAAATTATACGTAGAGAGAGAAAGACACGAAATAGTACATGACAGATAAATAAATAATCGAACATGCCAGCAAAATCAAACTGAAAAGAACAATCGTATAAAAACGTGGCATAAACCGACTCAATCTTCATAATGTTAAAAACTCCAGAAACCTTATCTGTTGCTACGTTCCCAGTCTCAAACCCCTCCCTCCATGTCAGCCCGCGATAAACTGAAACAACTCAAACCAACTCGCTTTAGAATACAATACAACAAACAAATTAACACTTACAAAAATAATATCAGTGATTATCATTACATAAATTTCTTTCTAAATTCCACAAATAATGCCAACCAATGCTTATTACTAGCACCAACACAACGTAATGACAAAACTTCAAATGTGTCTGCAGTACTCTACCTGTGTTACATCTTCCTCCTTCGTAACCCGTTCCTGTACAGTCGCAGTAATATTGATTAATACGATCTTCACACACTCCGCGGAAGCAAGGGTAACTTTCGCATTCGTTGATATCTGGAAGGGAAAAACAATAGAATGACGCAATAGGAACAATTGAACAATAGCAAATAAACGTTATATGATTGGGTGTATGATTTTATGCCCCTGTGGTGTATATAGATAGATAGATAGATAGATATTAAAATCGATATCAAAAACACAAATATATATATATATATATATATATATATACGTATATATGAAGAGCTTGCTTCCAAAAGCGCTAAATCCATCATTTTTCAATAGATTTAGCGCCTTTTGGTTGCAAGCACTTCATATATAACATATATATATATATATATATATATATATATATATATATATAGTATGTTCTGAAGATTTCGGTCATAAAAAGGGAACGAGCCACTTTCAGTCATTGGGAAGTATATCTGCCATCAGATGGAATGGAATCTCACTTTTGCATGTCTAATGGAGGAATACTTTTGAAATTGTAAGGTTAAAAAAAATCTTATATTCTATTCTGTTAAATTTCTCATCATTTAACCGCAGATTTAATCACAAATATCTCAAAGTATCTCAAACTGAGAAGAATGAATTCAACTCTTTCTGCGATTAAACTGTTCAAATTATATCAATATGAAAATGTATAATGTATATACAAGGAAATCATTCTTTTTAAGGATGCATATAAAAGTGTGTTATAACCATCTCATACGTTGTGTATTGCGATATAATCACGCAGGTGTGTTGGGTGTGCTTGAAAGAGAAAAAAAAAGTGATAGAAAGGAGGAAACAGAGAGAAGAAAGATTATAATATATTTATGTGTATGTGTGTGTATGTTTCGTATGATTGTAGTGTATCTGTGCGTGTGTGGGGTGTGCAAGGTCGATACGTTTAGGACCGTAATGAGTGTAACCCTTGCTGCTCTCTCTCTCTCTCTCTCTCTCTTCATGTTAGTGCAGGGATAATTGATTACTTGAGCATTATCCGGACATGGAGAATGATAACGCAGCAAGTGTGTATGTATGAAAGTGATAGATGGAGAGCGGTTTATCCAATATGCCATTAGCCGTGTAACCTTATGACAATACCAATATTGCAAGTAAAGATGGCAGGAATGCGTTTTCTGCCTCTATACCCCTCAAATTACCTCACTTTCAATATAATAGGTATCTGATATGGGATACATTAGCTTATTTACTTTCCGAATCCGAAATACTCATCGTGCTTTTCTTACGATTAAAGCACACGTGTTTAAGGCGTAGTTATGGTTCAGATGGAGCTATTCCGATCTTAACTTTTTGCGAGATGATTAGAAAGCAGTTATGAAATGCTAAAGAGCAAACAATTCTAGAAGGAATTCAACGTTTATTTGATAAAAATCGGTATTGAAATGGCCGAAACATAATAAAGTAAACAGAAGCGATTCTTATAAAAGGTAGGTAAATCCGACCATTTAGTAGGACCTCTTTGTTTTGGATATGTCAGCCATATCAGAACCAGTTTTCGGTTACATCAAATACACTTTGAATGACTTTTAGAAATGAATGCTTTTCATATTTCAGATGACGAAGTCTGTTACTTTCTCGCAAAAAGGCAGATCCCTGAAACCCCACCTAGATACAAACCCAAACTTTTTTTTTCTTTTTAACCAGAGTCACTGCAAAAAAGTCGAAAATTGATTGTATGGCATTTATTATTATTTTTTTTTTTAAACCAGATTGGAAGTAATGATGCAAATGTACTGTAGAGAAACATTCTGGTTACTGTTTTACATTTAAATATATCTTATATACTTTGGATACGTTACAGTTCCATAACGGAAAAATACAAAACGTTATTAGGCTGTTCTTGTTCTCCCCTCAATTTTTTTCTTTCTTGTAATGAACTTTGATTTTATGTTCATATTAACTGTAGTGCTCTGGAAGTGCTCAACTACATAGGAGCTCAAATATGTTGTAGGTAATTACCTGTCTCACAGTGCGTTCCTCGGAATCCAGGGACACATGTGCACGAATACCGATTGATCTCGTCAGAACACGACCCGCCATTTTGACACGGGTTACTCGCACACTCGTCTGTATCTGTACAGTGGGACAGGGGTGTTGAACGATAAGCTAGAAATAGCACCAAAACCAACATGCTAAAATATGCTCAGGGAAGTGATGGTCGATCTCACCTGTGCCTCCGGAAACATGGAGGAGTCTTACGTAAACGAGGAATACCAAATATAAAGAAAGAACATATTGTGAAAACACATTCAAAGCATCGCAAAAAATTGAATGATTCAAAGAGAAACATTTCATAATACAAGATAATGATGATGAAAATATCTAGTTGTTTTAAATGACTTGCGGAAAATACTGCTTTTACATGTCTTCGACAGAGTCACAAAACCGTTGCAAATACCGCTATGATAATTTTATTATCTTACTGGTTTTCCTTGAGATAGTTACACTCTTTTCCTCGTGTCATTGCGGAATTTTGTGACTGTCGGAGATGTTTAACTATTGTCTATTCTGCAAAAAACAGTGTCTAACAGAATTCAATACAGAATCTCTGCCGATAACATCGTGATTGTATAGAACGGCAACAGGCTTTACAGGTTTTGTTGCACGTTCGCTATTCTGTGATGCTCTGGAACCGATAGAGGACCACACTGATGCTTTGAAATCGGGCCTTAATGTAGGAAGTGATGACATCCAAAGATTAACGGGTTTTTGCAACAAAAAAAAAGAAGAAAAAAAAATCTCAGACAGTTGATATAGCTATGCAAATGAGGAGCTCATGATGTTATCACCTCAAGGTTTTCCAAGTGAACGAGGAGAATCAGTTATGCTTTATCATAAATGAACATAAATTTTACGATTTTATGTACAAACTATATGGCAAATATTGTAAGCTGATGACATTATCAACTCGCTATTTGTATATCCAAATGTACTGTTCAACAACTGCTTGAGTGAAAACAAAAACTCAACTCCATAAATTCATTACTTTAATAATATCTTAATCCAATATTGATGAAATTTTCACTTATGTGTTTAAAAAGAAAATGGTACTCGTTCTTCTCCAAATAGCCTTTTACCGGTCTGGAGTTCTCTTTAAGAATTAAATAGAAGTATCCATGTCTTGTTCTGCACCAGGATTTTTTTTTTCTTTTTTTACGTGCCATTGTTAGGATGGTCCCCGCCAGTGGGGTAAAAATGAAATTCTTACCTGATTGGCATTGTAAGCCCTCATATCCAGGCAGACATGAACATGTATACATGTTAATGGCTTCATGGCAAGTTCCTCCATGCTGACATGGGTTGCTGGCACACTCCAAGATTTCTGAAAGTAATATGAATATTGCGGTGTCACCATTTTAGCTAAGAATAAGTTAGAATAAAAAAAGAAGTCACCAACAAGCGCAAGAAGCACATCATTAACGGTCCGGACGACCTCTTCAAGCGCCTTGGTTAGAGTTGTTGTTGTTTGTTGTTTGTTAATATCCATCTGCGAAGATGGCTGGATAGCCCATATTCAGCTACGTTAAGCTGGTCTTCCATGGGGTCCAGTTGGATGTGAGGTGGGACCACTTCACCGGGTTAAACACCCTGCTCTTTGCGATGAATGAATGCAGTGGGATCTTTTACGCGCATGAGTTATTACTCTCTCATACACGGGACCTCCATTTTATGTCCTATCCGAGGGACAGAGTGTTTTGTCGCTTGCTAGAGGGGACAGTATGTTTACACACAACATTGCTCAGTCCAGACTCGGGTTCGAACCCGAGCCGCGTGATCGTGAGGCAGACGCGCTACTGTCTCTTCCTCGACACTTCGACCTAGGAAATATCCGGCCCTCTTTCATCTGCAGATCTCACTTATAAGTTTGAATGTGAACGGTTTGCAGAGTAAGCTACATATGGGAATTTTGGACCTACATTTGCAAGCATATGATGTCATCTGTCTTTTAGGGACAAAAACAGACACACCAAATTTGTCTCAATCTCATATTTGCAGTTTTCAGTGTAATGGTATGCCAAAATATTCCAATAAACAAAAGTTTGGTGGGTTTCATGGTATGTATATTCTGATGAATAACCATATTTTTAATTGTTCTGAAAGAATTCATCAACAGTTTCTGAATCAATTTTATTGGTCAAGGTAGATAGTAAAATTTTTGGTTTTCAGTTTATTGTTGGTGCAGTGTACTTGCCATGTGAGGGATCAATTCACCATTCTAATGAAGTTTTTGACAATCTGGTGCAGGATATTATTGATATTAAAATATCAAAAAAAAGATATGATGCACCCTTTTGTTTGTTGGGTGATTTTAATGCCAGGACGGGCTTGCTTGATGATTTTTTAGATGTAGAGGATGTGTTAACAGATCAGAGTGGATTAGGCTTTTGTAATGATGTCTCTAAAATGCATGTAACTACTGATATTCTAACTTCTCGTCACAATACTGATGTCAATGTAAATAGTAATGGAAAGTCTGTTATAGATGTGTGCCAAAGTCTTGATCTCAGGATTGTTAATGGAAGGATAGGGGAAGATCAATCTGTCGGAAAATACACATGCTTCAACAAAAATGGTGGTTGTAGCAGTATTAATTTTGTTATTGTGTCTCGCTAGTTATTTTCTATAGCATTACACATTTTAGTATTGATGTATTTGATAAATGTTTGTCAGATGTCTATTGTCCTGTCAGTGTGACCTTGCAATGGCAAAGTTCTAAATCTGCTGATGTCGACACTGTTTTTAACAATTCTCAAAACACTGCCGTAAACAATGCCGATTTAGATTCACAGCCTAAGAAAGTCAACGTTATTTGACATTCTAGTGGAACAGTGACAGCGCTGCAACATTTAAACAGAAAATCAAGACTCGGCTGAGCTAGTGTGTGAAAATGCGGAATGTTTAGATGGGAATGAAAATCAAGATAGTATTGATTTTTGTTTCTTACAGTTATGCGATAATTTATGTTCATCAATGTTGCACAAGATGTTGGCACTTGTAAGTGGAGACAATTTCACCATAATGCAAACACAAATGAGACTGTCAATAAGGATAAAAAACAACCGTCAGCCTTGGTTTGATGCAGAATGCAGATCTGCCCGGCAGGAGTATTTGAATGTTAAAAATCGATAAAAGAGGAAGCTTAAATTTCTAGGCAGTTCAGGAGCTACTTGTCTATTGGATTATTATGAATCTACAGGAAAGGACATTTCATAGAGATTTAAATAAATCGCTCCGTTCATTACAGGCATCCAATCCGAAAGAATACTGGCAATTACTCAAAAGTAATGATGAACGCAAGGTAAAGAAAATAGGAAATGTTTCAATAGGGGATTGTGTTAATTATTTTAGTCGTTTAGGTAGTATCCAAGACTCGGATGACAAGCCCACAAGCCTAGAAGATATCACTTCCGAATTTTTTGAGGCAGATGGTTCCTTGGATGCCAAAGTCACTTTGGAAGAAGTGGTACTAATGATTAAGAAACTTAAAAATTCACAATCCTGTAGAAAATATTTCATAAGAAATGAATTCCTTAAGAATTGTCCCGTAGAGATGCTACATGTGTTGGTAAATTTCTTTATTGTGGTATTGTTCCAACTGAATGGTGCAAAGTGATTATCATTCCTATTTTTAAGAATAAGGGTATAGACACAAATCCTGATAATAATAGAAGAATAACTCTTCTCAGTTGTCTAATAAAACTTTTTACTTCAATTTTAAATCAACGAATCTCAGAGTTTTTCGAAGCTGCTAATATGCTAGGTGAAGAATAGGCTTGCTTTCGTTCTAATTATCCTACAATTGATAGTGTTTTTGTCTTGGAGACAATAATTGATGTTTACCTGCAAAAATAAAAAAAAAAAGGTTATGCTGTGCATTTATTGATTACAAAAAAGCATTTGATCTAATTGATAAATCATCTTATGGTACAAAATGTTAAAGATGGGACTTGGGGGCAAAATGTGTACTGTTATTAAGAACATTCATGAAAGTGCTAAATCATGTGTGGCGGCCAGGGGGGAGATGTCAGAGTTTTTTACTTGTAACACTGATGTGCGACAGGGTGAAACCTTTCCCCGCTTTTATTTGCCATTTATCTGAATGGTTTTCAAGAAAACATTAGAAAATCATATGGTGGACTGAAATAATTATTTGGAAGGTGAGATTTCTGACCGCCTGGATTCTGATAATGTCAAAAAAGCTTTAGACTTTTCTTGTTTACTTTATGCAGATGATACAATAATTTTAGCAGAAACTCCGGAGGAGTTGCAAAATGTTCTTGATGCTGTGGATAGTTATTGTCAGACATGGCGCTTGACTGTTAATGCTAGCAAGACTAAAATTGCTATCTTCTCCCGTGGGAAGGCCAGAAGAATTCCTGATTTTGTTCATGCTGATGATCCACTTGAGGTTGTAGATGACTTTGTGTACCTTGGAGTTGAATTTAATTATAATGGTAGTTTTAAAAAGGCAATTTCTAAAAAAGTCACACAAGCTAGAAACGCACTTTATAGCATGTTGGTCAAGGCTAAAAAGTTACAGCTCTCTGTGGACACTAAGTGCTATCTATTTGATTATCTTGTTTTACATGTTTGACTCTATGGTTGTGAAGTCTGGTGTTATGAGTGCATAGACCAAATTGAAGTTTCCACAGGAAATTCTTAAGAAAATTTTTGCTTGTAAAGAAATGTACTCCTGATTGTATGGTTTAGGTGAAACTGGACGTGGAGTAATTTTGAACCATATTAAATGTCGAATGATTGGATTCTGGTTGAGATTAGTTAAGGGAAAAGAAACCAAACACTCGTGTACAATTTTCAATCTTTCTCTGCATTTACAAGGAGACATACATTCCCAGTCAAAATCACAATGGTTATTATTTATCGCAAATATTTTTGATTACGCAGGGCTGGGGAATGTGTGGTTAGGACAAGGGGGTGGATTTAGTGCTTCATTGATTTCACACACTTCAAAAGTTAAACTTTTAGATATGTTTAGTCAAGAGTGGAGAGCAGCCACATGGTCAAATAGAATTTGTACAAATTATAGAATGTTTAGGGATAACTTGATGTTTGGGAAGTATTTACAGGTCATGCGTAAGAAAGATTATATCACATTAAGTAAATTCAGATGTCGATCTACAAATAGAGTACCCGTTAATAAGGGCAGGTTTGATTCAGATTCAGATTCAGATTCATTTATTGTCCATTTAGGAAATTCTTCTTGTTGGCATATGGGCGTACACATAGGAATATCTGCATACATACAAGCCTGACGGATGAATTGCATTGTACTATATGTGACCCTGCATCACAAAAAAACCAACAAAACGTGGCCAGACATGAATGTTTATTTAAGGGCAGATTCTGAAAGAGTAGATTCTAAGCTTTAAAGTGATGTATAACTCAATTCAAATGGACTTCCCTAACCTATCTAAATACTGGGGGGAAAAATCACACTCTGGAAAAGTGTGAACTGAGAAAAGAGGCTCTGAAGTACATAGTGTATTCAAGCGTTTAATCTTTAGGGTGGGATTTCACGGAGCACGCGAACGATTTGCGAAGGACGCGAATGACAAAATCCAACATTCGGAAAAGTTTTTCTCCGAATGTTTTCCGACAATGAAGCCGAAAACTATTCTTGCGCAATTTGCGCGACGTTTCCACGACGTATATTGTGCGAATGTCGTGTGTATCATTGCTAAAGTACAGCATGTTACGTACACGAAGAACACGGAAAAGGAAATGCGAACAACGAAAAATTTTTGCAATAATCATGGGAGAAAATGTACCCAAGGAGAGGTGGAAGCTGTCTTGAGTTGAATTTTTTTTTTCTTTCCTCTATTTCTCCTTTCTTTTTCTCTCATTTCTCTATCGTGTGCTTGCCTACATTTTTTTTTTTTTATCTAGGACATATCTCCACTAGTAAAGCCTTTGATCTTTTTTTTTTTAGTTCCTCCAACACATAATCTCTATAGTTCAAATGAAATTTTACATACTTTAGATTAATTTTAAGTGTATTCTACGATTTTTTTTTTTTGTATATCAAAAATTTATTTCTCATTGCTGGTCTTTAATTTCTTTTGTTACTATAGTTGTTAATAATTGTTTGATGTTTAGATGTATGTTACGATTTTTATTTGTAGAAAATGTATAGGTCATACATCCCCCAAACGTACGCTAAACGTTCGCAAGAATATCTCAAAAGGTACGCGAACAGTTTGGGATTACGTCGTAAAATGATCGGAAAAACTTTGCAGATTTCGCGTAACATACGCGAGACATTCTCCAAAGTTTGGGAGTCTGTTTGGGGTTTCACGAACATTTTGCGAACATCGCGCGTGTCTTGCGAAGGTCTTGCGCATATGACGAGGATTTAAAGACACTTTCGAGAACAATTCACGAGCAAATCACGACCAAGTGTGCGGAAAAGGTTCGCAAAATATTTCAAACTTTTTTGAAATTCTCGCCGAAGTAAAAACGACATTCGCGAACAATTGACGTTTCCGAACCCTCACGTTCGTTTGGCGATCTTTTGCAGACTAAAATACGAATGCTGGATTTTGCTATTCGCGTCCTTCGCAAATCGTTCGCGTGCTCCATGAAATCCCACCCTTCCAAGCCGTGATAGCTGTGTGATGAGAGGGACAAAACACAGGATGTAAACAACCGGAGCAACAACAGTGAAAGGATTATCAGATTAAGCTGAAATTAGTCATGCTCTATTAACGCATTTTGTCCATAATTGATGCTAACTTTCAAAGCAGTAACATTATCCTTTTAAAAGTTATTAGACTTGAAAGTGAAGAGTATGCAAAGGATTTCAAGAAATAAAAAGGGGCCTCTAAAGACATATCTGATCATTCTACTTTTCCCCAAAAAAGGGTTGTAGAAAATCTGCTCAAAACTCACTTTCCCATTCATGTTATGATCCCAAACTTAAGAATAACGTAGAAGAAGGATAGCTCTTTCAGAAAATCCGAAAAACTTAAGATTAACTCGGTTGACCCATTTCACCTTTTTTAAGTCGTCATGTAAAATCAAGGGGTGCGACTTTTTGTTTGTTTTGTGATGCACGGTCACATATGTTCATCTGCAGATGTAGGGGATGCATTTCATTATATTTTTGTTTATCCCTTTTTCCACAAAGAGAGACTATTGTATTTACCAAGTAGCTTGACGGCCAGTAGACCAAGTGCATTACATATGGCCAAACTATTCAGTTCAACTTATGCTTGCCATTTGGAAAAAAAAATAGCAAAATTTGTCAGAATGATTATGTTTCAGTTTTCTTCAAAACCAAGGAAGAAAGACAGTAGTTTTGTAGAAAGTAAAGTAGATGTGAATGTGTGTACACGTAGTGGTAGAGTAGTTAAACGTCCTTTACGCCTTGTTTTATAAACATGTTTATTAATTTCATATCTGTTATTTTCACATGTACATGTACGTTATCACTTATACTTTTGTATTCGTATATGGTAAATATGTTTGTACTCTCATACCCCGAGAGGGGGTCGATAGAGTCAATAAAATCTCACAAATCTTACAAAACAATTACTAAATTTTGACGTCATAATCATTATACTGATTATCATCATCATTCATTTAGCATTTCATCAAGAGATACAAAACTAAAACTTCAACAAAAAAATGGTGGCGCAGACTTAGTGTCCTAGGCCAGCGTCTCCCATGCCATGTCAAAAACTGGCGACCCTACACAATTCACACCATATCAAAACATTGCTTTAAAAAAAAATAAACAGTGACGCAACATCCATGGACTTTGTAAAATAAGAGACGGTAATATTAAAGGTGGGAGTCGTATAATAATGGGAAAACATCACACGATATGTAGGTTTTCCCGGTCAATTTCATACATTCAAGTTCCTATTCCGAGCGTTCGATTTCAAGCATTCCACGCTCGCAGAATTGAATCAGCAATAAAATTCAAAATCCGGTCATTCGAATTCACCCGAATATTTCAGCGTGCGTGCGCTATGTGAATTTGAATGCACGTTATATGAATTTGAATGACCAAAATATGAAATTGACCGGAAAACCTATTTTAAAATATGACTATACAAAACGATGTATGTGGAAGCAAGTGCATTGGCAAAACGGATACTGGACATAAAAAAGGAATCACCGCAAACCATCACTGAGGAGAGGGCCTATTTAGATAATATATTCTGGAAGTTCTTGATGACCAGTCAAGTAGCAGACATTTATGATTTCAATTTCACCTATTTTCTGCGCCCACTGAACTCCGCCCCATCATTATCTCTCTCTCTCTCTCTCTCTCTCTCTCTCTCTCTCACTTAAAAAAGCAAAAGATAGATAGATAAATTAATAGATAAAGGGAGAGGGGGAGGATTTGCTCGTTTTCTTAATTTAAGCGTCGGTAGGCTATGAAAAAGAAACAATTGGCACCTAATTTGACTTAAATACCTTGTGATTTAAATATGCAGATCCAACGACTGACGTTAGCATTTTTACAGAGAAAATGAGAGTCGTAACATTTAAACTTAATATTTGCATTCAAGAATCATAATGATCTTTAGCGTGTAGCCATTCCAGGGCATAAACGTCAAATTACATCTAGACCGGGGGCCCAGAGCATTTATTCAGCTGAAAAGGGTCACACTTTTTGATGGTCTCATCATGTAAGGATGTGGCCAAGGGTCAATAAAATGAATTGCTGGCAAGTCACATCCTGTACCGTAAGCCTAGGGACCACAAAAAGGGACCCCGAAAAATGGATTTATTCAGCCGAAGGGGGTCACGGACAAAAGTTGGTGGATATTGTTCCTTTGGGTGTACTTATCATGAAAACAGCAATGCCAGCTATTTTATCCTGTACGGGCCCCCAGACAGTAGCCCCAAAGGGCCCCACCCCCCATAGGCCTACGTACAAACACACACAAACATTGATTTTATTCAGTGAAAAAGAGTCACGGCTAATTTCTTTTGCAATGGAAGGAGTACCAATCAGAGATATCCAAAACACCAAAGCCGGCTATTTTATCCTGCACGGGGCCCCAGACAGTAGCCCCAAAGTACCCCACCCCCCATAAGCCCTATAACAAACCCACACACACATTGACTTTATTCAGCTGATAAGAGTAACGGCTGTACATTTGCAATGGAAGTACCCATCAGAGACATACAAAACACCAAAGCCAGTTTTTTTTTTTGTCCTGTACGGGGCCCCAGAGAGTACCCCCAAAGTGCCCCCCCCCCCCAACACACATACTCACACAATAATTTCATTCAGCTGAAAAAGGGTCACGGCTAAT
This sequence comes from Diadema setosum, assembly GCA_033980235.1. Lineage (NCBI taxonomy): Eukaryota > Metazoa > Echinodermata > Echinoidea > Diadematoida > Diadematidae > Diadema > Diadema setosum. Next base: position 18,843,064 of record CM067071.1, read on the forward strand.
TTCTTTTGCAATGGAATTAGTACCCATCAGAGAAATCCAAAATACCAAAGCCAGTTATTTTATCCTGCATGGGGCCCCAGACAGTAGCCCCAGACAGTAGCCCCAAATTGCCCCCTTACCCCCTCCCCCTCCCCCCCCCACCCCACACACACACACACATTGATTTTATTCAGCTGAAAAGGGTCACGGCTACTTTCTTTTGCAATTGGAAGTAGTACTCATCAGAGATATCCAAAGCACTAAAGCCAGTTATTTTATCCTGTACGGGGCCCCCAAAGTGCCCCCTACACACACTCACACACACACACACACACACACACACACACACACACACACATATATATATTGGTTTCATTCAGCCGAAAAGGGTCACGGCTAATTTCTTTTGCAATGGAAGTAGTATCCATCGGACATCAAAATACCAAAGTCAGATATTTTATCCTGCACGGCCGGGGCCCCAGACAGAAGCTCCAAAGTGTTTTGCTTTATTCTCTTTATTGTTTGCATCTCTTCTTCTCCTTAAATATGCGCTCCTTCGTCTTCATTTTCGCGACAACGACAACGCGTCCTCCTCATCATCATCAGTTTTGCTGTTCCGGCAAACATTTTCCAGCGTATCGGCTACGTTCGATTTTAGAGCGGCGAGAGCGGAAGACGTGCATAATTGAGTCTGCGAAAGCGTAGGAACAGCGTAGCTAAAGCGGCCAACAGCGTTATCGAAGCAGGAATGAAGCGTCGTAGGAACAGGCCTTGATTTTATACGAGAGTAGAGAACTTAGTGAGAACGTCGTTAAAGGTCGTGCTTTGATCAAGAAAGCGGCGCAGCAGCGGGACCATGTCGTCGGTGTCTAGTTTAGACTATATTTCCCGTTCTTGTGCCGCTGCAGCGCGCTGTTACTACGGTCAGAAAAACCTGGAATTGTTACGCTCATCCCGCGGTATTTACACTGTCACTGCTCTCTCCCCGTTTGAGCTACGATTCAAAATAGGTCAATCTTGATGGGGAGATGAGGAAGAAATTTTGAACCAGTTCAAATTTCTTCCCGATCTGTAAAATTGCCAGATCCAATCCCATCACCCAAACGCTGCTGCTACGATGCTCCCGGTCCCCGTACACTTTTGCCGCTCTCTCCCGATCTGACAGATTGAATAGATCGGGATGCAGATCTTGATAGTGGAATTACATGTGGGGCCCCATACAGCTATATAACTGGTTTCGGTGTTTTTGATACCTCCTTGAGTACTACTTCCATTGCAAAAGAAATTATAGCAGTGATTCTTTTCACTTAGAATAAAATAATACGGGAGCATTTTCCAGCTACTGGCTGGGGCCCCTTAACTGGATGGGTTTGTGTTTTACGTATCTCAGCTGTTAATTCCACTGCCAAGGAAAATAGGCATACATGACTCTTTTCACCTAAAAGCAATTAATTCATATGGGGTGGGAATACCTTGGGGCTATACCTGTCAAGGGCCCTGCATCCGGGCCAATATCGCACCTCTTTTAATCGAATTCTTTAATGTTGAATTAAATCTAGCAAAAATTTCGCCTACATGACATGGTAGTTCAATGTCATATTAATCTCTTCATTCAAATTCATTTTGAAACATTCACATTACCTCTAACCTTATTCTAAATAATACTTTTTCAACTGAAATCCATATATAAGACAAGTACCATTCCACTATCCGTTCATTCATAAATTCATATTGATATAGTCACGTGATTACATGCTGCGCTCGTTCATTCAAATTGATTTCTGGCCATCTAATTTAACATGTTCTACAGTCAATTAAACAGATATGTTCATGCTTGGCCTCCTTCCTTATTTTCTTTCGTCGTAGTTATTGTTTTGTAAGCATCATAGCATTTCATTTTTTCGTATTCGTTTAAGAGACTTTGACACAGTTGTTTTAACGTGCTTTTTTTTAATCCAAAGAAGTGAGAAGCCACATCTGGCCGTTACGAGCGCTTTATTACGAGCGGTCGGACAGTTCCAAGAAGTCAAGGTTATGATCCTCAAAGGTTTTTTTTTAAATAATTCTTTCTATGTCTTCTAGAGATATACGTCTGTATCTATTGTGCTGTCATGACTATAAAAAAATGAAGTTAATCTGCATTACTGGTACACGTAGAGGCCTATAATGACATGTATATGAAAGAGAAGGAGCGTTACCAGTCTGGTTACAGAACAACCAAATCCAGTTATACTAGATAAGAAATATGATACTTTTACTGCTTTATAACAGTAATTTATTGATGAAACGAAAACACACATAGAAAGACATGTTAAAATGATCTGAAACAAAGAAATAGCATGACTTGAATTTGAATGAACACGTTTGGAATTTGACTGTCTTTCGCGAAATTTAATGACTGAAATACCCTTTTCGGCAAGTGAAGGCGAATTTGAATGAACGTAGGGTACCAGCCAAATTGAATACCCATTTTACGAATTCGAACCTTCTATCAAATAAACCAACAAAAGTGCGAAATTGGCTGGGAAAACCTAACTGGCTTTGATGTTTTGGGTATCTATGATGTAAACTAAGGCCTACTTCGATTGTAAAAGAAAAACAACTATGACTCTTTTCAGCTAAATGATGTCATAATAATTATGTGGGGGGAGGGGCACTTTATGGCTACTGTAATCTGGGCCCAGTACAAGATGAAATGACTGGTTTTCGTAATATGGTCATCTTGGTTGTGCACTATACAGAAGTATGCTTCCTTTGCAAATTTCTTGAGTGTTTTGCTACTGTAACCTATGGGACCCCGTATACAGGATAAGATGACTTGCTTTAGTGTTTGTGATATCTCTGTTCAGTAGGCCCTGATACTAACGTTATAAAAGAATTTGTAAGACCATTTTCAGCTGATTCACAGTACATGTATAATGGATGGGACACTGTGGAGCTACTGTCTGGGGCTCTGTGCAGGATAAAATAACTAGCCCTGGTGTGTTGAATATCTCTGAAAGGTACTTCTTCCAGTGCAAAAGAAATTACCCGTGTTTGGGGCTATACTGTGCGGGGCCCCATACAGCATGTACAGGATAAATTAACTGGCTTTGGTATTTTGGATATCTCTGATGGGTACTACTTCCATTGCAAAAGAAATTAGCCGTGAACCTTTTCAGCTGAATGAAACTAGTGTGTGTGTGTGTGTGTGTGTGTATGTATGTGGAGGGGGGGGGGGGAGGCACTTTGGGGCTACTGTCTGGGGCCCCGTTCAGGATAAAATAACTGGCTTTGGTGCTTTGGATATCTCTGATGGGTATACTTCCATTGCAAAAGAAATTAGCCGTGACCCATTTTGGCTGAATGAAACTAATATGTGTGTGTGTGTGTGTGTGTGTGTGTGTGTGTGTGTGTGTGTGTGTGTGTGTGTGTGTGTGTGTGTGTTGGGGGTGCACTTCGGGGCTACTGTCTGGGACCCCGTACAGGATAAAATAACTGGCTTTAGTGTTATGGACATCTCTGATGGGTACTACTTCCAATTGCAAAAGAAAGTAGCCATGACCCTTTTCAGCTGAATAAAATCAATGTGTGAGTGTGGGGGGGGAGGGAGCAATTTGGGGCTACTGACTGGGGCCCCGTGCAGGATAAAATAGCTGGCTTTGGTATTTTGGATATCTCTGATGGGTTCTACTTCCATTGCAAAAGAAATTAGCCGTGACTCTTTTCAGCTGAATGAAACTAATGTGTGTGTGTGTGTGTTGGGGGGGGGGGGGGGGCTCCTTTGGGGCTACTGTCCGGGGCCCCGTACTGGATAACATAGCTGACTTCGGTGTTTTTGATATCTCTGATGGGTACTCCTTCCATTGCAAATGAAATTACAGTGACTCTTCTCAGCTGCACGAATGAAATCAATGTTTGTGTGTGTTTGTACGTATGGCCTATGGGGGTGGGGCGCTTTAGGGCTACTTTCTGGGGCCCCGTACAGGACAAAGTAGCTGGTATTGGTGTTTTGAATATCTCTGATGGGAATTACTTCAATTGCAAAAAAAATTAGCCGTGACTCTTTTCAACTGAATAAAATCAATGTTTGTGTGTGTTTGTACGTAGGCCTATGGGGGGTGGGGCCCTTTGGGGCTACTGTCTAGGGCCCCGTACAGGATAAAATAGCTGGCATTGGTGTTTTGGATATCTCTGATGGGAACTACTTCCATTGCAAAAGAAATTAGCCGTGACCCTATTCAGCTGAATAATACCATATTTGTGGGGCCCTTTGGGGCTACTGTCTGGGGCCCCGTACAGGATAAAATAGCTGGCATTGCTGTTTTCATGATAAGTACACCCAAAGGAATAATATCCACCAACTTTTGTCCGTGACCCCCTTCGGCTGAATAAATCCATTTTTCGGGGTCCCTTTTTGTGGTCCCTAGGCTTACGGTACAGGATGTGCCTTGCCAGCAATTCATTTTATTGACCCTTGGACACATCCAAGAATGATGAGACCATTAAAAAGTGTGACCCTTTTCAGCTGAATAAATCTTCTGGGCCCCCGGTCTAATCCTTTCCTACCACACGATATGAGATCGTCAGCAATAATTATAGGTTTAACACAAAATACCTTTTCTGCCCTGACTGTATCAAGCTCAAAGACCCTTAAAAATGACACTTTCATTCATTCATTTGTTGCAGTACCCACGGCTGCATCAGGTTGTAACGTCGTAATATTAGTCTGAACTTGTTGTACTTAATGCTTACTGTTTATAATGATGTTGTTTAGTGACATATTCACATTCACATTGCGATCACATAATGTGATAGGGTAATGCATACTTTTTTATTTTGTTGAACTTTTGTTGGATGTCGGGTGGAAAATAAATGAACGGAACTGAACTAAACTGAACGGCAGAAAAAAAAATAGCATGTCGAAGTTGAGACACCAAATGGTGAATTCATAACGTGGGCTAACCATCGAATTTGCAAATTCCATGCTATACAATGTAGTTACATTTAGAACGTTTTCTGACCTCTAGATTGGATGCAACAAAATTAATTCACCCATCTCTGATTCATGCAAACAATAACGCCCCTGCAGGCCCTGGGGAAGGACTTTAATCACGTAATTCAGGCTATCAGCAAAACATTGGTTACGAAATGAACGCCCTTGGTTGAATATTGGCAGGAAGTTGGAATTATAAAATCATTATTACCGTAAATGATACAAGGCCAGGTACATTAACGGCTCATGGACATTAAAACACAGCCACACCTGTATCCTCACTTCACACAAACAGTAGGCCTACACGGGTATAGATATTGGGTTGTTTTTTGTTTGTTTGTTTTTTTAAGTCCAAAGAGAGAGAGTTGTCTTTGACTTGCATCACTGCTTGTGTGTTGTTGTTTCTGTAACTTTTGTTTGTGTTAATCTGTTTACCTGTTTCACAGTGGGTGCCTTCATATCCACGCACGCATGCGCAGATATATCGATTCACTGCGTCCATACACGTCGCACCGTTTTGGCAAGGCTGGCTTTTGCATTCATCAACATCTGTATAAATGAGAATACATAAAGAGATGTGTGTCACGTCAAAGACTGTCACATGAACAGTGAAAGTAAAAACATAAGCTGAAATATGATCAGATTAAAATGATAAGGTCATGAGTAATGAATGAATACCATTACATAACCCACGCTTTCCATCAGTAATTATTGTCAGCACACTATAGGATAATAATATTCATATTTGTGTAGGCCTAATCAACAATTAGACATGTACACACACACCACACGCGCACACACATGATTATTGAATATAAGTGTATACGGAGAGAGAGAGAAAGAGAGAGAGAGAGAAAGAGGGGTGGAGGAGGAGGGGGGGGGGAGGGGGGGGGAGGGGGAGGGGGGGGGAGGGGGGGGGAGGGGGAGGGGGGGGGGGAGAGAAAGAGCATAGAACATAATGGCCCGAATTCACGAAGGTGGTGCAAATGAAACCATGGTTTAAACCATGGACAAAACCATGGAGAGCCAAGTGTCGCACGGAATATTTCGTTACGAAATCAGTCATTTTGTCGATGAAATGATTTTTTTTTTTTGTGTGTGTGTGTGTAACGAAATGACAACATTTTGTAACTAAATGAACATTTCGTCCATGAAATGATATTTTCGTTAACGAAACGGTCATTTTGTCGACGAAATGACCAATGTCGTAACGAAATATTCCCTGCGAACCTTGGCGCTCCATGGTTTTTGTCCATGGTTTAAACCATGGTTTTATTTGTACCACCTTCGCTAATTCGGGCCAATGAGACATATAAGAGCACATCCCAACTAAAAATCAAATGATATATCTTTTTACTTGAATTGCAATTCTTCCCAACGAATCCGACCTCACACTGGCAGTCATACCCATCGATCGTCTCAATGCACGTTCCGTTATTTCGGCAGGGTGTGTTCAGACAGGCTGAAAGACGATGGTTACGACACAGGAAGCATAAAGTAAAGGTACCAAAACAAAAAGAAGATTTGTTACGAAATCATTTTTTTTTTAAAAATCAAATCAAACACTTCTATTCATTCTAAAATATAACGATACATGTTCATGACTGTAGAGATGTATTTGCGACAGTTTTTTTTTTCCCCGTAGCATTTCACTAAGTGAGATGCTATGGAAATGAACACTAAACTTGTACGTTTTAAGCTTTTATAAAGAAACTGGACACTGTATGGGGAAAGATTAATTAATTCTTGAGATGTCCCATTATCTGCATGATTTCCTGGCACCAGTTTTTCCGAGTAGGAGACTAAATCCTCAAGGTCTATTATTTAAATCAGCTATGTGGACTTATACATCTGTCAGGGTTGGCTCAATGTCATGCCATTAGCGTTGGTTATTTGGGATAGGATGGTTTGGATCGGGCGTGGTGGGTTCTAAAGTCAAAGCTCACCAGGTCTCGCGCAGTACATCATCTGACCGCTTTGCTCTTCTTCTGGCAGCTGTCTTACACGGTGCCCCGCCGGTACGCGCTTCGGGAGAAGTTGGAAGTGCTTCCCGCTGGGCTCGTGGTATTGACTCGGACAAATGATCTTCGACATCCCGGGACAGACATCTGGTATTACAATCGATCCTGTCATGAGATATGTTAGAGTGAAAATGTTTAACATATATTTTTTTCTTGGCATGTACTCGGAACAAGAAGGCACAGGCGAGGTAATAGGCGAGCATCGGACTAACAAGTGAGCATGTCATACATATAGAATTTTTGGACTCGATACCATAGTGTAAAACCATGAATCATGAAAGATTCGTGTGATTTGTAATCTCAAAGGCCAAAGAATATTTATTATTATTTATTCATTATTAATTATTATTATTATTATTGTTATTTTATCGGCATTGACTGTATCCATGTTGATTACGCAAGCGCCCTTTGAGTAATAAACACCGTTTTGGAGAAACATCATAATTCAAACTATTCCGTAACTTTGAACTTTGAGCATTTTGTTGAAAGTCAAATATCGCTGTCTCTTTGTCTTTCTTTTTCATAATGTATGCTAATTGAATGTCTCCGATCAAGTATCGATTTTCACGGCAGTGACCCTTTTAACGTCTGGGACGTTGACCATGTTGACATGACCATGGGTCATACATAGGTCATAGGAGGGAGAAATTTAAGATCAAGGCAGAAGACACACACGCGCGTCCACGCACGCACGCACGTACAGTGAGAAACGACAGCAAAAATTATAACCATAAGAAAAGTTGACGTCACCTCTTCATAGGATATTATTAATAATCGTACTCCATGCATTCAGACTTAATCACTGGACGATGAATCAAAAATAATTTCAAGCTTTATATTCATGTTAATGCTACATTGTATGTGCATAATATTCACACACACACACACACACACACACACACACACACATACAATACCAGAGAATCACTAAAGCACAACGGCTAACCGGCTAACTTCCGTTTCACAAGCATTCTAATGAAAACAAGCAAACCAACATACATACTTATAATCTGTTTGTTTTGTGTGTATGTGTGTATAATTTTATGTTCTAACCTACAATTATTTAAATTGTACTATAGCGATGCCCTGGAATTAAACGCTTTAAAGTGTTTCACTTTATAACATAATATCTCTGTCACACTTTTTCCTAACGATCTGCCAATTACAACCAGAACCTTGACCTAGTAATCGCCAGATGAAATAACTGGACTTACCTTGAATACCTCCGATGGTCCAGAAAAATACTACTTCAAAGATTGGGAACTGTTGAAAAGACGTAATAGAAAAGCATGATAGAAAATGGGATTACTGAAAAGAGCACTTCCTATTAAAAAAAAAAGTAATTGGTCATGATGTATTCTGTTCTATGCGTGTATACAAAAACAAACAAACAAACAAACAAACAAACAAACAGGAGATTAAAGGCTGCCAGCGTTCTGAAGCAGAAGACCCAATATTGCAACTGTACATGTACTCAACAGTTATTTCGTTGAATACGGGATCTAATTCTGTTTATTCCAATATTACGGGGATTGCCTTGCTTCTGTATGAATGAGATCTTGGTTATCTTACTTTTTTTACCATCTACGTTATAATGAAGTTTTGGGATGCGTGTTAGCAAAACAAAACAAGAAACGGAACTTGTTCATTATTAGATATGAATGTACACTGCATATAAACCGTAACATAACGCAATTTAATGTTCAACCGCACTATTGTACATCGTCATAATGATCCAGTCAATGACAGTACCACATTGATCATTCACCGCCAGTTGCAAGAGAAATATCAATGAAAAAATGTAATGATTGTTGTTATTACTGTATTTCGCCTCGTATTATGCATGTCGTTCATGATTATCTTTTTTTTTTTTCAAATGAAGATGCAACGGGGGAAAAAATGAATGCACTTTGGGCAAATTCGGCTCGGATAACAAAGGGTGACCATGTATCTGACAGAATTACAATTAATTTCCGTACAACATTGCAATGTATGTGTTTGAAGTGCGAATTTGATTAAGGAGAGCGTTTTCACTCTCTTAAAAAAACAATCATGTTTTAGCATCAAATTAGTTTCATTTGTTTCGAGTCATTTTTTGAAAGAGTGCATGAATACTGATTGTCTTCTTAAACAAAAACAAAAATAGATTAGATACTCGTTGAATGGATCATTTCATCTTTTACCTCATGAAATATGCTGTCCATTGCACTCACAGACATTCATTATTTGTATAACATACAATTATCATGAGTCCCATTTTGTATCGCCGAGGGCATCATTCGGCCGAAATGAAATAGATCTGCTTGAGGGATAATTTAGTATTTGGTTTTATCGTCCAATACGGGTACATCAATAAAAGCGCACACAACAGCATGCATATATATGTATTATGTGCATGCTGTTTTTTCCCCTTCCCATTCCCACCAAACCAAATGTACAACCTTGAAATGTATATTAAAGGCATAATTTACCATTTGCAAATGAAACAAAAACCTAACATTAGTGCTTCAAAATATATCTAAAATGTGAGTTAGGGATAGAAACAACCACTGTAAAAATTTGAATCTGTATAATCGATGTGAAGTAATGTTAAGTACACAAAATGTGAACAATAGTTATAATAAGAATGCTTCCAGACTAAACCGTATACAGTTATGGTTTATTGAGAAGAATGCTGATATCTCCTCATGTTTTAGGCTTTATTGCAAAAATTTTATATGGTAGGATGTTTTGTGATACAACAAACCTACACATATGCATCAAATGTGATATCTTGAAAACTTTTGAAATCACTGCTCCCAAAGGTAAACTGGACCTTTAATTCTTTTGCTTGTTTGTTTTACATGTATATTAATATTTAAGCATTACTGGGGCCCCTATTTATAAGCACTGCTTCTCCTGGGGTTCCCACCATCAAGTTTAATTGTTTTCTGCTTTGTTTTTGTTTGCTTTGTATATAGTTATGTATCTTTGGGTATGTTTTTCATTGTATACTCCTAAATTGATGGTGAATAAAACTGAACTGAACTGAACTGAACTGAACACTAGTTATAGCAAAAAGCCCCCTCGATCTATATGCACTTTTTGTAGGCAATGTATGCCCTACCAGATGCACTTCTAATTCCGTCTATCTGTTTTAAGATACAATAGTGTGTTACATTTAAAACAGAATAAACTCCAAATTCTATATCTCAAACTTTGAACATCAAAAAAAAAAAAATGAAAATGAACGCTGAGAACACCCAAAATTCAATGGAATCTTGAATGACTGATCTCTTACACAATCAGTTAATCGTTTAACATGTAAGCCCTATATGTCTTCATTTGTGTGTGACCTATGTCATTAAGTGTAATTCGTTCCATGAAGGCCTTAAATTTATCCAAATTCATGAAATTCTTCCGTCGAGGTGCTTTTTCTTTAATGCAACTGATTGACAAACTGTCCTACCTCGACTTAGATATGCACTGAATAGATCGAAACTTTAGTAGTACTCATGATAAAAGAAATATGCGTTGTAGGATTCGAACCTCCGATCTCCTGATCTCCGGACAGGCGTCATCTCCACTAGACCAGCGAGCTTCCGCCCGACAGCAAGTCCTGATCCAGCAATCGCTGGTTCTAATCCTTTATACCAGGGAGTGCTGGTTCTAATCCTGAAACGCTGATCAATTTATTGCTTGTTTACGTCAATGTATAGGGCAATTTGTCAATCAGTTGCGCCTTGCGTTTGTACTTTTCCTTTCAATGTCTGTTATAATTCTCTCTTTCTCTCTCTCTCTCTCTCTCTCATGGTCCTGAGGGACCCACGTTATTAAAGCAGTAAGCTCTTCAATAGGTCTCTCTCGAAATAAATGCTAAGATTTATCCCTTCGAGTTGTACTTTTCACTGCAAATGCTATATTGAACGGATATGAATCCATTGGCATCATTTATAGAATCAATACCCGTTTTCTTACGAATAAATCGTAAAAATTATTTCATCAAGTTGAATTTTTTCCAATGCATAATTTATGTTATATTTGAAGCAATGTCAACGCTAAAAGGTTAAAATAATATTCGCACGCTTTACAACTGTTTACATTTTTTTTTATTTCTATAGTAATTATGATATGAATCAATAAGCATTTCACATTACCCGTTATCTTTCAAGCACCTATATATGCTCTGTGTGTATCGTGTTTTATTGGGTTATATTAGGACATTAGGAAATATTGAAATGACTTCAATTCAATTCAAAAACTTCTTACGTCACTGAGAATTATAAAGAACTCGGCATAGCACTTTGCGTGATTCTGCATGCATTGGATCTTGTTTATTATAATCAGAGTAATATCCTCGATTGCTTATCTGTATACGCGTTGATGCATAAGGTTATAAGTGCAAACTCAAGGTCATGACCACAGAGGGTTTTTTTTTTTTTCGCGTCAAGTTATCGGTAATAGCGTTGTGTCCGGTCTTCAAACAACAAAATTGTCTGTTGCTAAAGAGATGCGCAAATACAATATCTTGATATCGCAGTTTTCACGGTTAGACTCGAAGGGTATTCCTCAATCTAATCATGGATATCCAATCAGCTAATGGACCTTCATCAGATTCTTCTGTTCACCCGTTGACGTCATAAGAATGACATCGGCTAAAAGAAAAACACGCCAAACTAGAAAAAGGAGAAACACGGCTGCTGCACAGTTGCTTAAAGCAGCAAATCAAAAGAACAAACGTGAACTGTTTGATAAAATGCATTATATCTATCTAATGAGTGTACTAAAGATAACTGAACACAATTACTAAATAAACATTTTTGTACTTTCTTGTCTGTGGTGGAGTTTAATATAGAAGTAGCGCATATTTCATATTCTGTACTCGTGTCTTTGCGTATGAGATTGATGTGATATAGTGTTTTTTTTCTGTCATTTATCAGATAAAGCGTTAGTAATTCTATTTAAAAAGAAATACATTGTGAAAGGCCTATATCTGTTCCTCATTTCTTTGCTTGTTTTACGGATGTATGGGTCACCTTTTGGTGATCCACAGCAGTGATTGTTTTCAGAAAATTTACATGAAGGTCCTAATGCCAAAAATATCATTGTAGTAAATGAAAGGTAAATACGGAAGTCATTATTACCACATGTCATGGGTTATTAGATATAACACACACACACACACACACACACACACACACACTCACACACACACACACACTCAAAGTGAAATGAATAAAAAAGAAACAAAAAAACGGCCTCATGCAGGACTAAGTAGGACCTCGTTGGTAAGATTAAACAACGCTTTGGGCCTGTCAGTGTGTGTTTGTGTGTTTGTGTGTGTGTGTGTGTGTGTGTGTGTGTGTGTGTGTGTGTGTGTTTGTTTGTGTGTTTGTTCATTTCCATCTGAGAAGATGGCTGGATAGCCCATATTCAGCTACGTTTAGCTGGTCTTCCATGGGGTCCAGTTGGATGTGAGATGCGGGACCACTTCACCGGGTTAAACACCCTGCTCTTTGCGATGAATGAATGAAGCGGGATCTTTAACGTGCATGAGTTGTTACTCTCTCACACACGGGACCTCCATTTTATGTCCTATCCGAGGGACAGAGTGTTTTGCCTCTTGCTAGAGGGGACGGTATGCTTACACACAACATTGCTCAGTCCAGAAGACACGGGTTCGAACCCGGGCCGCGTGATTGTGAGGCAGACGCGCTAGCGACTGAGCCAACTTACCGCCCTGTGTGTGCATGGGTGGGGGATGGGGGATGGGGGATGGGGATGGGGGAATTTTATTGACTTGTATGCATGTGTGCAGAAGATCTCTTGATGAAATACGGGGGTCACAAAGTTGGAGCGCCTAGCCGTACAAGGGCGTGTGGGGTGTTCATTTCAGTGACAATTTTAGTTGATGCATTAAATGAGTTGATTACAAATTGGACGGTAAAACGTTTTTCTCGGCTCACTACAATTGACGAATTTTACAAATTGAAAGTAATACCTCCTCCACTTTTAGTCGCTATAAATGTATTCATGACATTAGTTGCAGGTGAATAACGCTTGATACCTAGCGCAATTAGATCAAGCCCCGTTGGCAATTTTCCGATTAAGGGTATAGGTAAAATGAATTGACGTTGGTCACGCTCGGCCGAAGTGTCTCACCGGAGGAATTAATCAATTCAGTCAAGAACAGGAAAGGATGTGTGTGTATGTGTGTGTGCGCGCGCGCGCGTGTGTGTGTGTGTGTGTGTGTATTTGTATAACTCTTTCACCATTATCGAAATTTTCAATAATGTAAAGTGTTTGAGTAGTTATTGCTAACAAAATTCGTCTCTATATAATGATTTTCCCGTACATTTCGAGTTTGATGTAAACAAGTATGTTGTGTTGTGTAGTGTCATGATTAAACGAAAAATCATACATGTGAGAGTTATAAACATAGATGTAATATATATATGAAGAGTTTGTTTGCAAAAACCGATAAGTCCATTTTAGAAGATTTTGAAGTACGGTCTCTGTCATAAAGTACAAAATAATACCTTCTAAATGATATATTGGTCACTACATATTTTTGAAGTTATGGTCAAAAGAAGCAAACATTTTCTTATTATTCCCTTTATTTTTCTTAACCTTTAATCGCAAATACATGTATCTCCATTTGACAAATATGGACTTATCGGTTTTTGCAAACAAACTCTTCATATATATATATATATATGAAGAGCTTGCTTCCAAAAGGCGCTAAATCCAATTTTTATCGAACTCCATCTTTCGCATGATTCGAACAGATCTTTGTCATGTGCACATAAGGCACTAAAAATTTAATCAAAATTGTTTGAGGAAATATGAAAAAATCAAGCATGAAATTCACGCTTTCAACCAAAAGGCGCTAAATCCATGTTTGCTTTCAACCAAAAGGCGCTATATCCAATTTCTCTATTCCGGTCTCTGATTGGTCAGAGCACGCCAGCTAGGGGTGCTCTGACCAATGAGAACATGCAACACGTACTATTACATGCAGCGATACTGCACTACATAATTCAATGGCAATTCTTCACGGTCATGGATCACTACCACTGTTGTCTGTAGTGCTGTACAGAACCATGGCCATCAGTCGAAAGTACATGACAGTTTCATAATGGATGAAAGACCAAAGACTGCCGGTGATCTAAAAAGTGGTACGAAAAGTGGAAAAATGAGGCAGTGTTGAAGAAATGCAAGCTAAGCAGTGGAAATACAAGTTAATGAGTGACGAACAGCATGGATTTCGGGCTGGAAGATCTTGCTGTACTCAACTGTTGGAGGTTTGCGAGGAGTGGACTGATGCAATTGACCAGGGGCATGCCATAGACTGTATCTACCTTGATTACCGAAAAGCATTCGACAGTGTGCCACATCGACGCCTGATATGCAAACTTAGATCATACGGAATAGATGGTACCTTACTTGCCTGGATTAGTGACTACCTTACAGACAGAACCCAAAAAGTGACGATCAACGGGCATGAATCAAAATCTATTCCTGTGACAAGTGGCATACCACAGGGAAGTGTGCTGGGACCAACATTGTTTAACATATTCATTAACGACCTGCCTTCTACAGTTGAATCCAGTGTAAAACTATTTGCAGATGATACTAAGCTTTACAGGATAGTGGACTCCAAAACCGACTCAGACTCATTACAGAAGGACTTACATGCAGTAACAAATTGGTCTAACAAATGGCAATTGCCATTCAACGAGAGTAAGTGCAAAGTACTGCACTACGGGAGGAAAAACCACAGGTATGACTACACACTGGATACTGACTCAAATCCCATCTCAATAACATGTGGAAGTGAAGAAAGAGACTTTGGGGTGCTGTTTCAGGAGAATTTGTCTTTCAGTAAACACTCCGCAGATGCTGCCAATAGAGCCAACAGTAAAGTGGGAATGATTAAGAGATCTTTCACAACTCTACAGAAGAAGGGCTTTCTCTCACTCTACAAAACAATTGTGAGACCAACATTAGAATACTGCAACTCAGTATGGTACCCAACACTGAAGAGGGATGAGGACATGCTAGAAAAAGTCCAACGAAGGGCAACAAGGCTTCTTCCCGAACTGAAACAAATGACATACCCAGAAAGACTCAGAGAACTGCACCTTCCCACTCTGGCTTACAGAAGACAGAGGGCTGACTTGATACAGATGTTCAAAATTCTGAAAGGCTTCAACAGAGTAGATCCCTCTAAATTCTTCCAACTGGCCAGCGGTTCAACAACAAGAGGTCATGGTCTCAAACTTGTCAAACAACGTATCCATTCTAGTCTGAGGCAGTCTGCTTTCTCAATAAGAAATGTTAACAATTGGAATGCACTACCCAAGGAAGTCATCAACGCTACCACCATAAACCAATTCAAGTCGTCCCTAGAAAGACACTGGAGAAACAACCCAATCAAATATGAGCCCTACCTGAGACGGGACAGAACTGTAACGAGGGACAAATAAGCTTTGCTTCCAGTCTCTACACCGAAGTAAACCCAAGTAAGTAAGTAAGTACTTATCTGTACGACGCCCAGATTAAGTCAATCCCATATGTGCGTCTTGGTGTTGGGACCGAGATGGGCATCATACCCTACTTTGAACATGTTGAGTTGATTTATGAGCAACGTAGAATGTCAAATTTGGGTTTTATTACAAATTTTATAATTAATCATTCACTGGGATCAATAATCGGCTGGGGAAAATCGTGAAATGGGCCCCACCATGCACTGGCACCACAAACAGGGCTCGTCGTCGTGCATCAATGTAAATTATGTATTTTACGTGTTGGCTACCATTACCAGCTAAATGTTTACCTGTACATAACTATACACAGCCCAGTCGCCGCTGTACATACGTAGCGCGACAGGGCTGTACCAACGAAGCTCCAAACACGAAGAGGGTCCAACGATCGCATGCGATCGGATTGAATTTTGATACTTTAGATTATTTTTTTGCCACTTCAAACTCATCTGACGAACAAAATGATAATGAGACTTCATATCTATGCTATGAGTATTGAAATTTAGATTCAATAACTTACCTAAATTGATGGTTATATGCAGCATGTGTGAACGGTTCACGAACGGTACATCGTCTATCTCGCCAGGCCATTTCCAATATTCGGGAGGTCACATGATCTGAATGCCCTTTCAAAAGGTCGCGCTGTCGACCGTGCTGCTACACGGTGAAGCCTACGAATCCGCCTCAGAAAGCTCCAAAAAACCACTGGATTCCATCCAATATCAGGCCCTTCGAATATGTGCCGGTGCAGCTCCCGCCACATCCCTAGAATCCCTCCAAGTGGAAATGGGAGAACTCCCCTTATGCATCAGAAGAAAGATGCTGACTACAAAATACAACGCGTCTTTGACGAGAACTGCAAACCATCCGGTATCCCAAAGCACAAAAAACTGCTGGCAATACGAGTATATGAAAGAGAACAAATCACGTAAACCTTTCGGACTTAGAATTCAAAACACAAATATCACAACAAAACTCGAACCACTCACTCCCCCAGAAATCCCTTTCTGGCATTTAAGCGAAATCAAAATCTCCCTAGAGCTTACTGAGTGGCTCGATAAAGACGACAGCCCCTTAATACAAAAACAACGGAGCCTAGAACTGATCAATACTAAATGGAAACATCAACTTCACTTATTTACTGACGGATCCAAATTGCCAAATAAAGGCAATTCAGCTGCCGCCTTCTACGTACCATCACTTCGTTATTCCCAATGTAAAAGATTACGTGATCACACATCATCATATCGAGCAGAACTATCTGCAATTATCCTCGCCCTAACCTGGCTTGAGCAATTGGACCTCCACACAGGAGCTGTCATATTCAGCGATTCGCTGAGCTCACTTAAAGCCATAAAATCACAACCAAACGACGAAAACTTCATCACCGAAATCATGACAATTGCCACTCGTCTAGAACATAAAGGCAAGGACATCTCACTCGAATGGATTCCCTCACACTGTGGAATTCACGGTAATGAAGTCGCTGATTCCCGAGCTAAAGAAGCTTTAACGAAATCTATTGAAATCTACAATGATCTTACGCCATTATGATTATAATTACAGTTATGTTGTATCAAGTGGCTTTCCATACTCTGATTGGTTTCCATGTGTTGTGCACGCAACGTGTTACACCCGACGTGTGTAAGTACCGTTGACTCGGTCACGGCCAATAAACTCTTGAACATCACATACCAAGATCGTCTGATGTTTCTCCTTATTTACTGGCGTGGTGACAGCGCTGATTCGAATCCATGAATTCATCAATAGACGCTACCAGGATCCTAGATTAAGGTGAATCAAGCCCAATCAATAGGGGTCAGACGCTCACCAAATAATTTGGTGTGACAATCGAGGTTAAAGACACTAGAGTTCGAGTTTATTGAGTTGCCGCAGCTCTACGCACTGCAATGCCCGCAGCATCGTCGACGCAGCGATGCGCGGCTGTGGCCGAGCCCACTCGTAGCGGCACGGCATCCGAGCGCGAGCGGCGTTGCGCTGCTGCCTCCGCGAAGCCGGAGGTGGAGAAAGCCCAACCCTGGCGCCCGGTTGGCAATGCCGCTTCGGACTTTGAAGTGACACGCCAGCCTGACGATAAGGTCCCTCATTTCCCTGCTACCCTTCGGGGAGGTTATGAAGAGATTTTACAGGTTGAATTGCACTCTGGTTCTCCCATTAATTTGGTGAGTGAATCGACTGCTAAAGCGTGTGGTTTGGATATCGTCGTTGACGATTTTGGCTATGACGACTACATTGATTGTGATGAATCGTTTACCCTCCCATCATGCATTGTAGGTCTCACTTCTTTCCGACTGGTCCACAGTGCTAGTGGTTATGAGATGTGGTTTGACGGCTTTGTGGTTGAGGATGGGTATATGAATGCTGCAGTCGCAGCAGGTGCTCCATTCATGGAACACAACGATTTGTCCATTAGACCCTCAAAACATAAGATCATGTTTGGTGACGAGCTCGTGTTCACATACACTGATTTGCCGTTAGACTTAGGTTGTGTTGATCCACCTGTGCACACAGTGATGAGTGATGATGTACATGTAGTGAAGACGGAGACCAAGTGTGAGTGTGTGTGTGAGCCTACATTTGGACATACAGTTTACGGGTAGTGTGATATCCCTGTGCAGATGAATGAGACTCCAACTAGCATCACTAGTGCATGTGAATATGAGCATATAATTGAGCCTGAGTCGATGGAGTCTGACCGTAACGGCAATCAGATTAGTAAGCCTACAGTGTCTGCACAGAAGTGCAAAGAGTATGAGACACAACATGATGAATGTGTTGGGGATCAGCCCTGTGATGATTATAAGTGGTTTCTCGAGAGTAAGATGGAGAAAGAAAGTGACACTGGTGGTCAGTCAGAAGTATGCCAGTCTGCTAGGCGTGAGTGCTTTCCCGAGAATGAGAGGGAAAATGAATGTGGCATTAGTACCCAGACTAAAGTGTATCTAGGTGACAGTCTTAGCTTTGACCATGCTGATAGGGATGATTGGTTGGATGGTTGTCTGGTTACACATACGAGCAAGTCCTCTGGTATTTTGACCACTTCATGTATTGGATGTGAGGTTGACTGTCCCACTGCTACTCCTGTCACTGAGCCCAGCTCTGCCTTTCCCTGTACAGAGGTCAGTAGTGTTGCCATGGTTACTGAGCATAGCTCTGAGTGTGACTCCCGTGGAATTGGCGCTGCTCCTTCTTCTAGTGAACATAGCATGTGCCCCGGGCTAGTCTCCATGAATAGCTTTGGGTCCTTGTTAGATGAGTGTACACACACTACATGTAAATCCCTAGTCATTGATCCCACTTGTGATACTTCTATCACTGAGCCTAGCTCTGATCCCCCTGTGTGTACAGAATGTAGTTCTGGTACCCCTGTGATTAGTGCTGAGCCTCGCTCTAGGAATCCCATAGATTATACGCTGATGGGACTCCACCCATCTCCTGAGAGTGCAAGTCTTGCCACTGTCGGTGAGACATTTCCCTCCTTGTATCCCAGGAACGCCACCCCTCCTGATGATCATCAGAAGTGGCCCATCATCAGCTCTGACAGAGAGACGCCAAGTGTTCCCCATGACAGTGATGGTGTGGCTATCTCACCTCTGCTACATCACAACGCCAATCAGGACATGGCATCGTTTAGCTGCCAGTGTCGGTCTGCCCTTGACCGGAGTGACCAGCTGTCAGCCCTGGTTGTTGCTGAAGAGCCTCGTGATCCTGTCCATCAGCTGAATTGCCATACTCCATCACCAGACGTGTGTCCATCAACCAGTCAGACTGCTGTTTCTGTCCTCGCTGCTGACTATTCACAAACCTTCAATGCCGATGATGACACTCTTGGCCTCCACCTGTCCTTGGATGGTGCTGGCCCTGCTTGCTTTGACGCTAGCCCAACCTGGAGTACATCCCCTTGGACCTTTGGCCACCGCCCACCTTCAATACGTGTTGAAGGAGGTCCTTCCCTTCGCCCCCCTGACGGTGCTCTGCAACTTGCCAGCTGGATGATGACCACCAAGAGCGATCCTGTTCACCAAGCTCCTACCAGTGACATCACCGCCTGGTTAGCCGCGGACGTCAACTGTTCCCCTGTGCCTTGGATCGCGCATCCCCCAGCCTTAACTGGCCTCGCAGTGCCATTCCACCCTCCCTTGTCCCCAGTGACTCCAGGTTGAAGGACTTCATTAGGGTATCTTACCCCCTTGTCATGTTCTACTGCTTTAAGCGGTGTATAATTCTATATGTAGTTTTGTTTCTTACCTTCCCTTAAACCATGGTTAATAGACATAATTCTGATACATGTTGTATGTACGTGTTGGCAGACTATTACTTCATATCCTCTGCATTGCAGGATATATTGTTTCTCAAAGTGGCATTAAGGTTGTGTTATTTATATTGTGTTCATTGTTGTCACAAGTGTGTCATTTCTTCTCAAAATGTATGATTCTTTCCTTTTTAACAGATGAAGGGAATACACTGTATGTCATGTTATATGTTTCTAGCAAGGTGCTTTATTATTGTCTTATTGCAGCTTGATGTCCATAGTTACTTATGAACATTAAACTTTGTTACATTTTTTTTTTGTATTTGCCAGCTCCTTGCAGCATATCTTCTGTCTGCATGTTGTGTATTGAAGAGTCCAATACTTGCCATTATTCCCATACTTACCTCAGTGTCAAGCCAAAAGATAGTATTTTTCTTTCAGATGTGACATACAGCTGTACGCATATTTTGTTTTCCGGAAGGGACGGCACCTTCTCCTCTTTCTACTGTGTGATGAGGTCTTTTATAATGTATGTGCTGGTTTTTAATTCGTACTAGGTTACCTGTTGGTACTCGCTGCTGGTTCATTCATATCGTGATGTAGACTGTATTTTATTTCTGGAGCAAAATGATTTTAAGTTGTATACTAGCTTCTACCATGGTGGTGCCTGTATGCCTTGAATTTCCATTATATCTCTTCGCATTTTTTATGTACAGTGTAATTTGTAAGTGGTGTCATCAATATACATATTGTATACCAGCTCATTGCTTCTTATACCTGCCAATCATTTTCATAATATGCATATTTGATATGTTCATACTTTGCTTATAAATACAGCCTTTTTGAGGGGCAGGTACATGTATCAATTCTCTGGGCTTGACCCTCTGTCCACCTTTCGTAGTATCCTATACGGATATCCATAACACACAGTTTCATGAGTTATAATACATGTCATTTTTGTGGTATATCACAGGACAATGTAGTTTGCTCGTTCATCCATACTTCAAAACAATTTTTATTTTTATAGATTTCACACTCTCAAAGTTGGACTTGTATCGGATAATGTTTTGTTTTGTGGACTTTTGTCCTAAATGTGGTTATATAATTATTCATTGTCCATTATAGTCTTGGACTATAGGTTTCTTAGGGTTTTTTTTCACACTTCTCCCATGTATCCACATACAGTGTGTGTTTATGGCCCTTTCTCCAGTATCTTATAGGCACTAATTGTTGAGTAATTTTTGCTGTTTTTAATACACGCTATTCCTCTTATTGCAAAGCTGGTCCATTGTAAGTCTACGTTTGGCTCAAGGAGGAAAATAGGAGTGAGGTGTGATGTAAGTGTTGAGTATTTATGATACATGTGAAGATGTACAGTGTAAGTAGTACGATAGGTAGTTACACATGTATGTTTTCCATTAGGCGCAATGGAAGTGTTCCTTGAGTATTCGTTATACTGTAGGGGTACGTATCGAGGTAGGTAGGTACACTGTGTACTTCCACCGCTTGCTGTGCAAAGTACCATTTCTAATATTTTGCTATTGATTTTATTCTGTTAAAGTTTGGGGTTTAGTGTAACCTATTCATGAGTTACTCTGTGTGCCAAAGCAGTTATAAATGTGGTAGTTGTTTTGATGTTGGTAAAGAGTGATTTATGATTAATGGAGGTGTTTTGATCAGAATAGTTTCAGCATGTTAATAGTGTTCTGAGCGATGTTGCATGAGCTAAATACTGTGTTAGTAAGGTAGACCTGATTCTGTAAGGTGTCTGTGATAGTGCATTTATGTACCTGGTACTATTTGCATAATCAATCTAAATTGGTTTAATGTTATGGTGCAGATTGTTTTTGTTTTGGATATGTGACCAACATCTAATTTTAGAGTAGGCCACTATAGATAATAGTCGTCTAACAGGCATAAGTTATTTATTGAGAAGGATGTTGATAGTTGTTTCATGTTACATTATTCAATGTTAAGCCATATGTGGTGTGAAGGATAGTGCGTATGATTGTTGTTTTACTCTTGTATAGCCTGACACCATATTGTTGATCAAGGCTGTTTCAGAAACAGTTGTTTTGAGTAGATTTGGTACATGGTAGTATAATCATTATTTAAGTAATGAGAGGAAAGAAGAAAGGGATCACGCCATTATGATTATAATTACAGTTATGTTGTATCAAGTGGCTTTCCATACTCTGATTGGTTTCCATGTGTTGTGCACGCAACGTGTTACACCCGACGTGTGTAAGTACCGTTGACTCGGTCACGGCCAAAAAACTCTTGAACATCACATACCAAGATCGTCTGATGTTTCTCCTTATTTACTGGCGTTAGTTTCTCGGAGATAAAGTCGGTTATAGAAACGAAGTATAAAACAGAATGGCAAAGTAAATGGAATAACTCAACCTCCCCTCTAAAAACCATCCAATTATCCGTAAATCTTCAACCATTCATATGTCATCTTCCTAGACAACATGAAATGATTATACATAGGTTGAGAATGGGCTGTCTCGGCCTGAACTCAGATTTAGTAAAAATAGCAAAACACCCAACAGGAAATTGCTCCTATTGCCCCACTCCTGAAACAGTTAAACATTTTCTAACAGAATGCCCAAAATACACAATAGAAAGAGCCATGTTGATGGCAGAAACCAACACAAATCGTGATTCTGATATCCCCAAACTCCTAACGTCTCAAAATCGAAATATCCAAAATTCTGTAATCACATTTGTGTACAGGACAAATCGACTGAGCCAAGTATAAATTTCATAAACCCAAAAGTTTATAATGTAGTATTCATTAAAATTGAAATGTAAAGTAGAAATATTTATTTTGTAATACAGTGAATTATATTATGTGAATGTGTATTTGTAAGAGTTTCAGGTATATGTATACATGAGCATGTGTATTACATGGGCATATGCATATTATACGCCGTAGTGTGTGAAGTACTATTGTATATTTAGAAGATTAGTACAGATGTTTTATTATGTATTAAAATCCTTTGAAGGTATCTCACCAGTGCACCTATTTTCATCATTTGCACTCTTGATTTTGCCCACAAATGTTCGCTTTAACAAACAAATAAATTAAAAAAAGATAAATAAAATGAATATAATTATTTATATTTGGTTTATGCCGGAAAATAGACTTGTTCTCCACACACCCAGACATAGCGGTCGCCACCCGACTTTTCTTGAGTTACCTAGGGCGTACGCCTGAGAAGCCTGCGAAACGCACCTCGCCGGGTTGGTAAGATAGACTTGAGGGTGGCAACGTGGCCGTTTTGACTGAGTGAGGACAACAATAAATTTGTGTAATTATAAGATTTGTATGATTCGAAATAAAAAAGTATATATTATGATAAAATTTTGAAATTGTTGAATTTAGATACTGATGATGAAAATTATAGAAAAAAATAGAGATTATATAGTCTGGCAAAAATAGTCAAAATTATGACTGATTGCCATTAAACCCAAAACAACAACAACAACAACGTGCTGCTACACCAACACTCAAGCAGCGCATCGCACGCACGCAAAAGATTTCCGCAGAGATCAAGGCGCCATTTTGAATTCTGCAACGATGAACCGCGATGGTGTTAGGGAATCCGCCAGAAAGTATCATTTTTTGGTTCCACGGACTTATCACGAGGGCTCTCAATGGACTTACTAACCTTCTGTAATACAAGCATGCACTTAAGGTGAGTAACGTTTGGTAACGTGTACATTGTTTATAAAGAACGTATAAATTTTCATAAGTTTTGTAGTTGTGTTGTGGTTCCCCACTTTGAAGGTGCCCGCTCGCTGGTCAGACGCTGTATTCGCGTAGCGTATTAACAGCGTCTGGTCGGGCTAACCTGTACAAGGCTGTAGTGTAACGTTAGAGCTCTAACGTTAGAGCTCTATTAAATGTTAGTACTATATAATAAGTTTTAGTAAATTAAACCTCTTGATCTACGGGTTCTGCTCGACGATGCAATACCAAGCAAGGTAAATTTACTACTTAGGCCTATACTAGTACTACTACCAGATATTATAGGGTGGACTTACAGCAACAGGGCTGTGTGTGTAAGGTAAACAGGGTAAATTTACCGGTACTTTTCGGCGATGCAATACCAAGCAAGGTAAATTTACCAGTAGGCCTACTACCGGTACTAATGTATAGGGTGGACTTACAGCAACAGGGCTGTGTGTGTATAAACAGGGTACTTTTCGGCGATGCAATGCCAAGCAAGGTAAATTACTACTAACGTTACTAACATAGGGTGGACTTACAGCAACAGGGCTGCGTGTGTATAAACATGCGAGCCGCTGTGAACCAATACTGACATGCAGTGGTCGGGCCTATTTAACAAGTATGCCGTTAGTTTAGCGTAGGGTTGTATACCTATGGTAAGAATAATCAAGGGTCATGAGGAAGTCTTTCCAAGGATAGAATGAAGGGCAAAATCGTGAAATCGGCCCCACAGCAGTGTGCTTGCACTCGTGCATTTAGCAATTAAGCAAGGTTAGGTTAGGGTTAGGGTTTAAGGTTAGGTTAGGGTGGTACTTATAGTTGAATTGGCTGTTGAATTAGTCGAGGGACATTAGGGAGTCTTTCCAAGAATAAAACATGAAGACCAAAGAAAGAAAAAAAAGAAACGGGAGAAAGGGAGGAGTATGCTGTGGAAATCGGCCCCGCCTCTGTATCAATTGCTCGTAAACACCGTTTGGTGGGGCCGCATTCACAAGTACATGGAAGAAAGCCCCAACGCTGTGCTTATGTACCGATGAACGCCACACGGTGGGGCTGAATTCGCAAGTATAAACAGGCGAGCCGCTGTAGTATTAGTACTGACACGCAGTGGTGGGGCCTACTTCACGAGTATGCCAAATGAAGTGTATTGCTACATTGTATGCAGTGGAAACTGGTCCTGTTGCTGTATCAACCATGCATATTAAAGTGTCGTTTGGTGGGGCCACATTCCTCAGTATTAGCCCTGTATTGTGCAAGAAAGCACCATATTGAACAACACATGGTGGGGATGTAACAGGTAAGCTGCCGTATTATTTAGTACTGATGATAGAGAGACAGTGGTAGGGTCCATTTCACAAGTATGTCACCAATTATCTGTTGAAGGAACTGTAATCAATAAATGAAGTTACCTTGACTCATTTTCTCAGTTAAGTTTTCTGTAGATCTACAGTGTGTAACTATTCAAGTCAGTCTATACAGTACTGCTTATGCTGTGTTGCAATGGTAATGACCTGGTTACCTACTTTTCTAACTGTTCGAGTTGGTCTATGCAGCACGGGTGCATTGCCCTGGTAATGATAGAATTAGAGCCTGTCTAATATTCACTGATGGATCTTATAATCCTGATATGATTGCATTACCAGGTAGTGGTTTTTTTATGGTTATATTAAACATTAAAAAAATTATGTTGAAAAATCTGTAAATCAAACTAGTCCCTTTCTTTTTGGTCTTTTAGTAGAGTAAGTGTTGCTCCAAATCACTATGGCTGTCTAGAAGCTATTGAGAAATGTATCAAAATTGGAAGTTTGAAGTTGTGTTTGCTACTCGTGGACAGATATTCTAAGCCAACGGTATTAATTACTTTTGATTGAATTCTCTTATTCTTCAACGCAGCCATGCATTGGTGGGGGCTACGCCCGTCAGCAGCCTGCCAGTGTGGTGCACCAGTGTGGTGCACCAGTGTGGTGCATCTTGAGTGAGTGCCCTGATCTCCGCCCTCCTGACAACATGGACCTGACACACCCTACTCCTGAGACTGTAACTTGGCTACAACAACTGAGGGACGTTATTTAGCTGCCGCTGCCTCATACGCAAGAAGAAGAAGAAGCGCACATCGATGACATTTACCATGCCTTATACCAGGAGGGTGACAGGATGCATTCATAGCAGTACATGAAAGGCCAAGATTTCGTGAATCAGAGGATTGCGAGAAATCACAGAGCTTATCGTTCATTTCTGAGCTCATGCGTACTGAACCAGACAACGGAACCATCACAGTGGTCTTAATCTCATTGAATGCTGAATCAAGCTTTCTTGAGTACGCCGGTAGGTGCAACGTACTTAGAGTGGCTGTGTGTTTTTTGACATCATTAAACTTAAGCTGAGAGGAGGAGAAAACATCCCTGGAAAACAACATCAAGGTGATATTGCTTGCACTTAGGCGGTGGACAGGAATTCGGCGAGGGACCAAGTGGCCAGTGCTTTGAATGACTTCCTTGATATTGAATACAGTGGACATCTCTGGCAATGAGGATGAAGCAACAGTGGCCACCAATGATGAACGGAACTCTGACTCGAGCTTATGGCAAGACATTATGATTCCTAGGGCAGGCACTTTAACTAGTTGAGATATTCTGCCATGGACTTGATGGTATGCATTTCATGCGGTAAACCTCCTGTTTTGGCTGTAAGTGACTCAATTTTTACTTTTTAGAAATGAACATGGTAAGAAGACAAAAAAAGACAATGTAATTACAGCACAGATGCCTAGATGTAGGCCTTATTGCTGTTGACTTACGTATAAACAAAGAGTTTTGTCCACAGATGTGCTTTCATGTGCATCTGTTGCCTTCTTAATAAGTACTACAGTTTTAGCAAATTGATTTTTTTTTTCAAACAGATGTTTGGGTAGTCCAAATCAAAAAGCCTCCAGCAAAGCCTTGCGATGCTTTCTTAGTATTAGTAGGTAAAGCATACAATGTGAGGGCTTATCATAGT
This sequence comes from Diadema setosum, assembly GCA_033980235.1. Taxonomy (NCBI): domain Eukaryota; kingdom Metazoa; phylum Echinodermata; class Echinoidea; order Diadematoida; family Diadematidae; genus Diadema; species Diadema setosum. The sequence goes on from CM067071.1 coordinate 18,869,573, forward strand.
GATTTGTTTTCATGTCTGTTGCAGTCAGATTTCTGCATGACAACCTGTATTTTATTTTCACCTGAAGTAAATACTATCAGTCAACATGATTTCACAATCTCTGCAAGTCCTCACTTTCCTTGAGTCACTGTACCTTCTGTATAGACTTCATGATATTCAGTGCAAAGTGTTATTAGGAGATCAAAGTATTTTATTTGTTGTTGTTGCTGCTGCAGTTGTATTTTGCATGTGTTGAATGTATAACGAATAGGTGTACTACAGTATGCTGCTATTATGAGTAAAATTAAAAGCAGCATGCTGGGAAAGATTTCACATTTTGATGTGTGCGTGTTTTGGTGCATTTGTGTGTGTATGTGTATGTGGGTGTGTGTTTGGGTGTGTGTGTGTGTGTGGGTGTGTGTGTGTGTGGGTATGTGTGACTACTGTGATGTAAATTTATGCAGTTCTCTAGTATTTACCTGGATTGTACATTAATGACATTCCCTAATACCAATGTTATTGAACAACTCAAAAGTATTTCTTCCAAAAGGCGCTAAATCCATGATTTCTTCCAAAAGGCGCTAAATCCGAAAAAATCTGAAATATAAAAATTCATAAAAAATAAATGGTGTGTGCAGGATTTTTTTAATGTGCATTTTTATTACCTGATGGCTCTTCCACTAGGAGCATAGAGCTAATGAATAAACAAGCTGTAATATGTGTAATTAAAAAACATCAATTTACTCGAAAGTAGCCGGAATGGATTTAGCGCCTTTTGGTTGCAAGCTCTTCATATATATATATATATATATAGAGAGAGAGAGAGAGAGAGAGAGAGAGCTAGTTGAACAAAACCCAACAACCCACAGCTGCAGAACATGTTAAAACTCAGTTATATAGTTGCCAGATCAATGGTGTACACTTTCAATGTGTTTTGCGAGGTAAAATTCACGCAGGCACTTACACACTGTACTATTTGAAATCATACCAATGTCAGGTTGCTCATGTAAAACCGACAGATCGAGATCCTAGTCATTCTTGGTGTTTCATTACCAGTCCTGCGTTTTATCGCATTACGTGATTACAGGAAATCAAACCCCAAAGATCAATGTGCATGGATTGAGTAAAAGCAGCAACATTGTAGAAGACATCGTTGAAAGTTTGAGGAAAATAGGACAATCGATGCAAAAGTTATGAATTTTTAAAGTTTTGGTGTTGGAACCGCTGGATGAAGAGACGCCTAAAGATTATGGCGTCGTGTGTGGACAATTAAGAAGATATAAAGGGAATACCACTAAAATTCCCTTTTTTTAGCATAATGAAAGAGCACTTGACTAACTGCTTTCAGAAATCAGGAATAATAATTGCTACCCTTAACTATGTCAGTATCAAGTTGATGGAATGTGTAATTTTCATGAAAAATGAATTTTTGTGGAATTCCCTTTGTACTTTCTTTATATTGTTGTCCACAGATGACGTCATAACCGCTAGTAGTCTCCTCCTCCAGCGGATCTCGATCGTTCGGTAGAAAAAGTTTAGGGTTTTTTTTGTGTGTGTGTTTATGTTTTTGTTTTTACTGCAGTTGCTACGTTTGTCTTTAAGAAACACAAAATAGGAGATTCTTAGTTCGTACTAAGAAAAAGTTCAAAATAACGCCACTGAGGTGCAAGAAAGAAAAAAAGGAGTTTCATGGACGTGTTAACAATTAAAAGAGTAGAATTAGGAGCAAATCCAGCGAAAGTAAAAGCACGTGGGAGAACAAAAATGGAATGTGATGAGTAAATTAATCTGAGAAAGTAGGCGAGTAAAATAAAAAAGAGAAAGAGAGAGATAAAGAGATATGAAGAGGACGGCAGGAGCGAGGGAGAAGAAGAGTGGATATAGGAAGTAAATGACTAGAACACAGTTTACAATTATGAGAAAAGCAGAAAATCTCTTTTAAAGGACCAGCGGGAACATAAAACATTGATTTTAGATACACCATCAAAAACAAACACAATAAAAGGAACAATAACAACAAGATATTTCAAAAATGCTGCTATATCATAGTTATAATTCGGTGAAGAACAATGTGACAGTGGAAAATTAACCAGAGTTGACGGTAAAACGTTGATATATTTTAGCTCTAAAATAATATCAGGTAATTTTTATCTTTGAGTTCCTTTTATGCCTTCAGAAATTCGTATCTTATTTTGAATTTCAATAACTTGCTCTACTTCATTATTTTTCTTTTCTTGGAACTACTGCCACCTGTTTGATTTGAAGATATACTGTTAATAAATAAATTTGTTGAAATTGTGAAATAACGGTTACTTACCAACATATTTGATAATCAGGTATTCCGTAATATGCGGTATTAATTTCCAAACTCAGTCACTAGCCATTCCGATCTCTCAACAGGCAAGGGAAAGCTTTCAATGTCGCCGTGTTAAAAATAATAATAATGACAGTAAAACTGATACAGCTAATTTCAGCGTCCGTCAGATGATTTCATCGGTAAAACAAACCGGCGGATTTCAATTGACTGAGCGAGCAGTATATATGCGCTCGGATGAAAAGCTCGAAGCTTAATCATTGAATTAGCATCATCTGTGCAGGGTGTCCACGAATCGTGAGCACCAGAGTGGGAAATCCCGGTTGTGTGACCATGCAGTCTAATAGCGAAAAGTCGGCGTGAAATAAGAAGCGTTATAATTCATTGCATGCGACCCGATGAGAGTTTGATCCACTAATGAACGAACCCATCATCATAAAATCAGCTTTACAAAGGATGTGGATTAGATTCTCTTCGCATCGCCCACGGTCACAAAGAGTATAGACCCAGGGATTCTGTGTCAGTTCTGGCTGGTGAAGGATGATTATAATTATTGGTCTGTTTGTTGTTATTCCGCCCGTCGCATCATTCATTTTCACAAAGAGCGGGGAAAATGGGAAGTTGGGTTGTCACCACTCATTATCAGGTAAAAGATAATAACTAAAAATGATTCATAAATGGTAAAACATCCTCTCCGTCAAACACGAACATAATACTGATCTTAAACCACACTATGGGCTGCGTTCGTGTCGACATGAACGGCATTGTTCGTATTGACCATGAAAAAGACGTGTGTACCTGTCGAAAATTTGTTTTGGATAAATAGCACTGTTGGAATAAAATGTATTTTTATCCTACTTCATCGCCTTTTATACATAAACATACATATGATATATATATATATATATATATTGTAGCGAACAACGGGGCCTTGGCACTTATGTAGACCGAGCCGACCGTCCGTTTGATCGAAATATACGATCACTCTATGAAGAGGATAAAACCTTTAAGTTTCCCACCACTTGTACGTCACCAGTCTACACCTTGCACTTCACACTATCTGATTCAAAGGCACATTCTCACTTCTCACATCTAATTCACCCAACACACTGACCAGTGAATTTTCACTCTCACTCCCGACGTCGTTTCTAGAGTACGTCGTCCTCCGACGTTCGCCCTGGAAGTACGTCATTTGTACTTTTCATTTCCAAAGTACTGTACTTCGTTCTCCGACGTCAGTTCTGGAAGTACGTCGGACGTACTTGTTTCTTCCAAAGTACTGAACTTCGTTCTCCGACGTCCGTCCAGATACTCAGTTATCCCACGGTGCAGCAAAGCCCGCTCGAGAATGCTCGCAAAGGCTGCTGGATGAGTTGTCTTCTGCTGCAGAAACCGCCGGTGGGCATCTTAGTTTCGTCGGCATTCAGCACTCATTCCAACGAATACTTATCTTGTACAGTACTCAAATGCATCACAACCTCAGAGGCGATGTACCGGAACACCAACTTGTTTATTTACAGGTACAGTGTGTACATGCTCTCATTTTGAACATCTTATCGAGTACAAGACACAAGTTCAGTCTCAATCCTCCTTCTCTTTGGACAGAGTGTATGAGCAGAGTATAGTGCAGGAATTGCTCCATGCACAGAACCCCTCTCCTGACACAGTATGAGGTTGCTAATAGTACCTGTGTGGAATTATTATAGGCATAGTTATCAATTTCTCCTAAAATTTCCTTTATTCTTTCTTTATTTTTACACAGAGTTAAGCTATCCCTTTAAACTCTTCACAGTTTGATTGAAATCATTTAAATCAAACATCAACACCATATTCAGTCCCATAACTGATCGTGTTTACTAATTAATCAACGTTAATTGTCTAAAATGTGTCATATGGCCAACCTGTATACACACGTATAAACACACAATGCTAAATGTATGTATCAAACCTTTGTAACACAACTTTGAACTAACTGTAGGAATTATCGCTGCACTTATCATCCATACTTTTTATCACTATCTGAATCTCCACAAAAACCACTAATTGACAAATAATCAATACAGAAGACTGACTTAAAGGAACAATTCAAACACTCTTTTAGAATGCATAGCTTGTTACATGTATAAATCAGCACAAAAGTAACCACGACTACATTGTGTTACTGAATACCTATGAACAAATTTCGCTCTAACAATAGTTTCGCACAAATTCCAAAGGAAATGCACTACACTCTACACAAAATAAATATCATTTTGTTACACAACTCCCCCCTCTAATAAGCTTGGTCCCCAAGCTTAACAAATCAAGCTTAATTTATCTTTTGCATAATACTAGTTCAACAAACACTCTTCTCGAGACTTCTGATCGATTAAACCAAACTACAAAGAACACTTGAAACATATTTGAAACAAATCAAAGTAACTTAAACTAAAGTGAACTGGCAAGAGCAAACAAGACAAAGAAAATACGCAGTGTGGAACGAATGTCTTTCACAGAGTCCATTTTAGTGTCCATTCAACCTATCATTTATAGTCCATGTTCACTACACTCTAATTCACTCCATCGCCACTCGTTTCATCTCCTCTGTGACAATCTCGATGTATTCCCCAATGTTGCTGATGTACCGTTCTGTGCGTCGGATGACAACGACGTTGTTGGGAATTACGAATTCCCTCACGCTGTCTTCAAGCGCGGTGGACGCAGACGTCGATGTCGACGTCCCCTAACCCGGTAGACTGCTTCCCTGACTCTGTGCCTGCCATCCAGCACAGTCTGGGTTCCTGCGTCGCAGACTTCAGGTGAGGGACTCTTCCCTCCTGACGAGGTGGACTCGGCTGGCGAAGCCTCCCGGTAGATACTCCTTGCTGGCGACGCAGCCCTTTCTGCAGATGCCTCAGGTGACGGAGACCTTCCACCTGTAGAGGTCGTTTTCGCTGGCGAAGCCGCTCGAGAGGGCGTCTTCCCTCCAGATGACACCGACAACGGGGATGCTTCTCGTGGCGGTCTCGGTTCCTCACGAACTGGGCTCGAAGGTGGGACTTCTACGGGAACGCTGTCCGGGGGGTTGCTGCTGTCTTCTCGCCGGCTCCGTCGGGAACGATGCTTCCCACCCCTCGACCTTCGTCGGGTGGACCCCTTCCTCTCAGTGGCCACTGTCTCGTGAGGTTGCTCCACCAGTCCTGTCCTGAAGGCTGTTTCTGACTGCTTTACTGTCCCAGGAAGAATGACTTCGGGCCCCGCGGACACTCTCGTCTTCTCCGCGGCTACCATCCGGTAACAAAACGCTCGCCCATGCGGGTCTCTGCATGGGATATTCCCACATGGAGTTCGTAACTCTAGTTTACGGCAGTCTAGTACGGCATTCGTCTTGATGAAGAAGTCGAGACCTAGAATGCCATCATTCTGTAGGTCTGCCACCGTTGCCTCGGTTACGAATTGAGTGTTTCCCACCTCAATCTCCACTGTTGCTTTTCCCACAATTTTCAGTGGGGAGCCGTCAACCAGTTGAACAATCTCTGTGGAAGTTCGAAGAGAAGGCTTCTTCGCCTCCATGATCTTACTGAACGCTCTCTCTGAGATGAGGGTGTTAGATGATCCCGTGTCGAGAAGAAAAGTGATGGATTGACCATTTGCCTTCCCTTCTACAAATAGTCCATGTCGTCTCGCATCTTGTGACGTCCTCGCACTTTCTCCTTTTGTTTTGTCTTCGGGCTGTTTCACCTCATTCTTCTTCTCATTCGTCTTGTCGACCTCATCTCTCTGTTCAGCTAGCATGCGAGTGGTTTCTCCATGAGATTGTTCCGTCGCGGCCCGCGAAGAATCTGATGCCTCCTTGAGTTGCGGGCAATCTCTCTTTAGATGTCCACTTTCATTGCAGTTGTAACATCGTCGAGTTTCACTTGTAGTTGAAGAGAGCGGCTTTGGCTGTGGACAATTCTTCGCAACGTGGCCTTCTCTTCCACACGTGTGACACTTGATGTTTGGCCTACTTAGCTTATTCATACGTTCTTGCGCTTGCCTGGTAATTTGCTGGATGCGCTGTTCTGTTTTGGCAATCAAATTTTCGAGCAGTTTCTCAACTTTGTCGTGAGTCGGTGCTGCAACATTTCCTTGCGTCTCCTCCAGTGCTGCGCGACTATAACCAGACGTTTTCTGGTCCCTTCGTCCGCCTTCCATCTTGAGGAACGCCTCCACATTCAGTGCTGCCTCCACCGCCGCGTCGAGAGTACGAGGCTGCGCTCGAAATAGACCCTCTCTGATTCTTGGATCCAGAATGGCATCCATAAAATGCCCCCTCGCAAGTCTATCATGGCCGTCCTCATCAAAGTCAGGGTACGCAAGTGCTGTCAAATCGCGGATGTGCTGCCCTAGCTCTTGCAGCGTTTCCTTTGGACCCCGGCGTCGATGGCGCAACTCGGCCAAGAACACGTCTGCCTTACCGCCTGGACCGTACCGCTTATTCATTCGGTCTACCAATTCATGGTAAGTTAAGCGGCGTCCCGTCTGTTGTGACAACAACTTCACAGCTGGACCTCGTAGACTTGCTGCCAAATATTCCGTGGCTTCCTCCTCCGACCACTTGTTAATTCTGCAACATGCTTCAAAATGGCAGAGATAGTCTGATACTGGAGTTCTTCCATCAAACCTATCGGGAGTCATCTTAGGTTTCGACAAACTTCTTGTGTCAAACGTCGAGCCAGGGTATGCCAATGTTTCTCTGTTGAATGCCGGCTGTGAAAACGGAGCTTGTCGTCCAGGTAAGCCTCCCGCTTCTTCTGGCAATCGCTGTCCTCTGGGCTGGTCATAACCAACTTGACTGTCAAACTGCCCCATAGGTGAAGAGTGCAATGGTGACATCTCCGGCGCCCGTACTTGTGAATTTCTTGATTCTGCTTTTGGCTGCATCGACGTTCGCAGATCTGCCATCATCTGGTCGATTTCAGCCAAACTATTCTCCAACCGCTGCATTACATCCCGCGGCGTTGGACGTTGAATTTCAGAATCCATTTTGACTTTCTCCGAGTCAAAACTTTCTCACTAAATCCTCTTCCAGAGTATCCCACTCCTGACACCAATTTGTAGCGAACAACGGGGCCTTGGCACTTATGTAGACCGAGCCGACCGTCCGTTTGATCGAAATATACGATCACTCTATGAAGAGGATAAAACCTTTAAGTTTCCCACCACTTGTACGTCACCAGTCTACACCTTGCACTTCACACTATCTGATTCAAAGGCACATTCTCACTTCTCACATCTAATTCACCCAACACACTGACCAGTGAATTTTCACTCTCACTCCCGACGTCGTTTCTAGAGTACGTCGTCCTCCGACGTTCGCCCTGGAAGTACGTCATTTGTACTTTTCATTTCCAAAGTACTGTACTTCGTTCTCCGACGTCAGTTCTGGAAGTACGTCGGACGTACTTGTTTCTTCCAAAGTACTGAACTTCGTTCTCCGACGTCCGTCCAGATACTCAGTTATCCCACGGTGCAGCAAAGCCCGCTCGAGAATGCTCGCAAAGGCTGCTGGATGAGTTGTCTTCTGCTGCAGAAACCGCCGGTGGGCATCTTAGTTTCGTCGGCATTCAGCACTCATTCCAACGAATACTTATCTTGTACAGTACTCAAATGCATCACAACCTCAGAGGCGATGTACCGGAACACCAACTTGTTTATTTACAGGTACAGTGTGTACATGCTCTCATTTTGAACATCTTATCGAGTACAAGACACAAGTTCAGTCTCAATCCTCCTTCTCTTTGGACAGAGTGTATGAGCAGAGTATAGTGCAGGAATTGCTCCATGCACAGAACCCCTCTCCTGACACAGTATGAGGTTGCTAATAGTACCTGTGTGGAATTATTATAGGCATAGTTATCAATTTCTCCTAAAATTTCCTTTATTCTTTCTTTATTTTTACACAGAGTTAAGCTATCCCTTTAAACTCTTCACAGTTTGATTGAAATCATTTAAATCAAACATCAACACCATATTCAGTCCCATAACTGATCGTGTTTACTAATTAATCAACGTTAATTGTCTAAAATGTGTCATATGGCCAACCTGTATACACACGTATAAACACACAATGCTAAATGTATGTATCAAACCTTTGTAACACAACTTTGAACTAACTGTAGGAATTATCGCTGCACTTATCATCCATACTTTTTATCACTATCTGAATCTCCACAAAAACCACTAATTGACAAATAATCAATACAGAAGACTGACTTAAAGGAACAATTCAAACACTCTTTTAGAATGCATAGCTTGTTACATGTATAAATCAGCACAAAAGTAACCACGACTACATTGTGTTACTGAATACCTATGAACAAATTTCGCTCTAACAATAGTTTCGCACAAATTCCAAAGGAAATGCACTACACTCTACACAAAATAAATATCATTTTGTTACAATATATATATATATCATTATTTGTGTGTGTGTGTGTGTGTGAGTGCATATAAATTTGATAGACAAAAAGTACAATTTGACACTACAAACATATCACATGAATTAGGAAGTCAAGTGCAATGTGCTGTTTTTGATCGATTTAATGGATGATTTCGTCATGCAAGAATGATCAGGCCTATAGATGATTCTAACTAAAATCTCAGAAAACCATTATTTTTCATTTTTTCAATTCAATTTATTTTCATATTTTGTCACATATATCACAATAAAGTATATAAATACGAAAATTATACAAAACATAATTTAGATGAGACTTCATCGGAATGTACAGAAGTTTCATTTGGTATAAACACAAGGTCTGTATGCATGCGAATTAAACTGTGGTCATGATGCGAAGAAAATATGATGGGGCCTGCGTAAAAGCATTAGTTTGTACAGCCGCAGGTCCCGTGAGTAATCAGATTAGGGGAAGTTTAAAATACGGATTTTCTTTTTAAGACGAACTATAACTGGGAAAACCGATTAAAACAAACAAAACAAGAAATCCAATTAAATACTGTATATGTCAATAAATAAAAATGCAGAAAGTAAAAATACAAAATTATGGGGTCAAAGCCATCAAAAATATGCCTTGGACAATTACAAGAAAACAAAAATAAAGACCAGGCAAATAGGGAATCAAGCAATCAATTATACGATAACTTACATCAGTTCAAGGTACAGTGCATTCCCATTATAATGACCACGGTTATAACGAAAGCCCGGTTACAACGAAGTAAAAATTAAGACCGCAACATTATTCAATCCTTGTTTTTTTATCGTGTATTTATTCGGTTATGCCAATCCCGAAGACTTCGTTATAACGGGAGTCCACTGTACTATCTAACATTGTAGATTGCCACTTTGTGCGGTGATATAATCAAAACATCAAAAGTCCTATATCTTAGTGTTCCCAAACCCTGTACTGTACAGTAGTAAAGACAAAAATCTACTTACACTCAGATTTTCGTGTTCAGTGACTAAAACGAATTTAAGCAATTAACAGTCTTGTCAACTAAAGTTGTCTTTCCAAGACCATTCATCTCGCTGATATCATTGATATCATTTAACCACGGTTTGTTTTCCTATGTTCATCATGTTCACTTTTGCACAATATCCATATCAAAATCCAGGCCACTTACACTTAAATCATCCAATAGTGAGAAACAGTGCTAATGATGCGTCAGGAAAGTTCGTATTTTGATATCAGAAGGATTTTAAAAGGCAGCCAAATGGAACTGTATCATCATTAGGCAACAATCATAATTGAGATCATATAAATGTCTTATTCATTAATTCATTAATTCATTAATTCATTCATTCACGTGATTCAAGTAAATTACATATCCAAGAAAGCATAGAAGAACGCTTATTAACTCTTCATGTGCCACGTTCGCACGTCCGGCTCAATCGACGGCGTGCCAACTTCGCATATTCTGCTCAACAAACAAAACCGCCAAAAACGATCGATAAATCGCTAATCTGTTAATCCTGCGGCACAATGAAAGCGTTTTTCGTGCTTTTGTTCCTCTCATTATACGGCTTGCATTCTATGTGGTGATTGACTATCAAGTGGTGTTCCCAACTAGATTTGTTCGTACATTCTAAGTTTCTGTCACGGTTTTATGTGCAAAAGTCATGCCTTTACAGTAATGTAGCAACTAGTCATTCGAAAGAGAAATTGAAAATAGATTCGTCATACGATTTATATCGAAACAAAGTTTGGCATTCCTCTTTAACTTTGCCTACTATTATGCCCATCTTAACAGAAATTTGTAGAGGTTATAGAAATTGGAAAAACAGAATTCTTTCTCAGAGCATGACTACTTTCGTGTCTCGGAATAATGTGGCACACAGGGGGTTTCCACCATGGCACATAAAGAGTTAAGAAGATAAATGCAGGCATTGACATTACAAAGTACAGTAATCGCAATTTACAAGGATGCCATTAACAAGAAACATGAAAAGAAAAGCGACAAAAACACTTAAAAACAATGGAAACGCTTGAAATGGGGAGGAATGCTAAAAGAAAAAACAAAACAAAACCTCATATCCAACTTGACCCAAGTCAGGCAGCCGCAAAATCGGAGGACTTGCCAGACACTCTTTCAATTTGACAAATGCAGCTTCCTCTTTCGGCCCCCATTCGACATTCCGTGGACTGCCTTTACAAGTCAGATTTGTTAGGGGTAGGGCTACGTCTGCATAATTTGGAATGAAGTCCCTGTAAAATCCACATAGCCCCGAAAAGGACTTCACCTGCTTCTTTGTCTTGGGCCTTGGAGCTTTGCGGGTCAGCCTATCGCTAGTGTAGATCACAACCTCTCCTATCTTGTGCCCCAGAAACTCGATAGTCTGCGAACCCACTGTGTACTTCGAAGGCCTAGCAGCTAGATTAACATTGCGCAATCTACGCAAGACTTAGTCAACACTTCCATGTGTTCTGGCCAAGTTCTAGTGTGACTCAAAATGTCATCTATGTAACTCACAACATTTGGCATTCCCTCTAGTACTCTCCTCATCATTCTCGTGAACTGGGCACTGGCCGTAACCAGTCCGAACGGCATGTACTTGAATTGTTGCCTTAGGAGTTAAGAAGGCTGTCTCGAATTTTGTCTTGGTCCCTCGTTGGTATTTGCCAATACCCCTTCGTTAAATCCAACTTAGTGAAGTATTTACTCATGGATAGTGTTGCAAACAAATCTTGAGGGTTCGGCATGGGTTCGGGATCAAAGACTGTTACTTTATTCAAGCGTCTGAAATCTACACAAAACCAATTCGAGCCGTCTGGCTTCTTTACTATCACGATTGGTTGACCATAGCTTGTGGCACTCTATGAGGCGGAGATTGAACAGGTTGATCAGTAGTCAGCAAGATTTCAGACTCAGATACAGTTGTCTTCTTTGGGATATCGGTGAATATATCTTGGTATTCACAGAGTAATTTCTGCGCCTGACATCTCTCATCCTCACCCAAGACCGGATCTAGCACAACCATATCCATAAACTCCGTTTGTACAGCATTATAGGCATACCAGACATTTCACTGCCCCAATCAGAACCTACTTCGGCCATATCATCGTCATCTAGCACACCATCAACCTCATCTCCCTCATCACTCTCGACACCACTAGCCTCAAAGCAGCCAGCAACTGGCACGTCAACAGGTCGACTAAAGTTTCGCTTCAACAGGTTGATATGATATGTCTTAGCCACACTGTCGACATCCACAACATAGTCGTAGTCATATTTCACCCATACAACCTTAAAGGGACCTTGCCAATTCACTAACAACTTGTTTTGCACAATCGGCAGTAGGATTAGCACATCATCTCCAACACTCAACTTTCTACGCTTAGCCTTTCTGTACCCCTTGTACCTTTTAGCAGAGTACATCAATGTGTCTTGTGCAATCTGCCATGACTTGACAAGCCTATCCCTCAATTCAATAACATATTCATACTCGCTCTTGATCTCTGGTTCTAACTTCTCAGCGGTCCATAACTCCCTCAAAACATCCAACGGCCCACGAACATGTCTCCCGTAAACAGTAAAGCAATTCAAACGGGGAAAACCCTAAGCCTGAAATCGGCGCTTCTTGCAAAGCAAACAGCAGAGCCGGGAGATACATGTCCCACTAACGAGATTCTTCTGAGCAAAGCCGCTTCAGGGCTAGTTTGAGCACATTGTAGCGCTCAACCAGCCCATTACACATGGGGTGATAACGAGAACTCGTCACCTGCCGGAAGGACAACAGTCTACACAATTCACGCATGAGATCAGACACAAACTGAGTACCCAAATCGGACATAACTTCAATGAGGATTCCGACACGGCTGTACACGGAGACTAACGCCTCGGCTACGTTTGTTGCTATAGACTTGAGTGGATTGATTCCACATATCTAGTAGCGTAATCCACTGTGGTAAGTATATGCTTACGAGCAGAAGGCATGAAAGGACCTTGGAGATATATGGCAATGCGCTGAAATGGAACACCGATTTAATAGTGGAATAATCCTTAACTCTGTCTTTAAAATAGGTACTCTACCTTTGTCTATCGTTTTTTGACACACATCGCCAGACCTACAAAAATTGGTAACATCTTCCGACATGCCAGGCCAGTAAAATTGTGTCCTGATCTTATTCAGAGTATGTTTGATACCCAGATGCCCACAAAGGAGTGAATCATGTGCGACAGGCATTATCTCGACCTACGAGGCTTGGGAACTACCAGTAGTTTGGAACCGATGCCCTTGTCGTTTTCATCCCTCTTCTGTCAAAGCAGGACATCATGTTCGCATATGAACATGTACTGAGAATTGCCAGCACTACCAACTTTCTGCCATAGAAGGCGCAGTGACTCATCGTTCTTCTGCTGTTTCATAAATTCAATCGACCGCACATTATCAACCGCACCAGGCACACTCAAATCCCTACTAGGCTTTGAACCCTTCGCAGTTTGCGAGTGAGTTTGAGCAGCCATCACCCCAGCATTTACATCACCCTCAAATGCGCCCTCAACAGGTGACTCTGTGCAAGTGTCATTTGAACTTCCATTCTCCGACGAGGGGGTTAAAACTTCACAGTCAGAAACAACACATGGAGTCCAATGCAAATTAGGATCGCTCGGTTCCCGAGAACCCATCACATTACCGATAACTACTTCACTCAAGCTGTCAGGCATGCACGCAGCTTCAACTTCTCCTTCGAAATAAGGCGAGTCAACTACTATCTTGGACACAGGGAAACGTCTGATCGTGCCATCAATTAATCTTACCGCCTGATGACGACCTGTCAGCTGTTCGTTGCTAACCAACGCCTCTCTCACTACACAGGTACTACAATCGGTATCACGCAACACCGCTACAGGTACACTCCCTGGCATCGACCTCCCAGAAGCTACTGGCATGCGATTAACCATCGCCACAACATTATTGTATGCTATTCCGACTTTGTCAACAATTTCATTCTTCACACTTTCGATGTCATCGACCATCATCTCAATCGGCACACAACCCGCTGTCGATCGAATCAGCGAACTCCGACTCTGTCTGATGGTAAACACTCGCGTCTACCGTAAAGGACGCACTTTCCCCAGCACGCATCATGCCTTGAGCTGCCATTGGCTTAGAAACCATGGGACAATCCCTTCTAATATGCTTTAGACTTCCACACATATAGCAACCATATTATTCCTTTGGAAATTGCTGGCATTGCCATGGAAACCCTTCTGTTGTTACCCTTCCTGTCTTTGGAGAAGCATCGTCCGACTTCTGAATTGGTTTCCCCGACTGTTTCGGCGGAGGACCTTTACCTGACTTCGGCTCGGCTCGGAACCAATCAAAAATTATTGCTCTCGCAACATCAAGTCCTCGAGCGCCTTCCTTGATTCATCTATTCCAGTAGCCTCTATCCAGCTATAAAATGAAGCTTTCATTCTTGTAGGTCTGTCTTGGGCGCTCGGCTTTGAATGGCCTAGCCGTCCTGGAACGACGCCTGTATCCCTCCTCAGTCAGATGAGAGTAAGACATAAGTTCATTCTTCACTATTCCATATTTCTGACGATCCTCATTACTCATCCTATTTACCACCTCCAACGCCTTCCCGGTTAGGTTAGAGATGAGGTGCAATACCCACAAGTCAGTATGTACATCTTGACTTTTCATTAACATTTCGAATTTGGTTATGTACACGTCAAACTTGTCATGTGCATCATCAAATCGGCGTACTTTTAGCTTGATTCCCCCTGAGAACTACCTGTAACACAGCTCTTCCCCTGTTTCCTTAAGCTAGTATCTCACTGAGCGACGAACGTTTGCAAACGCAGCGAATTTGAGATTCGCCAATTTTTCTGACGAATGTTTGCGATAAATCAAGGTTCGCTTCTGCCATTAGCCTGCGACAGTTAGCGACTTTTAGCGATATTTAGCGACAATAAGCAACACTTGAGCGAATGTTTGCGAAAGTGTTTGCGAAACACAGGTGGCGACTATTAGCAAATGTTAGCGACAGTGTTGCAAATGTTAGCAACTGTTTGCAAATCCCTTACGACAATTTGCGAATGTTTTAGGACCTGGAAAAGTACCAGGGAATTACAGTGTACGTATAGTCAGACCCATAAAACGAACGTACAACCTTCCACTGCATTCAGATCTCTTCTTACCACCGTTCAAGATGGTGTTTGAAAATATGTAAATGAATTTCTGCCAAGAAGAGGCTCAACGTGCTGCTATCCTTGAAAAGCTGCTGTGCCTGGCTGCTGCTACAGCTATCGTGCAGCAAGAAAAATAAGAAAGGAAGAAGAAAAGAAAGAATATTTGGATCAGAGAGTAGTTGTTGCAGAGGACAGACTTTGGTAAATATGAAAAGCTTTTGCAGCAATAGACGATGGAGATATCAAGAGCTTCAAGAACTTTCTTAGAGTGGAACCTTGCCTGTTTCAGGAGCTTTCGTATAGGAACCATGGTTACTTGTTCGCTGACAGTGGCGAATCAAATAAAAATGTTAGCGACACCGTATTGCGACCGTTTGCGAATTCTTACGAGTGTTTTGCGAACTGTTAGCGAAAATACAAATTTGCAAAGAAATTTTAAACATGTTCAAAATTTCTTTAAGACAAGAAAAACTGCTTACAACAATAAAAACCGTTCTCTCTTTCTCGCTCTAAAGCCTGACAACGTTCAGTTACAAACTGACTCAACTCGCTACCAGTTAGGCCCATTTCCCTACCTAGTAGTACTTGATTTGTTTCGATTTGAATGCTTACGTGTCAAAGTAGCAGAGTAAATAACAAGAAAGGTTGCTCATGTGACACATACCAAGCATAACAAGCATAACAATATACCACTGGTATCCATAGGGGGTATCTCACTGAGCGGCGAACGTTTGCGAACGTGGCGAATTTGGGATTTCGCCATAGGTTCGTAAAGGGTTGTAAAAGGTTCGTTAACAGTCGCAAGAAAGTTCACAAACGGTTTTTATTGTCGCAGTTTTTCTTGTCGCAAAGAAATTTTGAACATGTTCAAAATTTCTTTGCGAACCTTTGCGAATTTGTATTTTCGCTAACAGTTGCAAACATTCGCAAAACACTTGTAAGAATTCGCAAACGGTCGTAATACGGTGTTGCTGACATCTTTATTTGATTCGCCACTGCTAGCGAACAAGTAACCATATGGTTCCTATATAAAAGCTTCTGAAACAGACATGGTTCCACTCTACGAAATTTCTTGAAGCTCTTGACATCTCCATCATGTAATTGCTGCAAGTCTGTCCTCTGCAACCACTCTCTGACCCAAACAGTCTTTCTTTTCTTCTTCCTTTCTTGTTTTCCTTTATTTTATTTCTCTTATGCTGCACAATAGCTGTAGCAGCAGCCTGACAAAGCAGCTCTTCAAGGATAGCAACGCCTTGAGCCTCTTCTTGGCAGAAATTTCTTTCCATATACTGGAAATCCATCTTGAACGGTTGTCACAAGAGATCTGAATTCAGTGGAAGGTTTTACGTTCGTTTTATGGGTCTGACTATACATAATCACCTGGTACTTTTCTAGGTCCAAGAACATTCGCAAAATTGTCGCAAAGGATTTGCAAACAGTTGCTAATATTTGCAAAACTGTCGCCAACATTTGCAAAACTGTCGCTAACATTTGCAAAATTGTCGCTAACATTTGCTGACATTCGCTAATAGTCGCCATCTGTGTTTCGCAAACACTTTCGCAAACGTTCGCTCAAGTGTTGCTAATTGCCGCTAAACATCGCTAAAAGTCGTTAACTGTCGCTAATGGCAGAAGCGAACCTTGATTTTTCGCAAAAGTTCGTCAGAAAAGTTGGCGTATCTCAAATTCGCTACGTTCGCAAACGTTCGCCGCTCAGTGAGATACCAGCTAATCGATTGTACAACTGATATTTGGAATTAATTGACATGGTCTAACCAATTAGGACTACTTAATTTGGATTCAGCGTTGTTTATCACTTTTGAGAGCATTGCGTTCTGTATCTTTGATGAGTCCCCGATACTGTGTTAGAGTAAAAACGTCTACAAGGTGTACGCCTATAAGTATCAGAAATGCTGTTAACTACATTATAACCAGATGATGAGTGGCGGTCGAATGTTCCACCCGAAGGGTTTGAAATGCTATTGAGGGAGGTTAAAAATCCCGAGACGAAGTCGAGGGATTTATTGTCTCCCGAAATAGCATTTCAAACCCTGACAACCCGAGGGTGGAACGTTCGGTACATGTTCCTGACAACAAAAGTCATCATCTGTTATATTATATGGGTTAGTCAAATACGTCAAATACGTCAACGTCAACCACCAGCACAACGCACTCGATCGCTCGCTCGCGCAGAAGAGCCAAATTCACTGTGTGCGCGCTGTCCTAAGCCTTCTCTGTCATTTGACATATGAAAATGTTTTCCCATGGGAGAACATTACAAGAATGTTCGCCCATGGGCGAACATAACGAATGTATCTCCATCACATGACTGTGTTTAGCCAATCACTTATCGGTATTTGACTAACCCATTTAATATAATACTGTAATGCTTACTTACGTTTCGGCGAGCAAATGACGCCTGCGTCTTCGTTATGATTACAATTATCATTGCCAAAGCCACGATACTGACAGAGGGCCAGGTGACTTTCCTTCCCCGTACACTCCATGTCGTCAAGGAGGATGCTGCCAGAACCCCGGCCAAAACTACTACAGCAAGTGGACTCCAGGGTACTGTCGTAACCTAGCAACCGACAAGTGATGTTTGCCTCCTCCATCCCCCACATGTCGTCACAGACTGTTCCCCACCAGCCACGCTCGACGGTAACTTCCACCCTACCTTCCCTCTCGTTCCTACCCCCGACAAGGCGGACATCAAATTGACGTGCTGTCGATAACAAAATGCAAGATGTATATTGAAAACAGTTACATTATTATTGCACAGTATTCATATGTATTGATCATGATAAGTAGGCCCCTATAACTTTTTATATGAACTATTCTAGTACAGGAACACTACAAAATGTGTGAAATGATGTACTTTCAAGTGTCAAATAAAACTGAAATTATACAGAGGGTCGCCGCCAGGCACTGATAGTTGTGGTTTGTTTAACTCCATCATTTTTTTTTTTTTTTTTTTGCAAAGTCTACCTGGAACTGGATCTGATAATGTCAGCTGTAAACTTACTTTAAAGTGTTCCTTGAATTTCCGACGAGACTCCACAAATTTTTAAGTAGCAAGAAGCCAGTTGAGTTATTAATGTTTTTGTTTTTGTTTTTGTTTTTTTTTAAGCAATGGTACTTACGTGGAGTCTCGCATACAGCAAATGCCACTTCGTAGTATTCACGCGACCAAGAGCCCGTATACTGGCAGTCAGCTCAATTTTCTTCTGATCCGACACACTTCACGTCGCCCATCACGAAATCCAAAGTCCCGCGGCCGAAAAAGGAACAGCAGGGGAACCACCTGGTCCCCTTATACCCGAGCGTCCTACAGACCATTGCGGCTTCATCGTAGTCTCAGTTATCCCTGCAGATCGAGCCCCACTCTCCATTGTACAAATCTCCACTCTGCCCGATGTCGGTCGCGTTGACGCGATAAGGCGCACGTCAAATTTTGGCTTTGCTGTACCAGTCACCGAGGTGAATACAAAAGTGTAGGATACGCAAATTAGGCAAAGAGAAAATATTAGACAAGGAAAAAATTACTAAAACGGTAAATAGAGCTTTTCTACTAATCTCCATTCATATGTTCAAAGACATAAAAATCGGCGATGCAATTGGAAATCTTTTCA
The DNA here is from genome assembly GCA_033980235.1 of Diadema setosum. Taxonomy (NCBI): domain Eukaryota; kingdom Metazoa; phylum Echinodermata; class Echinoidea; order Diadematoida; family Diadematidae; genus Diadema; species Diadema setosum. The sequence goes on from CM067071.1 coordinate 18,888,116, forward strand.
GTTGTGATTTCCCTAATCTTTTCGTAAATTCAGAATCCAAACCGATGTGCTAAAATTGAGTAAAGTAAATGAATTTCGTCTCTTAATGCTGACGCTTACGCTCATTAGTGCATATGACACCTGCATCTTCGCTGTGTCCGCAATAGTGATGTCCAAAGCCGCCGTGGCTGCAGTTCAGTAGGGTGCCTTCGGTTCCGTCACAGAATAGGGCACTCATTAAGATTCTGCCAGAGCCCTCCCCGAATCTGGCACAGCAGGGCGCCTCCAACGCCCTTTCGAAACCGAGCATCTTGCAGACAATTGTGGCATCTTCAGTACTCCAGAAGTCGCTACAGACTGTGCCCCACACTCCTTCGTGGTAAACCTCCACTCTTCCTTCATACTCATTACTTCCATCGACAAGACGAATTTTAAAACCTGGAATTAATGACACGGAATTGCATAATTCATGTGAAATATTCATGTTTCATGTTGAATACAAGTACCTACTAGAGGATGAGTTTTAAATCAATATATCAGATATTAACATATGATAGATATCGTGGCGCAAGTAGGTCGGGAATTCGGTACTACCTCTAATCCATTGAGACAAAATAAGTAAGTTCGGATTTAAAATGATCCCTGAGAACACAAATGAAGCCTGTGAAACTATTTATATCAATTTCTCAAGATAATTAAGAATTAAAAAACAAACAGACAAAAACTTCCAAACGTGTTTTCTTACAACAATTAATTGCAGATGATTTTTTCTTTTTGCCAGGACACTTTGTTATAGGACATGGAAAAAAAATCCCTAAACCCGACAGGGTAAGGGATAAAAAAACATCAACAACAATTAAGAAACAAGACTTTTATGCTTTCCTTTCCCTTTGTGAAACAGATCTCTACAAATTAAGGCCACACGTGGTGATTTCGTTCGCTGTACAAATGACTTGATATCAGCTAGTGCTCAATACATTATCTTCTTCTAGAACAGAACACACAACGATTAATTTAATTTGGTTCTCCCAGTCATATCATGGTCTAAATACAATGTAGAGATCTGTATTTCATGATCCCCCTATCTGACTTATCACGGAACTTGTGGCTGTATTAGCTTGCTTTTACGCAGGCCACGTCATATTTCTCGTATTATAACCATAGTCGAACTCTAATGTACTTAAAAAGACCTTATGCTAAAAAAAAAAAAAAAAACCAAACAAACTAATGTGCATTACTGTGTGTGACAACTCCTGGAGCTAAGAAGATGCCAACGTGGTCTGCAGGATGCTGGAATTCCAAGAGGCCTGGGCAGCCCCCTGCTGCGCCACCTTTGGCAGAGGATCTGAACGGATTCTACTTGACAGTGTGGAATGTGATCGGACAGAGGACCACTTGGCGGAGTGTAAGCATGGCGGTATCGGAATCAATAATTGCACGGGCGGTGATGATGCGGGCATTATTTGTATCAATCGTGAGTAGAAATTCCAGGGAGATTGGTTTATTATGAATCGTACTTATTCAATAAGTATCTAAAATATTTCAGATATTACCTGCACTGTTAAGTGTATCATAACTATCTTATCGCAATTTTTCATGTTACTTCTGCACTAAGGTTCATTATGTGTTTTTACTCTTCTCAGTGTTAACACTTTAAGAGATACAATTGTATAACATCTCGGGAGGGGTATATTACTTGATATTGAATTCAAACATAAAAATCTATCATTTATGCAACAAATAATATGTTAAATGAATATACGATTATCACAATTATATGTCGTTAATATCGACGTAACTGCAATAACGATTTCGCCAGTTTGTGAGAAATGCGTACTACGGTCAACTTGTACTCAATTGTTAGTCCTACATTATGGCAATTCGTGTTATTCCTCCAATCAGGACAGGAACTAGAAGTCCGTATGGCTGATGGAACTAATGAGATGGAAGGGGAAAACAGTCAAATAAATGTTGCTAAACAAAACACAAAAATTTTGGATATGATAACTTAAGAAGACAACAAGGCTCAGAGTTGGATACTGACCATCTGCAGAGCATATCACACTTGCGTCTTCGTCGTATCAGCAGTTGTGTTCGCCGATGTCAGGATGCAAGCAAGAGCCCACATTGTCTTTACTTCCCTTATATAGCACGTTGTCCAGCAGGGTATTTCCAGAGCCCTGGCCGAAATGGGCACAGCACGGGGCTTCGGCGGCACCTCCGAAGCCGAGCATTCTGCAGACGACATTAGTGCCATCTATCCCCCAGGAGTCATCACAGACCGTGCCCCATTCGCCGTCATGTGATGGGCAGGAGGAGAACTTGGCCAATTGTGAGCATCGCAGCTGTAAGTCCCATAATTGTGTTCGCGAGGAAGATAAAAATGAATAGATATTCTTCTTTTATGATGATTTTTAAGACGATCTTTGAAAAAAAAAGCTTTCAATTGTTGTTACATTCAAACTGTTCGCATACATTCGGCTACTGAATGTATATTTAATCTTTATAAAGCAAAGATTGAACGCAACCAGAAACTAATACAAGTATACTTTTTAAGTTAATTCTCGTGTCCTTGACTCTGTCATACAAAATTTTTCTCGTCATTGATTCATGGTCCATAAGCACATTTCATTTAACAGTTACTGGTGGATCTTCAATAGACAAATATCAGTATTGAAGTAGATGTGATAAGACATGAAAATGAATTTAAGGAATAAAAAAAAACATTGTTTCAGGTTTCTTTAATTGACGAGATAATGAGAAACCTATTAAATGAAAGAAAGATATTATTCAGAGTTGTGAAGGTTCAGGTGCGAGTTTCTTCACTTTGTCTCCCTCTACAAATTGAATTTGTTAAGATCGCAACAGCTGATCTGTAAATCTGTTAATATGTTAATTTACAGATCAGCAGTTGTGATCTTAACAAATGAGAAACCTCTTATTGAATATGAAAGAGCATGTAATTCAAAAAGGAATGCAACTTTTATTTGATGAAAATTGGTTTTGAAATGCCAAAAATATCCAGAACAAGTACTTTGAATAAAAGGTGGGACCCAACTTTTATAGGATGGTTTCGTTTTTGGATATCTTCGCCATTTCAAAGCCAATTTTCATTGAATAAGCAATGAATTTATATTAAAATGGTATGTTCTGTAAGATTTTTAAAGGTGGTTGCTTAGTATCCAGCAAAAGTTAAAGCTCAATCCTCATCTCCACCTGACTATACCATCCCTTTAAGTACACTTTCTCGTGATATTTGAAATGGGATGCTGTTTTGTATTTGTGTGTGTTTGTTTTGATGACAGCTTTATTCACTGGCCGACACAATAGCAATAAACTAAGAGTTCGGTTTCAAAAGGTACTACATCCATAATTTCAAGTTCTGAGAAAAACGTGATTTGTTTTATTATCATATTTAGCAAGCTCAGACTGGAATGATAATTCCCCTTATTATACTGCTATATGATACAACACTAAAAGCACTCTCAAAGAAAATCCAGGTCCATACATTTATTTTTAATGAATTAATCATTTCTACATTTTTGTGGATGTAGTACCTTTTGAAACCGAAACTGGATGTAGTACCTTTTGAAACCGAAATTTCACATACCAGAGATATATTCAGTGTGATGTTATGAGATGTTTCGCGGATTTTTTTTTTTCTAGCAGTCATGGTGTTGATGGGGATGGGATACGAGATCAAGGAGGCCTAGATAATTGACAATGCCCTGCCCTAATTAGTAGCAAGAATAACAAACCAATGTGCACAGCTAATGCCCCACTTTTGAATGAATGATTGTCAATGGCCGTAAGCATTCCTACAATTTCCACATGCTTCAAATGTTCTGGATCCATCGAGCATGGGGGAGGGGATCCATTGCGTGTAAACGGTTATAGATGGGGAGGGGTTACAATATCTCACCAGGTGATTTATCTTTTCCCTTTTCTTCTTTTGTTTTTCTCTCACGAGCTTTTTCTTCTGATTTCTTTCTTTTTCCTCTTTGAATTGATTTTTTGGCAATTTTTCTCTCTGTGAATTCTCCCTTTACGTGTCTCAAGAATACTGTATTCATTATCTTCTTTTTTTTTTCACTTTTTCCATGGAAATTCGAAGGGAAAAGGTGAAAGCAGCATCTGAATGTGCTGTATTTTCTTAACGCTGTAATTGAATTCATTACATGAATTTCATTCTGGAATGTTCTTTATCAGGTAAAATAAATCTGATAATCTAAAAGCTGGTAAAATCAATTAGACCGTCGATGAGTAATATGACCACCTATACTAAACACACATTTGGTATTACCTTTGTGACATTTATAAGTAAAAGGTGTCATTTACAAGAATGAATATGAATCTAGTGTTAAAAGCTTCATGTGTCACTGCAGCCACCTGCAGTGATATTGTACATGTAAATTCAACTTTATTGCTTGATGTATTTAACGAAACTCCTGGCAAATAGATTAGTAAATTCAATCAAACTCCTGTAAAAGTAGTCCAGCATAGTTTGCAAACCCAGCGTCTTGGACTTGACCCTTGTTAGGAATCACTCACCATGACCATGAATAGACCCCTCCTTCGTACTTCTTTGTTACATTGCCCCCTCTTTTGTGTGCATGGCCAAGAGTGTTGCCATGAACTGTACATATATGTAACAGTATATAGTTATATACTAAGAAAGCCAAGTTAGCTGGGCATTAGTTGTTGTGTTAACAGTGAAGTCAGGACATTTTTCGAGGCCCAATGTGGTAAGAATAACATTACTGATATGCTACTTAATACTTTAGATTATAGTAAAACATGTGTATTTTGATATAACTCTTTAGTAGGGATTGTAACACGAAGTGATACAGTTAACTTATAACTTGAAATTTCGTTTATGTCTAGAAAGCTAAACATACTTGAACTATTACATCGCATGCATAGTTGATACATGTACTTCTATAATGTCATTAAAGATTTTTGATTATTTGGTTTAGTTATTACTAATGATGTGAATTACATAGTTTTTTTCAGTTAAAGAGTTAGAGAATGTAATTAGACATTAATTGTGAATATTTTAGTGTAGCTTTCTTATGTTTTAACAACACTATTGTATAATATATTCACATTAGTGTGTTATTGGATCGATCGGCATTCCCCCACAAAATGTTTTATCGATAAATCATTTCATATTTTTGTTTTAATAGTTATATGAGGTTACATATTTGCTGTTTAAGGTCATAAAACAGACAGGAATATATTTTATTATTAGTGGTTTTCGTTATCACAAATTTTGTTCGTATTTATGTCAGTGGAGAAACAATTTAACGGGACATTTGCTTCTCTTAATGTGAGAATATTATTTTCCTTTGACAAGATTTGATACACGTGTATATCTAGTGGATTGTTAAGTTTACTTGTGACGTCTATACGTTGTGGTTATTTGTCTGGGTTCATGATATTCGTTGTTTTAACATGATTTTAAGTATCGTTTGGCTGGGAAGTTAGTAGTAGCAGCACTGTCAATCATATCGATAGTTTATGTAGTGTGCATAGTGTCGGTGAGTTCACAGGTTGTGATTTATGAATGTAATATCTCGTTATACATGTACAAGATGACTTATTTTCTGTATTTTTTATGTTATCTTTACAGATCGTTATCTCAAATTCGCCTCAAATTCGCCTCAAATTCACCTCAAATGCACCTCATATTCGCCTCGTGGATATTTTGGCAACTGAATAAAACATATGTTTGTTGGACATTAATTGTTTGTGCACCGAGTGATTTGTGAATAACGACGATTAAGCCGTGTGTGCGAACTGAAACTCCTCCGTTATCGAGTTGATGCGGAGGCAGCCACATCACCACGTACTTTCCAGCCCTGGTACTTTACATTATGCACGTATAGAATAGCACAGCATACTATTTACACAGGAAAAGCGCTGTTGGTAGGGATGTCAGAATTTCATGCCATTGTATACATTTAACAAAGTAACTTTGCTTTCAGACTAGTTGTCACACACCTATTAGCTGTGAATCCGTTTCTATAAGGCACAGTCCATATCTACAAAGTGTTTGTACTTATTTATGGGGACAATTTATGGTCTAAACTCAACACCCTAGCAGTAACGCACAGTACCTCGCTGTCATCACCTGATGACAAGCCGAACAGCTCTCCCCCGATTCGGCGGGCGTGTTCCAAAAAGTCAATCGGTCGTAAAGGGAAGGGACGATTGGGACCAATCGAAGGCGTCTCGCCAACGGGAAGTATCGGGAGTTGAGTATCAATGGCAAAGACGCTAGTGACGTTATAGAGGAGTCTACACACGAACCCGTCGTCTAAGTCGGTCCAATCTCTCTGCGGACGAAGGATAGGATCGCACGTCGACTGAAACACTTCCGGTCCTCCAGCAACGACGACGAGGCGAGGGGCAAGGGGCAGATCTCAACCACGGCTTCGACTAAATCGTACCCCGACAAGGCGGCACCAACACCACGGATTATATCGTTTACAGTCAGGAGAGGTAAAACTGCTCCAGGAACACCGAAGGGTTGCTGCTCATAATGCGAGAGACAATCGAATGCCTCGAGTCCCAATCAACGGTCAAACCTCTTGACAGAGGGCATGGGCTCGCCGAGTCGGCTACAGTGAATACACAGAATGCTTGGACATTAACAAGTTTGTTATCTATAAAAGATCATACCATGTGCGAAAATACATAATTATGATATATTCACAATACGTTGCAATATGTATGTTTGGATGTATCACTGCAACTACCTCTCTTTTTTTCTTTTGCAAACTACAATGTACAAACGAATTTCGGCATTACCACTTAAGTAATATAACATTTTCTAAGGAAAATGAACTTCTCGAACAAATTTGACTAATCATTCAGATGCAAGTAGATACAGTAAATTGCTGGATTTTTGCTTTAATGAAAGCACCACGTTGGTGCGAGGTTGACAGTCCAGTTGACAGTAGAAAAAATGAAGAGTTTGTTTGCAAAAACCGATAAGTCTATTTTTGAAGATTTTAAAGTACGGTCTCTGTCATAAAGTAAAAAATAAAAGCTTTTAAATGATATATTGGTCACTACATATAAAGGCATATTTTTGAAGTTATGGTCAAAAGAAGCAAACATTTTCTTATTATTCTCTTTATTTTTCTTGACCTTTAATCGCAAATATCTCCATTTGGCAAATATGGACTTATCGGTTTTTGCAAACAAACTCTTCAAATATTTCCACGAATATTATAGTCTGATATAATACATACAAGCGCCCGTGATGGTACAGGAGTGTGTATGTATGAAAATAAGTACACTTATCATGCTTACGTAGTATGAGTACGTATATATCTCTACACCATCATTACACACAGATGTTATAAATTGTGCAGTATTTAATCAGTACACAATAATACTTTAAAAAAGGCCTTTTCTCGATTGGTATTTTACAGTTCAAGCCCTGAGTGACATCCGATGATTATTCAATGTATGTATGGTTTACATTTTTACAAAAAGGAATATCTAATTAATGGTTATTCTTGTTAAAATTCATTGACTAAATTATTGGCGAAATGAAATTAAAATCTTAGATATGGATAATGTATCGTTCCTGTTTCATACGTTAAAATTTAATATCCGTAGAGATACGAAATTATGGCTGGATTAATACTTTCTGCTTGAGCAAAGGGGCAAGATGTAGACAATTTCAACAAAAACCAACGCAATGGTTACAGGTAGAATCCTTGATTTGCTGAAGAAAGAACCACTATGAAGAGGCACCAGCGTAATGTGCTTCAACCATAGATATAACGGTTGATGACTAGACCTTCCCCACAGTTATGCTAATGTATATTTTCTCTCTGTTGCTCACTTGTGAATGGGACTGTTCATAAAAGGAGAATGATTACAGAATTCTACAGTTAGTGGGATATAGTTCATTGCGTGGGCGAATGGATTACAGTTAAAGTTTCATTTGGATAATGAGAGTATAACTAGCAGATAGACACTTTATTCGCTGTCCTCCAGTGAAGTGCGCCTGAAGATTGAAACCAATCTATGTATCGACCTTGAGCAACGCAGTGAAGAGCTTGCCTTGCACACTCTGCTTCCGTTCACAATCAGTGAAACCTTTTGTTTGTGCGTCAGTTTAATGATAAAATTGTCCTCATTTCTTCTTCTTCTTTTTTTTTTAAGGTGAGGCGGTTGTTTATCTGGTGAACGCACTTTCAGGCAATACGGGCCTATATGTGTATTGCATTACGACATCACTTCAAAATTATACCTACATTCCATAATGAAAATTATGCATAGATTTAGTGCCGCTTTAGAAGAAAAGACAAAAAGAATAGAGTTTTAAAAGAGTTAAAGAACAAGCGCTATTTCGTTACATATAGTGAAGATTAATTAAAGGGAGATGTAAACAACGATTCACAATCATACACACACACTGGGAAAAAATATGGCGGTAGCCCCCATTGCAGAGATTGTTAGATAATTGTTTTCTCAACGAAGGAAACAAAACATTCCAACATATTTATTGCAACATATGGGCCTACAGATTCTATCACTACAGTAATAGCCATTATGAACTGAAAAGAAGTATTCAGCAGTTTAGACAGGTAATGAATTTGCGCGGCTCTATTCTGTTCTTGTAATATATGTGTATATAGTGCAAAAAAAATGTACGTGTGGAAAGAAACCATACTACTTTCATATTCAAAGAGATTATACGCGAAAGGACAATTTGCAGACACATCACTGAAAAAAAAGCAATCCCACCAGTCCTCCTTTGGTGGAGGACGTCGGTTTCTGTGTGAGAGTCACTGAAAATATAAAAGCAGCCCAAAACATACCAATATGGCTCATGAACACGTGTGTGCCCTTCAAATATTTCTCGCATTTTTACACTGTGTTGTATGAGAAAATGTAGACGCGCTTTCCGGTTTGATTAAAAAGAATGAGGAGGAGGAGAGGAGAGAGAAACATCATTCTGATCAGCCGAGCTGACAAGAATATGTGGTGAAATGTGACGAGCTTGAATATCCTTACTACTGTCCCTCGGATAGGACATTAAATGGAGGTCCCGTGTATGAGAGAGTAACAACTCATGCACGTAAAAGATCCCGCTTCACTCATTCATCGCAAAGAGCAGTGTGTTTAACCCGGTGAAGTGGTTCCACCCAACATCCAACTGGACCCCATGGAAGACCAGCTTAACGTAGCTGAATATGGGCTATCTTCTCAGATGGAAATGAACAACAACAACAACAACAACAACAACAACAACTGTTAAAAAAGTAATGAATGAATAAAAAAAATAAAATAATTTGTGGAAAACCAAGAAGAGATGTTCCATTGAAAAGAAAAAAAAATCCCAAATTTTCTTTTTCAATGAAACATTTCTCGTCTTAACTCGTTGAATTTGATTAATTTTAGTAAAGAGGCATTTTTGCATGTGGGTCTCTTAAATTTTGGGTATTATTCCTTACATCCTTTTATGTCGTTTTTTTTTTTGCAAAAGTATGTTGTGAGGGGCTTTCTTAACATGTCTCGTCTTAACTCGTTGAATTTGATTTAGTGAAGAGGCATTTTTGTATGTGGGTCTCTTAAATTTTGGGTATTACTCCTTACATCCTTTTATGTCGTTTTTTGCAAAAGTATGTTGTGAGGGGCTTTCTTAACATGTCTCGTCTTAACTCGTTGAATTTGATTTAGTTAAGAGGCATCTTTGTATGTGGGTCTCTTAAATTTTGGGTATTATTCCTTGCATCTTTTTATGTCGTTTTTTGCAAAAGTATGTTGTGAGGGGCTTTCTTAGCATGTTTTGATATCTAAAAGCACAGACAAGTGAAATCAAAAACAAAGGAACAGACCTATGTTAATTATGTCTCTTACCTTCTTTGACATAGTAAGTCGCAACCAGGCCTTTTGTATCGTCCCCGACCGTTACAAGTCCGCACAAAATAACATATGGGCTACCAGCATTTCTTCTTTGAGAGGTTATCACTTTACTTCCACCCTTGGAGCCTCTCATTTTTTTTCTTTTGTATAATTTTTTGTTTAAGGCCACAATTTTCAGTTTACTCTCTTTGGAATATGTTTTGCTTGCAGTACCAAGAAATATTATAGATATGTGTACACATTATCTATAGTTCACATGTAAGTGAACCATATTTTACTTATGTTTACTCACATTAAGATCCATTTTTCCCTTGAGACCATCAATAATAAATCTATTTTCTTAAACCAATGGATTCAATTCAACAAACTTTCCCTTTAAAAATGATACTGACATGATGATTACTAACTGAATTGAAAATCCTTGTGGTAAAATAAAAATTGGCAATTCTGCTATAAATTGTAAAATATTAACAAGATTTGTAGATCTTTATTTAAATAAACATCTAATTTAATTATAAAACTCATCACAAATATTGAAGTAAACTTCCATCACTGATAGCACGAATTGATTAATGACTAAACTCATTTCTTCCCAAATATCTCGTAGCAATTTTCTATTCAATGATAACATTACGGCAATTGAAATATGTACAGTGGCAATTATTTACAAGCTCACATGATAATGTCCCGAAATTGTAGAATTTTCAGAGTCCTTTTCTGAAACAATTTCATAGATTTTTTATACATTATATGAACGGAAACTAAAATGACATTAATCTGTAAATGTAAGGAATGTAAACAAAATAGTTATGGCATTTTGTAATGCAGTATGTTTATATTGTCATTCTATGTACTAACTTCATAACCACACATTCGTTAAAACCATTGCTTTTGATATACCATGGAACATTACATGATTATGCAGTGAGTCGAAGAGTTCTAATCAAATCAATTTTCTAACTTGGTGTGTATGCGTGTGTGTGTGTTTGTGTTGTGTATCTTTTGCATGATAAAGTTAAAGAATTAAGAATGTATTGCGCCTCGTGATTATTCAATAATAAACATAATAAACCCCTCTAGCTCCAGATTTACGCACTTCCTTGCCAAACCATTACTTCACTGTAGTCGTAATTATTTGTTTGATAGTTAGGCTTCCTTATCCGTTTCCATTCGTCCAACTCTGTCAATTTGCGGAGAGAAAATAAGTACAAAACATTATCAGCTCATAAGCTTAGCTGTGTAGCCCAGACGGAACAATATTTGGGTGAAACTCCTTACATTTACTGCAAATATTTTTATCAGCGTGATGCAGAAAGAAAATGAGTTGCATCATAAAACATAAAAGTGCACACCTTCAAATGAAGTCAAATGTATATTTATCACGAAAAAAACACACAATCAATATGGGTGTTGAAACTACACGGACATTGCAGACATGATTCGGAATATGGGTTGATGAGAATATTGTTTGCATGTATTTTTTGTTGTTTCTTAAAATTACATCGCACACATCAAATTTAAGCTGAATGTTTAATGAATGTACACATCTGCGTCGTACTGTCAACATATGAAATAAATATGTTACAATGCAGTTTCACATGGTATTTTAATGCGGCTGTAAAGCACCTATTTGATAAGGTAGGTGGTAGACGTTTTCAATAAAGGCTGATTTTAAGAATCATAACGTACACAAAAACAAAGCTGAAGACCAGGTATCTTTAATCATCTTGATTAAAGATACTGCGCATGATACGTAGAACGTTCCTGTTTCAAATCATATAATAAGCGAATTGACTGTCCAGAATTGAACTGTAATGCTATCATGGAGCAAATAGTATATCATCAGCGTCTGATCGTTCAATTGCACTACTAATCTGCAAATCGTCAGAGGCCCTTGCTTGATCAGCACAAACTACACTCGCCGCTTCGTAGGGACTGCAGTTATGTGTTTCGAATGGTGCATGTTGGCATTCAGCGAAGTTCCTTTCTTGGCCGGTACACGCCACATCATCCAGTAAGAAATAGCCAGAGCCCCGGCCGAATTCTGCACAGCAAGGTGCTTCCAAGGCCTCGACGTAGCCAAGCATCCGACAAATGACGTTCGCATCACGTATATCCCAACTGTCGTCACACACCGTGCCCCATTTCCCATCGAACAAAACCTCTACTCGTCCTTCACTGTCACTACTTCCATTTGCAAGTCGAATATCAAGTTTGTATGCTGTGAACAAATAAGAAACAGGGGCAAAGAATGGTGTCAACATGTACCGAGAACAGTACGTTATCACACTATCATCGTTTGTGACCCCGTAAGTGCTATCAGAACATTACTCATTTATTGACAGGATAAATTATTAGATAAACCGCTGATGCCCACGGATTCTATAAGTGGCATTGGACACAGTATTGATAATACTTTCTGTAACGAGTCAGCCTGTGCCTGGCATTTGAAGCAAAAAGGTCCACCACGTGTAATCATAACTTGGTAACTGCATAATACAGTAACAATTACTTACGTTTGGGCGAGCAAATGACGCCTGCGTCTTCGCGATGCCGGCAATTATTACTTCCGAAGCCAGGATACTGGCAGAAAGCCAGGTGATTTTCCTTCCCCGTACACTCCATGTTATCAAGGAAAATGCCGCCAGAACCCCGGCCGAAACGAGCGCAGCAAGGGGATTCCAAGGCGCCGTCGTAACCTAGCAACCGGCAGGTGATGTTAGCCTCCTCCATCCCCCACATGTCGTCACAGACTGTTCCCCACAAGTCTCCGTCTTGGCTTACTTCCACCCTACCTTCCCTCTCATTGCTGCCCCCGACAAGACGAACATGGAATCGTAAGTGCTGTCGGTAAGAAAATGCTACATGGTTTAGACATAATTGCACATCTTATCTATTGCTCATGATACTATAATATTCACAGTATTAATATTTTACTTAATTCTTTTAAGGGTTTCTTTGAAAGGTTCTTAAATGTTATAGTATTCTTTGTGCCAATCATCGCTCAAGGAATGCAAAGGATCACAATCGGCAGTGCAAGAAATGCATTTATATAGCTCCATTGTTTCCTGTTATCAATTTCATCACCTCCTATCGGGGTAAACATACGCGACACAGCATTCGGCATTTAAACATCGTAAAATTCAAATTACATCTATGTTACTTGTACATTCATTTCATATCCCATGAGAAGGCCCAAATGCCTATCGTAGATGCCGATCAAGACAATGAAATATATCAAATGGAAGCGTATTTCCAAAGACAGTGACACTTACGTTGGGTCTGACAAACGTCATATGCCACTTCGTCGCAGTCACGCGACGAAGAGCCGGTATACTGACAATCAGCTATATTTTCTTCGTATCCAGTACACTCCACATCGCTCATTATGGTATTCAGTGTCCCACGGGGAGTATCGAAGGGTTCCCACCAGGAAGCTCCATACCCCAGCATCCTACAGACCACGGAAGCCTCGTTGTAACCCCAGTTATCCCTGCAGATGGAGCCCCACTCTCCATTGTACAATATCTCCACTCTCCCGGATGTCTGTGGCGTTGACCCTACGAGGCGGACGTCAAATTTGGGCTGGGCTGATTGAGTCAGCGAGGTGAGTAAGATAGTTAAAGACACAAGACATGACATCACAAGCAAATGACGATTGTCCTTTTTGCTTAACAACGAATTTCCTTTTGCGTTTCCATAGATATAAATCCTGTCAAAACGGATGAAATCTTTTCAAAGTTCAGTCGGGAGAACATTTTATGTATAATAACATTGTCTTTTCAGATATCAAGAGTTCAAATCTACGACTTTTCCACATGTTTTTCTGTGTTGATTACAATACACACACACACACACACACACACACATCATAGTGCTCACGCTTACGTTCATTAGTGCATATGACACCTGCATCCTCGCTGTGTCCGCAATCGTGATGCCCAAAGCCCACATGGCTGCAGTTTACTAGGGAGCTTTCTGTTCCGTCACAGTTTAGGTCACTCATTAAGATTCTGCCAGAGCCTTCTCCGAATCTGGCACAGCAGGACGCCTCCAATGCCCTCTCGAAACCAAGCATCCTGCAAACTACTCTAGCATCTCCCAAACTCCAGGAGTCGTCACAGACTGTGCCCCACACTCCTTCGTGGCGAACCTCGACTCTTCCTTCATAGTCATTACTTTCATCGGCAAGACGGACTTTAAAACCTAGAATCAATGACGCGAATTAAAATAAGTACACATAATGAGGAGTAATTCACATATGATTCTTACAGAAGTAGAAGTAGATAGATTATATTTGTGCGAGATGAATACAGATTAGATATTACACTACCGGTACCAAAGTCAGAAAGTTGCAACTGCCCCTTATCTTTATTTTTCATTAAGAAATATATCACTAAGCCTGGTTTGGTTTAAGATAATCCCTGAGAATAAACTCAAATGAAGCATGTACAATTTTCTGTATCATCATGTGTAAATTTCTACGACGACAAAGCGACAAAAACAAAACTTCATCACGCTACACTGTAATAGAATAGAGAAATAAAAACAGAGAGGCCAACGAAATTCTAAAGGAAAAAACAATGTCACAGAAGTTTTGTAAGATTTGTTCACATATGCAAAATGTACCGAGGCGTGAAAGTAATTCGTGTCGTTGGCTTTGGTACCTAAAACAAAAAAAAAACAAAAAAAAAAACGACAACAACAACATTTTTCAATACATTACCTTCATCCGGAGCAGAACACACAACGCTTGCATCTTCCTCGTGTACACAATTATGGGACTTAAAGCCTCGATGCTCACAATCTGCCAAGTTCTCCTCCTGTCCATTACATGACACGTCGTCCAATATGATGCTGCCTGAACCGGGACCATAGCGGGCCTCGCGAGGGGCTGCCGCGGCCTCGCGAAAACCCAGCATTCTGCAGACAACGTTTGCATCATCGATACCCCAGGAGTCGTCACATACCGTGCCCCATTCTCCGTTGTATAGAACTTCAACTCTTCCTTCTATGTCGGTAGCTCCTCCGACAAGACGAACCTTCGGTATCTGTCCTGTTAAATATGTCATTAGGTAAATGTGAACAACTTAAACAGAAAATGACGCTGTTGTTCATTACGATTTGGTTCATCTTCGAGTACAAACAAAATATACAATACCTTCTCGTATGTTTATTGAACGTGGTACGTTGCACCGTGTACTGCGAATTTATAGTTTCTAGTCCATAGTTTACCTTTTTGCCCTGGCAGTTTGCAGAGACAGTTGATTCAAATACAATTTTTTTTTTTTTTTCAATTCAATTCAAAGTTTATTTCATTTTTCGACATAACATATGTTTCACTTCTTTTGATAACAGAGAACAAGGTAAATAGAACATAGAAATAGAGATAGACTGTACAATAATTGAGGACCTATCGTAATCATACATTGTATGGTAAAAAAGAAACAGAAGTGATCGAAATAAAGTACATGTATACCGTGCGAAAAATGGAGGGACCCACTAAAAAGACAGAGCTTGTAGTGTGTGGGCCCCTCTGGAAAAGAACATTGATGGAATCGAATCATCGTAGATACAAAAGATAACAAAGTGGAAGAAGTCTGGATACAAAAGATAATAAAGTGGAAAAAGTCTGGAAAAAGTCTGGAAGCCCACTAACAATTAGATTACCAGATATACACTTTCATAGACGCGAACAAACATGAAACAGGACTAGACAACGAGACAACTACTGAAAAAAAAGGTTGTACAAGACAAACGGAATGGACAAGACTGACAAACTGAAGACAAAAATGCACAACAGAAACAGAACAACAGAAACAGCGATCTTCGGCAGAAGCATGCCAAGAGAATAAGAGGATAGTTGTAGGGGAAAAATGATATTTTGACGCCTGAAATAAGACAAGAAAATAGAAAATAGAGGGACGTATGAACAGGAGTAACATACGGAAAGTCAACTTCAAGACGCTATGGGCAAAATGGCATAGGTGGCAACATTGCGAGCAACCAGGAAAAAGATACCATTAATTCTTTGAAGAGGGGACAAAGTGAGCAGGTAAGTGTAACTGAGAAAAAAGGCCAAATGGTTAATTCGGTATTGTAGAGTCGTACGATTGCAATAAAAAAGACTTCAGTCTCCTCTTGAAAGAACATATGGATGGAGCGTTTTTTATGTCTTGATTCAAAGAATTCCAATAATTTGGGCCTACATAAATAAGGGTGTTTTTAGCAAAAATCGTTCTTAAAAGAGGTAAGTGAAATTCATTGGAACGCCTAGTAGGATATTCATGAAATGATTGATTTTTTAGGAACATAGAGTCAAAAATAGACGGAAGCAAGTTATTACAATACTTGTACATAAATTGCCCTAAATTAAACAAAAACAAATCTGCAATTTTTAAGAGCTTGTTGGAGGCAAACAACATATTTGTATGAGAACGTACAGGGGAATAACAGATAACACGGAGAGCTTTCTTTTGTAAGAGGAACACTCTCTCTAATAAATTCTGATGCGTGTTGCCCCAAACTAATATTCCATAATTAAGATGAGGCAATATTAACGACGAATATAGCATAAGTAATGATTTTTGTGGAATATGAAATTTCAATCTATTTACAATGCCTATATTACGTGAAATTATATTGCAGACATTATCAACATGTGATTTCCAGGAGAGTTTTTCATCCACAATGACACCCAAAAATTTGATTTGTGAGACTCTTTGTAGATGAGAGTCATCTAATACTATATTTGTACTTAAACTATCAACAATATTACTAAAAAGCATATATTTTGTTTTTTGAGCATTGAGTGATAGCCTATTGGCCCTGACCCAATTTGTCACTTTTTTCAATTCAATGTTAATTTTATGAACAAGAAAATCAATATCATTATGGGCAAAAAATACATTAGTGTCATCTGCAAAATGAATAAAAGAGAGGTCGTCGGATACGCGACTGGACATGTCGGAATTTACTGGACATGTCGGAATTGTTTTTTTTTTCTTTTAGTCTTTGTCTGCCTGTCTCTCCCGTTGTGTGTGTGTATGTGTGTGTCCTCAATAAATTGGTTGTCCGTTTGTATTTTCACAGGTCAGCCTCATAACAGTTCCGTTAGCTAGTGGTGGTTTGAGTAAAAGAACATCTGCTAAAGTGAGCTCCGATGTAAACGCCATTTGTTTGCTTGTTTGTTTGTTTGTTTTTTGTTTTCTATTGGCTTACACCTTCCCCAAGGGGAAAATGGTGATAAAACTGCAAAGACATGTACATTTAGCCCATAATTCCGCATTTTATGCATACAAAGACAACACCAACGCAGTGATTTCTTTTGAATGGAATACTGACCATCTGCAGAGCATATCACACTTGCGTCTTCGTCGTGTCTGCAGTTGTGTTCGCCGATATCAGAATACAAGCAAGAGCTTATATTGTCTTCACCGCCATAACATAGCACGTTGTCCAGCAGGACATTTCCAGAGCCCTGGCCAAAGTGAGCACAGCACGGGGCTTCGGCTGCACCTCCGAAGCCGAGCATTCTGCAGACGACATTGGCGTCATCCATCCCCCAGGAGTCGTCACAGACCGTGCCCCATTCGCCGTTGTGGAGAACCTCAATCCGTCCTTCCATCTCATTAGTCCCATTAGCCAGACGAACTGCTAGTTCTTGTCCTATTCAGAAGAACATCACACATTGCTGTAGTGTTAATCAAATGAATGCCGCAAGTCCTCCAGAGTGTGCACTGCTGGCGACATTGCATTTCACATAAGGTTATAGCATGGATATGACAAGTTTTATCTCAATATACGTAGTGGTAAAACATTTCTTGCTGGTATTATTTCAGACGATAGAGGCAATCCTTGACAGTTTGAATATATTCTACATCAAGTAATGTTGAAGAAAACAAGATTTTGGATACTTCTCTTGCAATGTGATAACGGTGAGAAACTATTGAAGCAGAACCATAAATTACATTAATTGAATATAATTAAGCATGAATTAAATTTCGTAATATAACTGTGACGCCTTTGAGGGGGCAGGTCTGACTTTGTAAAATGCTAAACTTTGAATTGGTCTATAATATGAAAAAAGAAAAATTGAATAGACAATTGAATAAACATTTCAAAGTTACACAATTTTGAATGTTTTATTGCCAAAGTTGGCTTTAAGTGCATTATTACCCCCATTTATTCTTCATTTTATGATCTCTGATTTTATACGGTAAACATGATGACGCATCACACGCACACACACACACACACACTACATACTCACACACACACACACACACACACACACAACACACACACACATATGCATAACATATGTTTAAGCATATATCGTATATTCCAGTTAGAATAATATTCGAACTCATGAAAAGTGCAGAGCACGTCAAAACCCAGATGGCGATAATTTCTCGTTGCATCTCCAATCGTTGTAAATCAAAATATGAGCATGGAATAAAAGTGGAGGCACAAGTAAACAGCTACAATATGCATAACATATCACTTACCGCGCTCTCTGCTTGCACAAACGGGCAAGATGCAGGTCAATTTCAGAAAAATCAAGGCACCGGCGAAAAACAATTTCTTCATCATGGTCACAGGTAGCAGCGTCGAGTTTTGAAGAAAGATCCACTAAGAGTAGGATACCACCTTTAGCTAGAAAACATGCATTTAACCTTTCCTATGTTCACGTCTGTGTGTGTCGTTTAAAAGAAGTAATTTGATCATACTCGAGTCCGCGGGGGATAGAAATGTATTGACAATAAATATGTTGTTTTGATGTAAAGTATAAGAGTGTGACCAGCAAATTAATCTGCCCTGTAATGAAGTGGAACAGAAGATTGAAACCAATCTCTATATTAACCTTGAGCAACCGATACCGTTACCTTTATCTATCATTAAAACCTGTGCGTTTTGTTTGCTTTATTTTGGGTTTGCCTTCTCTCTTTCCTTTTGTTTGCGTTTGTGTGTGTGTGTTTGTGTGTTTGTGTGTTTGTGTGTTTGTTTGTTTGTTTGTTTGTTTGTTTTTTTTTGGGGGGGGGGCGGGGGTGAGAAACGCAAGTTCAATCAACAAGGACCTTAGTGGCCTATTGCATACTTTTTTTTTTCATTGCAAATTAACGTCCAAATATCAAATGAACGACAAAACGCAGAAGAATGGTGAGACTGCCCCCCCCCCCCCCCAAAAAAAAAAAAGAGCAATAGTAATAATCTAAAATGTCTGGATTAAAGAAAACAGAATTGTAACATATACGAAATCAATCTATAAAGTATTCACGTGATAATCACTGTCTTATTTCACTTGGTGAAAACTAACCTAATACGGAAGGGATACACCACACACATATCTACACACGAACTGGAAAATTAAAGTGTTGCAGCCACCATTAGGGCAGGAACTGACATATTAAAGCAGTGGCTTTCATAAGAAAGAAAATTAATACATTGCGATATATAAAGTGCGTCTACAGATGCAATCGTTAGAACACCCTGGGCCACATGTGCTTGACAAGAAATATTAAGGAGTTTGCACGAGCAATGAAGTTGCGTGAACCTTTTTGTGATACTGGAATACACGGTAGTAATGACATTATTATTTATAGGTGGAAAAGAGAGGGAGAAGAAGAAAAGAAAAGAGTATACTTCAGGTAAGGTCACTTCGTTTAAAACACTCGGCCTTTTACGTCAACCGGTGTTTCTGTTTTGTAATGAAAACTGACAAGTGCACAATGAAAACTCTTCAAAACTTATGAAAAATGCTGCAAATAATTTCATGCATAATAATACATTCATGTGTGTGAAGGTGTGTGTGTGTGCGTGCGTGTGTGTGTGTGTTTTCACGCAGCACATATAGTGTAAGCCAACGTATTTCTCCTTACTCGCATATCATTCTATTTCTTTTAATTGTCCAAAACAAGCACTGAAAATAGGCTGTCATCAAGTCTGACCTCAATTAAAAGGTTGTATGGACCTTACTGCACAATCTACACGATCAAAGCCAAAACTACTGAGTTCATCAGAAAAATAAATACCTAATCAGTTTGATATTTTCGTACATTTGATATGTTTATTTTCCAATGTTTATTATGTATAGATGATATATGTTTAGGCAAACATTTTGTCTGAACTTATAATTTCCTCATTTTGAATTATATATATATATATATATATATATCTATATATATATTGTAACGAAATTCGGTGGAACCGATTCGATTTAACCGTTTCGATTATAATTTGTTATGATCGATTGTGCCTATAGCATAGAAAATGGGCGATTATCGGAATGTTGGACAAACATTTTAATGTGGTAGTGCATTATCATGAATTTTAACATTTATTATTGAATATGTGTTTACTTGTTTATCATGAGCAAGTTTGGGTTATTTAATACCAACTCCGGTTTAGACCGATGATACATGCCGAATTATAGTAACCATGTACAAGAGATACTGTTAAAACGTATAATCATTGTACGAATTTAGTAACCACGTCGAAATTGTAAATAATTTGAACGACTGCTGCGGGTATTTTCCGCAATGCAGACGGCCGTGCGGGATTGCCTCCTGTATCCGCGATAGGAAGGGAGGCATATAAATTGGCCGTTGTGTGACACAGTCCGCAACAAGTAGCCCGTGTATAAGACATTTCCAGTGTGTTGTTCATGCTCACTTCTATATGTAAATAAACTGTACATGTGTTCCTGATTTGCTGCATTCACTGTGTCTTCTTGAGGGTTCTACCACAATACAACAGGTTGCAGAGTGGTAGTACACATCACATGTTCCTGAGTTGGAGCGCCGTTTCTGAGAAGACCAACTAGCAAGTCATTGGATTTCGGGTATAATGGTAATGTGACTTGTCGGATAGTCCGTGCCCAATCCAAGTTCCAGTCGTCGCCGTTGGATTTCGGGTATAATGGTAATGTGACTTATCGCATAGTCCGTGCCCAATCCAAGTTCCAGTCGTCGCCTGAGGAAGTTGGTAACGGTGCGATACAGCACCTTACCCCGTGCCATCAACGACACCTGTGCCACCATATGGTTGTGAAGGGTGTTCCACGTTAGCGTGATTGAGTTGGTAGCAAAACTTGGTAGCAGAACTTGGTAGCAAGAGTTGGTAACAAAACTTGGTAGCAGAACGTGGTAGTAAAAGTTGGTAACAAAATAAGTGTACCAATTTAATATCCTCTACAAGTGACGCTTGGGAGTGACATATACTTTATTTAAATGATGCTGAACTTGGTATGTGTGCCGCTTGTGTTGGTGAGCTGCTTCTGACACAACATAATACATGGTAGCGTACAGACTATTAGTTTTAATAATTTAAAGGGATCGTTGTAAACTGCAACAAAACGAACCCCGCCTACTCGGCCATCCTGACACGGCTCGCGGAGGCATTTGTACAGACAGTCAAATACACTCTCTTAATTCACGACGAGAAGGCGAGTTCGTCACAATAATATATATATATATATATATATATATATATATATATATATATAATTTCGTCATACATTCTAATGAGTCATTATATCTCACATATAAACAATCGCAGTCAGCAACTTTCATTTATCTGTGAAGTATCATAACCAACCTTGTGCTATGAATATCAACAAAATCCAATAGACAGAGCAAGCTCTCATGATCTTGTTATGTAGAAATGTTTCCATTTATTTTCGCTAGACTAACCTTTGACCACACCATGAATCTATTGCATTCCTTGAAAACGAGTAACTAAATACACATGCAAAAAGAATATATATTATATAATTAGGTAATAACCAAAAGCTTGATAGATTACAAATATGTCCTTGACAGAAATCTTGCTGCAATAATCTCAGCTTTTCTTCCTATACCTCTCGTCTCGATTCTACCCAAATGCATTGAAACATTATTAGTTGACAAATCATCATGTATTTCTCTGTTTGATGATATACATGGCAGTAATGGCACCACAAACAAATAGAAAGAAAGAAAGAAAGAAAGTAAGTAAGAAAGAAAGAAAGAAAGAAAGAAAGAAAGAAAGAAAAAAAAAAGAAAGAAAAGAATGTATTGCGGTTGGTGCACGGCGAGAGTAAGCTGGGTCATTACGGTAATATCCCAATGTCTGGCCATTCAAAACTCTGCGATAATTTTACCACGGGTTGTCTCACAAAGATAGTTGCTGGTATAAACACAAGAGAAGCCTGAACCTGCCAATTGTCCGACAGGCAAAGCCTCCTACTCTTTGATAGGTTTATATTCCACATCGAATATAAGTCTTCATAATGAAGACTATTTTGTTGGTGAAGGTGAACGCAGTATCGCGTAGCGGACCAGCCATTGCTTTTTAGTCTAGAATAAGACACGCTGTACTGATTATGAACCTATACGCTACAGGACCATTATTTAACCACATGCTGCAACAGGCAGAGCTGATAAATGACCAACGTGAGGGCCTGTGGTCATGCATGATCTCGATCAGTATGCTTAACATATATTTAACTCTGAAAATTCCACCTTGACAACTGATTGACAACGTCCTTCACAATCAAAGTGACCTTTAAATCAAGAGGAGTCGATGAAAACAAATTGTCCTTATTTTAGGGTTGCATTATTTTCTTTCCATTATGAATATCGCTTATTTCATAATATAAAGTAACGTATGATATCTTATTTTGGTTGCAGAACTTTCCAAAGCCTCTCAAAGGGATGGTAAATGTCATTTTTAGATTTTTGCAAGATAATAGAAATTGATTACATGAAAGGAGCATGCATGCATGTTAGAGAAATATAACGCTTAAAATCGGTTTTAAAATAGCTGGATATCGAAAATTGAAATAATACGAAGTGGTCATAATAAAAGGTTGATACCACGTTTTAATAGGACCTATTAGTTATTAGATATCTCAGCCATTCAAATACCAATCTTTATGAAATAAACTTATAATCACTCTTTAAATTGTGTTTTTTTTTTCTTTTATCATAGGTGGTTCCTAATTATCTCGCAAAAATTTAAAATCTGAACCCCCATCTCAGTCCAAAATAAACCATCGCTTTGATTTCCGAGTCGAAACTGATCTTCAAATTGGAAACACATTAATGAAGACTAAAGTCCAAGTCTGTCTCCCTCTCAAAAAAAAAACCATGAAAATGATGTTAATACAGTTTGTACGACGCCAAACCGACTTGAAAGCTTAAAATGCTTAACTTATAAACATTATGCTTGAGGTAACCATAAAATGCAAAAGATAAATCGCAGAAGTGTGCTTACCCCAAAACATTGCAACTAGGAATTATAACGGAAAAGCCATGATTTACACAAACTAATACTTCAACGAGTTTAGATATCAACTGGAGAAGGACATGACATAATATAATTTGATATAATTTGTTTGTTTTATAAAACTAATGATAAAGATGACACTTTTTGAGGGAATGTCAAATCGATATATGACACAAGGAATAATTACAGTTATATGAGATTATAACCACAGCTAGATTTCGATCTCCGCTAAGTTATGCTTGGAGCAATCTTTTTGGATCACAAAGACTTGCTACTGCATGAAGCTTGGAACGTGGTAATGACAAAACAAATAAGTGCAAATATATTCGCAACCTATTACAAGAGTAATTCTACTGACTGATCATGACTGAAAACTGTCAGTGTAATATAAAAAAGAAGAGCGACTGCGTTTCTTTTACTTTCGTTTAATCAATATTACGTGTGGATCGACAAATAACTCCAGCGTCTTCTCCATGTACACAATTATGTGTCCCAAAGACACGATGCTGACAGTCAGCTAGATTGTCTTCTTCTCCAGAACAGCTCACATCATCCAGTAAAATATCGCCAGAGCCCTCTCCAAATTTCGAACAGCAACGAGCATCCAAGGCCTCTTGATAACCAAGCATTCTGCACACAACGTGGGCGTCTTCGATACCCCAGGAATCGTCACACACGGTGCCCCACGTTCCGTTGTAACGAACCTCAACTCGTCCTTCATTGGCACTCCCTCCATTCACAAGATGAACCTCAAGCTCCTCTGTTATTTATTAAAAAAAAAAAAAACAATAGTCGGTGACATTGTTTTCTTTAACTGTTCCATATCTCACAATCACGCCCTACTATAAAGACACAATATTAATGGACCTTTGGAATAGAAACATCACAACTGCACAAGAAAAACACTAAACATAATCAAAGAGGACATTGGTACATCTGAACTTTTCTATAACATCCAACTATTTAAAAATTAAGTACTTTTTATTCTGGGTTTTTTTTTTCTGATTTTCATATACCCGACAGGATATTATTTGACTATCGTTCTCGATGAATGGAAGCTTTAATGAACGTGTGTTTACTTATTTATTTTTGTAGGCATATGGATGTATCAGAAAATGTAAGGACTATTTCCAAAGGATGGTTTTGCGACGACCAAAAATGTGAATAAGTAAATAAGTAAATCAAATAATAGCCTACGATCGATTTATTGATCGTGTTCTTTTTTTTTTCATAACAACCACAGCAGTTTCCTTGATTTTGGTTACAAACGGGAGCCCAGAGAAGTTCTTATGGGAGTACAAAAAGCCTATAAGGCACTTTGAGATGTTTACAGGAAAAGGTAAATACCAGAGTTGAATTGATGAGACCATAATTATCATCCTCACTGTGGTAAGTTCCTTCAATGAGGTTCACATTGCTCGGTGCAGCAAATGTACGATAAGGAAGTATTCAAGAAACGTACCCCCTTGGTTGCACACAACGCCGGCAACCTCGTCTTGCCAACAATTATGTTGTCCCATTGGACGGTGGGAGCAATAAGCTAGGTTACGCTCTAACCCAGAACATTCCACGTTGTCGAGCAAGATATTGCGGGTGCCAGCTCCGAATCTGGCACAGCAAGGTGCCTCCGTTGCGCCACTGAAGCCCAGCATCCGGCAAACGACGTTCGCATCACCGAGATCCCAGAAATCGTCGCAGACCGTGCCCCACTGGCCATCTCCTAGCCGGACCTCAACCCTGCCCTCTCCGCTGCTTTGACCGCCTGCCAGACGGACCTCAAATAGCTGCCCTGGCTGGGCTGCAATTCGAAATGAAACGCAAACATTATCGATAAGCTAACGTACAAACACAGGGCTAAAATACGACTTACTTTTGTAATGTTTCGTGAAAGTATTTTTTTTTTTGGCAAGTTTATTATGAAATCTTTTCACTCTGTCCTGAGGAGTCATTTTGTCTTGCGTCCCTTCTTATCTCAATTTTGTTGGTCTGAGTTTGTGAGCACATCATTGCGCAACTACCCAGGTATATACAATGCAGTCGCTGTATAAATAAACGCGTCATTTTGAGTTCTGCAACGATGAACCCCGACGGTCAGGGATTGCGCTAGAAAGTGTCTTTTTTTTTCCATGGATTTATTGCGAGGGATCTCTATGGATTTATCTATGTACCTTCTGTAATATAAGCATGCACTTTACGTGAGTAACGTATAGATTCTTACAAGTAATATATATATATATATATATATATATATATATATTATATATATATATATATATATATATATATATATATATATATGACCGTGCACCTCAAAACGAACATAAAGTCGCACACACTGATTTTGCGTGAGGACTGAAAATAGTGAAATGGGTCAACCTAGCCGAACTTGACTTTTTCATATTTTCTGAAAGAGCGGGTCGTCTTTTACATTGTGCTAAAATTTGGTATCATAAAACGGGCAGGAAAGTGTGTGTGTTTTTTTAGCAGCTTATCTCGAACATTTTTGGTGGAATAGTGTGATTAGGTGTGTCTTTAGAATCCCTTTTTCATTTCTGAAAAAACCTTGTCCACACTCTTCACTTTCAACTCTAATAACTTTTGAAATGATAGTGCTACTGCTTTGAAAGTTGGCATTGATTATGGACAGAATGTGTTAATGAGGAATGCTTAATTTCAATTTAATCTGATAATCCCTTTATTGTTGTTACTCTGGTGGTTTAGTTCCTGGTTTTTTTTTTTTTTTTGTCCCATTCATCGCACCGCCTGCATGGTTTAGTAAAGATTAAACGCTTGAATCGACACTGTACTTCAGAGCCTCTTTTCTCAGTTCACACTTTTCCTGAGTTTGTGCTTTCTTTACAATTTTTAGATAGGTTAGGAGAGTCCATTTGCTTTCAGTTATACATCATTTTAAAGCTTAAAGTCTGCTCTTTTAGAATATGGTCTTAACTAAAAATTCATGTCTGGCGACTTTTTGTTTGTTTTGAGGTGCAGGGTCACATTATAAGTTCTGTAATTGTTTTGTGGTTCCCCGATGTGATGGCGAGGCCCCGTCCGTCTGACGCCGTGATTCGCACGACGTCTGGTCTGGCTAATCATAGTGATGGAACATATACAGGCAGGCCCTACATTTTTCATATTATGCAATATGCAATCAACGTATGGACCACTACACATTATCACAAGCAAACCTTTGTTTTTTTCTTGAAAGACGATGTCTACTTTCTCATTCGTACTGACCTACTTTGCATCTTACACCGACGTCCTCTCCGTGGTTGCAGTTGTTTATCCCATACCCACGGTGATCGCACTGGGCAATGTTGGCCTCAACACCAATGCACTGGACGTCATCCAGCCAGATGCCACCAGAACCTGGCCCGAACGTTTCTGGAGGTGCAACAGACGCAAGGCCGCCGTACCCCAACATCCGACAAATCACCTGGGCCTCATCCTCACCGAAGTAGTCATCACAGACTGTCCCCCAGGTCCCATTAAACAGCACTTCGACTCTACCCTCCGCTGCAGTCTCCCCGTCGCGGAGGCGTACCGCGACATCGCCATCTTTATGTGAAGTGCGAGTCAGAATTTCAGATTATTAAACGTTGGTGCTTTTAGGGTCTATATCTTTCACGCCTGAAAAAAAAAATGGATGTTTACCATTAAAAAAGTATTGTATTAGTATTGTTTAAGAAGTATTCCGTGAATTATTCGGTTCCCCCCCCCCCCCTCTCTCTCTCTCTTTCTCTCATGATTTTGACGTCTCTTAAGGCTTATGTCAAGATATCGAAAATTATAAAATAACATGTAATTCCGCTAACATCGGCATTTATAATCATGACGGAGTACTTTTTTTTTTATGAACGAAGGACTACAAAAGCAAAATGTATTGTAAGTTCTGTCATAGAATATGATGTTCTCTCCCTGGTGATACAAAAAACATATAATACTGACACGAGCTTTTATACGGAGGGGTGCTACAAATCCTACTGCCTTTTCTCTATTGTAACCCGTTGGAGATTAGCCCCGATTATGCTCGGGCACGTGTCTATAGGAAAGACGTGTTGTAGCCCAAGCAATCCATCCTCAACGGGTTAATGTCGATAGATTTATCTTCAATCAAAATTTGTTTCACAAAGACGAATCTACAACATCTCGAAGTAAAAAAACAAAACAAAACCAAACAAACAAACAAACAAACAAACTCAGAATATGAATATTTAGTTTTAGAGAATGTGGATAATGTAAAGTCGTATACATGGTTTATACCTCACTGATAAAGAAAACTCTGGTACAGGGTTCATACTTCATTGACTTCCGAGCAATCCTTCTTCCCTAAACTTGGCTGCCACCAGTGAGACATTCTCTTATATATGTACAGTGTACTTCTTTTGTGAGAAAAAAAAAAAGATTAAGTCTTACCTCTTTCACCAAATGAGGTAATGGTGTATCTGCACATCTCTCTCATGCTAGAGAAGCCAAAGTAGGTATGCAAAGCGCTTGTAAATTCATCATCGGGTATCGGAGGGGAGAACACATTAGAAATGTTATGAAGAAGGGAACCGAATTCAGTGCACCTATTCTCGTCCACAAGGATTTCACGAGCTCGACTGACCATATTCGCTGCAACCGAGTCAGTGGTTCCGATAGACACTGCAGACGTGATAGCACTACAGAGGTACTCCCTGTTCTCAAAACCCGTTGCAATTGCAGCAAAGTGCGGAATGTCCACGAAGAACACCTTAACAAAATCTTCCGGCTTGTCAGAGGGTACAACGTGGCTAGGATATGTTTGGGATGTAATCTCGTCCCAGCTATCGCATATTTCGGCAGCTCTGGGAAAGAGAGTTTTCAAGAATTCGGTAGCGAATTCAGTGACCAGGTCTCGAATGGTCCGTCCAGAACCAACCAGCTCTCCAGCTGCCTGGCAAACTGAATCTTCGTCGAATTCCCCAATACCGTAAAGATCTTGGAGAAGCTGTTGAAGTTGGGCCAGAAAATCAAACGGTCGTAGAGGATTGTTTCCAGAGGGCAGTGGGGTGGTGAACCACTGGATTGGGCGCCCGGATTCAGCATCCGCTATGATCTTGTCGGCCGAAGAAGTTGATGCCCAGGTATGCGATTTGTGTGTTTTGGAATATGTCTGAGAAAGTCCGAATGCCGCGAAGAGCGACCGACAGTAGTCCTCACCCTTCAACGATGACACATTTCTCAGAGATTTCAAAACCGGATCGCAGATTGCTGCCAGTTGATCCATGGGGCCTCTGTCAGCTGGTTGGGTGAGAATGGCGGGCAGACGGGGAGCAATCCTCAGGCAAAATTCCCCTACAGCCTGGAGTTGGCTGTCTGACGTCCACATGAGTCCTGCGGTGTCGATCAGGTTAGCGACTGCAAGAAATGGACTCAGTTCGCCTGGGATATTCGAATAATCATCTGGGCCGTTCTGTTGCACATACGGCAGCACGCACTGCAGGGCTGCCTCCCAGTCCACTTCAAGTGTAGTCGGAAGAGGACACGGCTCGAGTCGACCTTTAGTAGGAATAGCGCCAAATAATTTTATGTGCCTTATAAAAATAAAGTGTCAGAATCAATGCCAAGGGAACCAGAACAATCATTCCAGGTGTCTCTTGAAAGATTCAGAACAGCAGTACAGTGATACTAACAAAACCCCAGAAAGAAAATTTGAGATCAGCTAGTAAGGAAGTTAAAGATGAATACAACTTGACGAAGAATTCTCAATCGCATTTAAGTGTGAACGTTTTGAAAGAATTTGAATTAAGATTATATTTTACAATCAAATAATCTCGATCGCATCATGTCAATTCTGAATTATAGAAGAGCATCTTCACCGCACAAGCTAAATTTTGATTGTGGAGTTAATCAAAAAAAAAAGTAAAGGTAAGTGAAAACCAGCTTAAAGGGAACGCAAGCCCAAAGAGCAATATGGGTTGAGTGAAAGGAGCAATTGGTAGAACACAACAGTGAAAGTTTGAGGAAAATTAGACAATCAATGCAGAAGTTATGATTTTTTGAATATTTGGTGTTGGAACCGCTGGATGAGGAGACTACTAGAAGTTATGACGTATGAGTGGGCAACAATACAAAGAAAATATAATGATAATTCAACAAAAATTCACTTTTCTAGCGTCATGAAAGAGCACTTGACCAACCGCTTTCAGAAAGCAGGGGGAATAATTGCTCCCCCCTTAAAATATGTAATAATCAAGTTGATGGAATTTGTAATTTTCATGAAATATGAATTTTTGTAGAATGTTCTTTATATTCTTGTCCACTCATACGTCATAACCTCTAGTAGTCTCTTCCCAAGCGGTTCCAACACCAAAACTTTAAAAATCTATAACTTTTACATCGATTGTCAGATTTTTCTCAAATTTTCACTGTTGTGTTCTACTAATGTTGCTGCTTCCACTCAATTCACATTGCTTTTTGGGTTTGCTTTCCCTTTAACAAAAGTTTCAGAGTGATGCTTTGAACTCGTCCTCGATCTATTCCACAATTCGTCCAATGAGTGAATGAATTTGTCCCAGGAAGTGGGCCTAATACCTAAATTAGTCGTTTGGTCATTTAGTCATTAGTCTCACTTGCCGGACGCGTTCTACTTAAGTTCTACTTGCGGGTATTCTGTGTGACCTGCGTTCCAGGCGCGTTGAGGGCTGTCAACTCAAAGAAGAAATTCTTCTGTAGGAATGGTAGAAGTCCCAGAGAATGTCATTATCTTGGCCGCATACGGGGAATGCGAAGTACTTACGCCGGAGTTGCTTGCCAGTTGCTGCTGCTAAGGGCCTACTACTGGCGTTCTGCGCGGACCTCTGCGGGCAATCCCCTTGACTCACCCGGAAAAAGTTTTGCTCATGCTCAAAACCTGGCTGCGGGTAAGTCGGGCTTGCGTGCGCCCCTCCGGGCAACTGCGGGCGAGATAAGCGCTAGGTATTGTCAAGTGCGGACCAACTGCGTAAAGCTCCTGGTAGCTAATTTGTTTCCCCGAAAGGCAACATGCAAAACTTCCCCAGATACGGTGTGACGAGGCCTTGAGCATGCTCAAAACTTGTTCCTAGTGACTCGCGGGGGTTTGCCCTCAGAGGCACAATCAGAATAATAGTAGGAGACCCATGATTACCAGCAGCACCTCGCTGGCAACTCCAACGCAGGTACTTCGCAGTACCCGTAAGTCGCTCGTAACAGAAAATGGATCGGTTCAAAAGCTCTCTCGCGCAGGTCACACAGAAGACATGCAAATAGAAGGTAAGTGGCACGCGTCTAGCAATTAAGACACAAGTGCGAAACTCACAAACATTCTTGTCCTCCCGCAGAAAATCCCCTACGTGCTGGAAAATCCCTACTCGCAACAAGCCCACGTAGCTTGCCCGGAAAGGTGTGACATGGCCTCTATTTATCTTCACCCGGGCGGGAGAAGCCACATGACTGTATTTAAATACTCTGGTATTAGAGCCGTGCCAACATGGAAGGGTCCCAGCAGGTTTTATGGCCATAATTCCGATGTTAAGCGTATGAAGATAGTTAACATTAAAGGTAAAGGATATTCATATTTTGCAAAAACGCACTTTCATGTTCCGTTTTAATACTAATTTATTACCGTGTTCATTCGAAAATATGTTCCATTTAAATGCAAAAGTTCACTCGTATCCAATAAGGTAAGCAACAGACGTGCACATATTTATCCCCAAAACACTCTTAGCCCATAAATCCGTAAGACATATTGGCCCAGATATTTGGAAGGAATTACCCCCTGAATTACGTAACATCAAGTCCATATAATATTCATTCAAAAATACAATTAAAGTAAGTGCTTGTATTCGCCATACCTAGATATTTTCTTTTTTCGTGTATGTGTGTGTGTGTGTGTGTGTGTGTGTGCGTGTGCTATCAAGGTAACACAAACGTTTCTATTTTGAATAATCAATGCTAGAGATTACGAGATAACTTGAGACCAAAAACACGATCCAGCTTCTGTCCAACAGAGTGCAATGATCATTTGCTCAACGTTGCCTGTAAACGACCGTCCATTTTACCCTTCCGGTGGGTCCATGAAAACGTCCACGCTTTTACTTTCACTTTGCTTATTATTATGTTACGGCTGTACCTACCTTCATCGACGCACGTGACAGCAACATCTTGCCAGTTCCCTTTGCAGTAATCAGTTGACAAGTAGCCCTCATTATGACACTCGTCGAACCTTTGTTCAGCTCCGGTGCACTGTATATTGGAGACAATCGCAGTATCGTCATTTTCTGGGTAGTACGTGAAGAGATTGAGAGAGCTGCCGTCGAAACCAAGCTGTCGACATACGACGGACGCGTCATCAAAGTCCCAACCGTTACTGCAAACTGTTCCCCATTCGCCGCTGTAGAAGACTTCAAGCCGTCCTTCTAGATCATTCCGTCCCCCGACAATGCGAATGGGCACATCAGGACCTCGATCAACAAGTATGGGTGGTTAGATGAGCAATGCAAAACTCTGATTTATCAAATGCATACCACTATTACAACAGCTGTTCATCTGGACTTCATATTAATCATTTCATTTCATTTCATTTCATTTCATTTCATTTATTCATTTCTGCATCCAAATTCAATTCATTTCAATTCAATTCCATTCATTTATTTTCATTCTTCTTTTTCCAACAAATGAATACAAAATCATGTCACAGATGTAGTTTCTGTGAAGCGTAATTGTTTGAAAGCATTAAACAAAAAAAAAAAAAGCAGCAGTGATAAACTGGAATTGAAGTGAATAACTGTCATAATGCGAAACTACTCAGTATAAAACTTAGTTTCCGTTCGCTACAACCAAAGTCGTTCAAGTGAAAATGTCCTACTTCTTAAAAAACAATAATATGGTTTTCGTCTAACAGAATTCTTCGGGTTATGCTATAACACTCATTAACTAAGTTTGAAGTTAAACTTTATACTCCGGCTAACGAAAACATGTATCGTTCTTACAAAGAGCTACCCAGAGATCATATAATACATATACCTGCAATCAAGGAAGAAAAGAAGAAAAGAAAAAAAAAAGAAGAAGAAGAGGATCTGTAAGAATTTCTGCACAGTGAGGGACTTTGTAGACTGTACTATACCTAACATGGAATTTCTATGTCAACCAGCATTCGAAGCACACAGAAGTTTGATACTGTGAACGCCGTAATACTAGTAATAACGATGTAGTAGAAGTAGTAGTAGACGTCCGTCATTATCATAATCATTGCAAAAATCTATTCTATTCCGCTTTTCTGATCTCCAACTTGAAAACCAGATAATGGATCACATTAGTTTTTATTTTGTTCCGAAACTGTAGACTCCATCAAAAGTACAGTGAACTTTAAAACCGAGAAGCTGATAATTTGTCGTTCCTGTTTTATGCGTTTTATTAAATCAAATGTGAGTGCAGAGAGGTACAAGTTAACGATTAGATTGCTTACCTTGCTTACTGCTTGAGCAAAGGGACAAGATGCAGGCAAACAGAAGAATCCACGCACTGGCAAAACATAATTTCTTCACCATTGTCACAGGTAGAATCGTCGAATTTTTAACTAAGAAACTCTATGTAGAGGATAGAAGCTCTAACTAGATATACATCAAACAATAAACCTTTCCTACAGAGTAACGATATCTTCTTTTCGGGATGTTCTGCTTACGTCTGAATGGAATAATAATAATAATAATACAGGGTATTTATAATACAACAGTGAAAAGAGAATGATTCGATAATTTTTCAGTCAGTTGGGGTAGACAGACACAAGAGACACGCAGAAGTGCATCAATCTCCCCCGCATAATATGTGGGCGAACACATAGCACATAAATACAACGCTGCTGGTAGCTGCAGACAAATGTCGAGTCGTGCATTTCGGGAGACGTATAACCCACACGACGCAAACACAATTGGCTCCTCCCTATTATACCAACTGAAAGCACAGAAGAAGAATGATCTTGGGGGTACTTGTTCATAAGCGTAAATGTGGGCCACTAGTGTGCTGTAGCAACAAATAACCGGACACTGGGAATGATCAAACGGAATTTCACTCTCAAGAGTAAGGAAGTGATCCTTAGACTGTCCTTGACAGGAGCTATAGCCTACGCTATGCAGGCATGGAACCCTTTACCTCGGAAAAAAAAAAAAACCACGATATTCCCCCCCAAAAAAAATAAAGAGTTAAAGCGAGAGCCACAAAACTTATCCCAAACATTCAACGTCTGTCATATCAAGAAACATAATCGAGATTAGCGAGACTTTGGAGATAATAAGAGAGAGGGGAGATTCATGAGATAAGGAAACAAATCGCTCTCACTGAGGGGCGAACGTTTGCGAACGTAGCGAATCAGTTTGGGAATTCGCCAGGGTTCGAATACGGTTGCAAAAGGTCCGTTAACATTCGCAAGAAAGTTCGCAAACGGTTTTTATTGTCGCAAACAGTTTTTCTTGTCGCAAAGAAATTTTGAACATGTTCAAAATTTCTTTGCGAACCTTTGCGAATTTGTATTTTCGCTAACAGTTGCAAACAGCGAACAAGTAACCACATGGTTCCTTTATAAAAGCTTCTGAAACAGAAAAGGTTCCACTCTAGGAAAGTTCTTGACATCTCCATCATGATTGTAATTGCTTCAAAAGCTTTTCATATTGACTAAAGTCTGTCCTCTGCAACAAGCACTCTCTGACTCTCTTTCTTTTCTTCTTCCTTTCTTGTTTTTCTTTCTTTTATTTCTTTTATGCTGCCCAACTCTCTAAAAAAGAAAGAGTGAAAATGTTCACTCTTGAAGGAGTGAATTACAGAAAAGGGTGAGTTTTGAGTGAATTGGAGTGAATTTTGAGTGAAAATATCTATATGAGTGAAAATGAACATTTTCACTCCACAATCACTCTAATTTCACTTGAAACTCACTCTTTTCTGTTATTCACTTCTTCAAGAGTGAACATTTTCACTCTTTCTTTTTTTTAGAGAGAATAGCTGTAGCAGCAGCCTGACAAAGCAGCTCTTCAAGGATAGCAACACCTTGAGCCTCTTCTTGGCAGAAATTTATTTCCATATCCTGTAAATCCATCTTGAACGGTTGTCACAAGAGATCTGAATTCATTGGAAGGTTTTACGTCGTTTTATGGGTCTTACTATACACAAACGTCTGGTACTTTTCTAGGTCCAAGAACATTCGCAAAATTGTCGCAAAGGATTTGCAAACAGTTGCTAATACATGTATTTGCAAAACTGTCGCTAACATTTGCAAAATTGTCGCTAACATTTGCAAAATTGTCGCTAACATTTGCTAACATTCGCTAATAGTCGCCACCTGTGTTCGCAAACACTTTCGAAAACATTCGCTAAAGTGTTGCTAATTGTCGCTAAACATCGCTAAAAGTCGCTAATGGCACAAGCGAACTTTGATTTTTCGCAAACATTCGTCAGAAAAGTTGGCTAATCTCAAATTCGCTACGTTCGCAAACGTTCGCCGCTCAGTGAGATACCAGCTTTATGGAAATCCGGGTAAATACCTGGGAATGCCAGAGTTGCTCTTAAGAAGAAGAGGCTATTTCATAAAGCTAACCAAACGGAGAAGACACCTTGACATCAGGAAGAACTCGGGAAGAGAGTTTTCATCGACTGGAACAAACTAAAATAGATTCTAATCGACGCCCTGTACTCCCAGCTTCAAAGGACAATTGAGGGGGTCGAGGCAATAATTATAGTGCTAACCCACACTTTTGTCAAAATTGAGTTACATGTATTTTCATAAACCTTATCCTTCACTCTAACCTCCGTGAAAATATCATATTTGAATTCAACCAATAAGATGATAAAATATGCATGTACAATGTATTCATGTTTTATTACTGTACAATGTATGGACTTTCCAAACATTCAACAGCGATTATCTCAAAATGACTATTGTGTGGGTTAGCACTATTATTGTACCGACCCCCTCAATTATCCGAACTATTTTTTTCTTCGTTTTTTCTTAAATGAATCAAATGGAATTCTATTAACTCGATCACACAATACTATCTACAGCGATATAAGGGATAGTTGCACCACAGCAGTTACGAGTTGTGTCTTTCAACGAGTTCAAGGTAAATTTGAGGTAAATTCAATAAAAGTACATACGGATATATTAGGTATGAGGGCTATCCTGGGTTTTAGGGGTCTAAATTATTTTGGGCTGCTAACTTCAGCACAGGCATAGATATGGACTATGGAAAGCCAAAATGGTTTCACCATAACCCTAACCCTAACCTAAACCCTAACCCTAACCCTAACCCTAAACCCTAACCCTAACCCTATAGGGCCTAACCCTAAACCTAACCCTAACCCTATAACCCTAACCCTAACCCTATAACCCTAACCCTAATCCTATTTGGCTTTCCGTAGTCCGTATCTATGCCTGTGCTGAAGTTAGAAGCCCAAGAGATAATAATCAGTAAACTGGACTGTCGTCTAATGAAGTGGAACTGAAGACTGTAACCAATCTACTGTATGCATTGACCTTGAGCAAGTTAGTGAACAGCTTACCATGCGCAGGCTGCTACCGTTATCAGTCACTGAAATCTGTGAGTTTTCACAGTTTGATCATGGACCTACAGTTGTAGCGCAATGATTTAATTCTGCACTTGCCTTCGTTCTTTCCTTAAGATAGGGCCAAAGAAAGATAATAATGCCAGTTGCGAGAAACTTTCGTGATATGTATAGACCCACGTGTATTTCAACGAATCTGTGTAAATAGTGCCAATGAAAGATAATAGTGACGATGTATATCTATGGATGGAAAGGAAAAATGAAAATAAAGCAAAATTAATACTTCAGGTCTGGTCATTTTGTCGCTGAAAACACTTGACCTTTTTGTTAACCTTGGTTTCTGTTTTATGAGGGTTATTGACACATGCACGAGGTAACCTCAAAAAATGCTGCGTATAGCTATACATGTTTATCTTTATTTATCATCATCATTGCGCTTGTTCAAAAAGTGATGCAACTTTAAAAGTCTGACCTAGATGAAAGGGCTGTATGGAACTTACTACACATGATCTCACGCCAAAAGATATTTCTAGAAATATTTTTGGAACACTGTATAATATGTTTATGTTTATGTATATATATATATATATATATATATATATATATATATATATATATATATATTTATATAAATGCATATATGAATATATAGGCGTACCTGTGTTTTGGTGCCTTGTCTGCTACCGGCGGTTTCACGCTGTCGCGATCTTCAGGCAGACTGACAAAGTGGTGTGTTTCTGTGCTCATGTGGCGCGGTGGATCGGTTTGACGCATGGATGGTTTTTCTTTTCCGGTGTCTGCACTTGGATATAAGTTCGGACCTTTTGAGTGTTTTTTTTTTTTATTCTGATAATGATGGCCTTCTCATCGAGACAGAGGTTGCACATGCCACTCCTTAGAGTTAAGTTTGACCTTTTTTTCTTTTTTGGATGTCCCATGTCAAACCGATCCACCGCGCCACATGAGCACAGAAACACACCACTTTGTCAGTCTGCCTGAAGATCGCGACAGCGTGAAACCGCCGCACAGTGGGCCAGAATGGCTCCAAAGTGCGCCAAAATTCATATTCTCCGAGATCGACTTAAAACGTACGCTAAATTGACCGATCTAGGGGTAATCAGACCCGTAGAGTGCAATGAAAATATTTTCAAACACATATGACGTCATTTAAATAGGGATTTCTAATTGGCTGTGAACATCCAATGAGAAATATTATATTTCTCACGTTACAATATTTTTCCACTGTCAGAAAATTGATAGTGCGAACTGTAGCTGTGGGATAACGCGTGTGCTGAAACAACATGAAAAGTAACAAAATAAAAAAACAAAAATAAGAGAAAGACGTCAAAGGTTCAGACTTTGGTCACACTTGGAGGGGCGCCCTTAAGGACTTTTTTGGTATTTGTCATTAGTTTGCTATATTATGTCCCCTCTTGAAAATGCATGCGTTAACATTGCAAATAAGAGATAAGTGAAAAACAAAGTACATTGTACACAAATATTATTGAAAAGGAAATTTGATAAAGTTATTATGTTAAGCCCGTTAAGGCCATAATATATAAAGCCTTAAGAATGTTTTAGAGAGGTATTCATACTTCTTCAAAATGAATTAATGAGAATTTTTGGTAAGTATGTAGGATGTTACAAGACTATAGATATAACCGCATAATGATGGAGGAAGATGTGCTTACGGAGGTAGGACTGAAAGACAGAGAGGTGATATTATTATGATAAACTAAGAATTCAGTTAAAACATTGCTTTTGAAAATAGTATTTACTTTATTTGATAAAGGGGAGAAAATAATGGTTATTCTACATTCTAGGGCATACATATTTCGGAGAAAAGATACTCTACATTTTCGTAATGAAAAAAAAAAAAAACCCGAATGATTCTCCTCTCCCTTCCAACAGACTTGACCAGTGTGATCTACAGGCATGCATAAAGCATGAAGAACTCGGTATTTCAATACAGGAAAAAAAAAAAAGATCATTAACACACACACTGGAAACTAACCTTACACCTCAATAACCCTACACAATAACAGAAGCAGAAGCCTATGGTATGTATTGCGAAAACATCATGCTAAAACAAAGTATCATGAACTGTTTATCAACACCCAATACTGCGTTGCATTTTCTGTTATTTTCGTGTTTTCCAACTCCTTACAGTCAGGTGATCCCATCACTGCAAGCCCTTGAGGCTTTTACGGGACACCTTTTTCTTTCACTTTACTTCACTTCTCCCCTCTTGTTTTTGTTCTTCTTCTTTTTTTAAAGTCTGACTTGGTACTATAGTTTATTGTATGATGACCTATGTCATCCCTTTGTGAATTATATTGTGAACTATATATGTTATATTTCGTCTTTTTTAACTGTATATATTGTAAATGTGGAAAGAAATAAAGGAATGTCCTATGCTCTCGGTCAATTCAATTCAATTCAATTCAATTCAATTCAATTCAATTCAATTCAACACTGTGAGATTATCAATAATAAGAGGATATAAAAATATGAATGTGGTACCACGAAAAAATAGGTCGAAAGAATCGTGCAGGAGGAGAACGTCAGATCTGTAGGTTTCTTGAATGTGGGTGCTTGGCATGCTGTTAATCAGTGCAAGTAACACAGGCATTATAGGGTTATAGACCATCGAGACATTTATGGTCATTTAGCTGGTTCGATGTGAACATTGTACACCTATCAGTCATGATGAACATGCCACCCCGCCCCTCCCCAGACCCCCGCCCCATCTCGCCCCATCTCTCACCCTCTCTCTCCCTCTCTCTTGCTCTCTCTGTGGTCTCTGTTGTTGTGTGTGCCTTGCCTGCAACACGTATTGGGATCCATTGGATGCGTGCTGTCATCGCAAGCGAGATTTTGGCAAGAAACAGGCAAACATGCGGATGGAAAATTGGGTTTTCTTCACAAGATTGCGGAAGATTGCAGCCAAGTTTGGTATCATTGTAAAGCAGGAACTACAGCAAAGGCGACTGTGATATTTTTAGCGCGGGAATCGGTGGGAATGTTGACTATTTTTTCACATTAAAAGAAATTTGGTATTTTTAGCCAAATTTTCCTTGTTTTGACCCAAATTACTTTCAGAGGAAATAAAATCTGGCCTGTAGAGTTTATGATCATTTCAAATAGTTAATTTGACACGTGTGTTGAAAATTTGAAAAGGGTCAAAAGACCTGTTCGGCGGAAACCTTTTGAAAACCGCAATATTGCATTTACACGTGTTTTACCCAGTATTCACAAATTTTGAGTCTGTTTGTAGATAAACAATCCACTTAAAATTAATTTCAAGAAAAACTATTATTCAGAGGTGTTCAGGAGGATGTAATTTGTGCCTAGGATATGAAAAAAAAAA
Organism: Diadema setosum; assembly: GCA_033980235.1. Classification (NCBI taxonomy): domain Eukaryota; kingdom Metazoa; phylum Echinodermata; class Echinoidea; order Diadematoida; family Diadematidae; genus Diadema; species Diadema setosum. Next base: position 18,927,162 of record CM067071.1, read on the forward strand.
TAAATTTCCTTCCAGTGACTAAATCCCTATTTTGGCGCACTTTCATTCACACCTGGCCCACTGTGCGCCGGTAGCAGACAAGGCACAAAAACACAGGTACGCCTAATATGCTCTGCTTTACAGCATTGAGCACTTTTCGATCCTCAACAAACCATATATTCCCGACGGATAATACCCAACGGATATATATATATATATATATATATATATATATACAATGTATATATATATATATATATATATATATATATATTCATATGTGTGACGGAAGGAAAAATTGCAGTATAGACGTTGAAGTGATGTTCAGTCTGCAACGTCTATACTGCAAGTTTTCCTTCCGTCACACATATACCAATGATGCAGTACCCACCACGTACGAGGCAAAGCCCGCTTCACGTTATATATATATTCATATATATATATATATATGAATATATATATATATATATATATATATATATATATATTCATATATATATATATATATATATTTATATATATATATATATATATATATATATATATATATCATATAATTACTTCGTCATCTATTTGTAATGAGCCATTACATCCAGCACTTAGAAAATTAAGGAATACACGTGTATATCACAGCAATATACATACAACTGTGACCCTGCACCTCAAAACAAACAAAAAGTCGCCATACATGAATTTTTAGTTAAGACCATATTCTGAAAGAGCAGACTTTAAGCTTTAAAATGATGTATAACTCAAATCAAATGGACTCTCCTAACCTATCTAAACATTGGAAAGAAAGCACAAACTCAGGAAAAATGTGAACTGAGAAAAGAGGCTCTGAAGTACAGTGTCTATTCAAGCGCTTAATCTTTACCAAACCGTGTGGCTGTGCGATGAATGGTACAAAAAACAGGAAGTAAACCAACACAGTAACAACAATGAAGAGATTATCAAATTAAACTGAAATTAAGCATGCCTCATTAACACATTCTTTTAATAATTAATGCCAACTTTCAAAGCAGTAGCACTATCCTTTCAAAAGTTATCAGATTTGAAAGTGAAGAGGATGGACAAGGTTTTTCAGAAATGAAAAAGGGATTCTAAAGACACACCTAATCACACTATTGTATTCTACCAAAAATGTTCGAGATAAACTGCCAAAAAACACACTTTCCTGCCCGTTTTATGATACCAAATTTTAGCATGATGTAAAAGAAGACCTGCTCTTTCAGAAAATATGAAAAAGTCAAATTCGGCTAGGTTGACCCATTTCACTTATTTTCAGTCCTCACGCAAAATGTGTGTGTGCGACTTTATGTTCGTTTTGAGGTGCACGGTCATACAGTATTATAACATGAATATCGACAAAGACAAAACACACCCGACAAAGCAACTAAGTTGTCATGATCTTCTTCTTTTTTATAAAGCAGAATGTTCCCTTTTATTTTCCCGTATATCTGTAATAACGACCATTTACCATATCATCAATCCATAGCATTTCTTGAAAGCAACTAGTATCTAAATACAAATAATTGTGAAAGAGAAACGAAAGGTATATGAAAATGTTAACGAATTAGTCGTAATAACAACCAACTACTTTGATATTATAAACCGTAAGATTACGTCCTTCGGCGATAATTGTGTACCAGTAATCTCAGTTTTTCTTCCCTTACCTCTGTTCTTAATTTTTCCCAAGTGTACTGAAATATCATACTTTGAAGACGCATCCTGCGCTTCTCTTTTTGATAATATGAATGACAGTGAAAGCAAAAAACAACAACAACAAGAACAACAAAGAATGTGTATGAGCGACAAGAGTGTTGTAAGAAGAGTCACTAATATCTCAACGTCTGGTCAGTGAGAACCCTATGATGACATTTTTGTACTAGATGTTATTTCACAAACATGATTGCTGGTATAAACATCAGAGAAGTTAGACGCTACCATAGTTGTGCGATAGGCAGAACCGGGCCTCTACTCGACCTTGTGGCTTTGATAGGTTAATATTCCACATCAACCGAAGTCACGAGAATAAAAACGTTAGTGAACAAAGCTGGGACATTGTGAAGGTGTATGCGATTCTAGTGGCGGACCTGTCATTTCGCTTTCATCCCCTGTTTCTCGCTGTTAGTCTTTAACATTCGCTTTGCTGATTAAAAACATTTTATATCACCAGGACCTTCACTTAAAGGATGCGATAAGGCAGAGTTGACCAAACTGACCAACGAGAGATGGATACCCGCGACAACGTCTGTTTTTTAATGGTCTTATTGCGTTCTGTTTTACATCCCTACACTAAAATTCCACCTAGACAACGTTCTTTTTTGACAACCAAGCTGACCTCTGGAATTAAAAGAGTCGCAGAAAACAAATAAAGAGTTTGTTCGCAAAAACCGATAAGTCCATATTTGCCAAATGGAGATATTTGCGATTAAATGTCAAGTAAAATAAAGAGAATGATAAGAAAGTTTTTGCCTCTTGACCATAACTTCAAATATGTACCTTTATGTGTAGTGACCAGTATATCATTTAAAAGGTATTATTTTGTACTTTGTGACAGAGACCGAACTTTAAAACCTTCAAAAATGGACTTATCGGTTTCTGTGAACAAACTCTTCAAATATTCTTTGTTTTATCAAGCTGCCCTCTGGAATTACAAGAGTGGTAGAAAACAAATATTTTTTTGTTTTATGCTGCATCCAACTGGACCCCATGGAAGACCAGCTTAGTGTAGCTGAATATGGGCTATCCAGCCATCTTCACAGATGGAAAATGAGCAACAACAACAACAACACCATTCATTTGTTTGTTTATTTGTTAGTTTTCCAGTTTGAATTTGGCTATCGATCTTTAATCTTTCATATGATGAAGATAAAGTTAAGCATATTGTTCTGTTTTGGTTGCAGAGTTTTGAAAAGCGACTTTTTATATAAAATATATGATAGTAGACAAAAATCTGCGTTTCTCTCTCTCAAAACAAATTAAGATGATATATTATAGACTTTGCAAGGCGTCATGTAAACTGAAGAGCTATAAATGCTCGAACTGCAACTAGTGCAAGATAGAAATTCAAATACGAGAAAGTGTATGATTAATGATAATATCTCATAAAATGTAGAAGCAATATTGAGCTATTTTCTTTGATAAAATTCTTATCTTATTTCTACCAATTTTATGTAATCGACTAAAACCGTAATCATTCGAAACGATATCGCACGTGTCAATATGATGATAAAAAGGTGATAATTCCTCCAGCAAAGTCATTCCCTAAAGACTTGACTTTGTAATTTATCTATTCTACGGTGCATAAAAACCTGTACTCAACAAATGCAAATTATTAAGTCAGAAAATGTATGTTTACCACAAATAGACATGATAAGAAATATAAATGTTTTTTAGGAATCATACCAACACCTCAGAAGGGTTAGCCATGAGTAGAATAACAAAATACAAACCAAAATGATTTGGTTTTCCACAATATTTAAGCGCTTAACTTAAAAATAGAAAAATCGAAGCCAAATACAAGAAAAAAGGATGATATTTCTATCGCCGCTATAGTAAACTAAGCTTGCATCATTTAAATAAAATTAATCAGTGTAATCATTTTGCTCACGCTTTATGTTATATATTTATTGAATGAAAAATAAAAATAAACTAAACTGGACTGAAATAAATTATAGTCGTGGTCCTTTATGAACCTTGCTGCATAACTAGATAACGACAAGGTAACGAACAGGTAAGTGCGAATATATTCGCTACTAATTAAACGAGTATTTGTGTTCTTTGTCAGAGATTGAGAGTAGTAACGAAAAAAAAAAGGTATTCCAAAAAAAAAATGTCCCCATAATAATAAAAAAGAAGAGCAACTACATTTCTTCTAACTCAGTTTAATCCACTATGCCTGTAGAAATACAAACAACTCCGGCGTCTTCTCCGTGAACACAATTATGAGTTCCAAATTCACGATGCTGACAGTCAGCTAGGTTGTCTTCGTTTCCAGAACAGCTCACATCATCCAATAAGATATCGCCAGAGCCCTGTCCAAAGTTCGCACAGCAACGAGCTTCCGAGGCCTCTTGGTAACCAAGCATTCTGCACACAACGTTAGCGTCTTCTATACCCCATGAGTCGTCACACACGGTGCCCCACTCTCCGTTGTTTCGGACCTCAACTGTTCCCTCATTGGCACTCCTTCCATTTACAAGACGAACTTCATACTCTTCTGGCACTAGTACATGAAAAAGAGGAGGAATTGAAAACAAACAAACGAGGAGTTAGTCTCTAATGTCTTTCCCCCTTGCATGCATGCTATGTCACCGGTGGGGGAAAAAGTAAAGATATCTATGTTCAAAGATTTAACCTTTTTTTCTCGAGAATCACAAACGTAATAAAGAGTTTAAGTTGGGGAGCCGTTTAATTTTCATTAAAGCTTTAGTTCGGTGATATTTAGAGCTTTGCGCGCATGGTAGGGCTTCTGTGATGTAAAAAAAAAAATAATAAATAAATAATCACAAGTACAAGACCACTAAATACCAAATAGTAATACCACAAATGATGCATTTCTTGTTATACTAAATTGTGAAATCAAAATTATAATAGAATAATAATAATAGCACCAGAGATTGATTTCGTATAACTCTCCCATAAAATACATCATGTTTTACGTAATAGTGTTAAAGCCACTTTGTCTTGGAAATTCATCTCAAGTTGGTGTTATTATTTCAATCTCAACAACAACAAAAATAAACTCTGATATGTTTAGGTGTTAACGTAACAGACTTCGTCAACCTTACGGAATGACCCATCTTCGGCTTAATCATCCCAATGTAGATAAGCTTATAGGAGTTAATAGTTATTAGTTTGTACTTAGTAGCCCCCCCCCCCCCCCTCCCTTTTCCAGTCTTCGTTAAGGGAAAGACGGTATGTCCTGATGTAGATTACTTCTGTAAACTCCACTTCCAATGTATAAAGGTTCCCCCTTCAGAACTTTCCACATTCTCTAGGTCCATGAGGTGGTCTTCAGATTTGATATAGATAATAATTATATCTAGACAGGCTAGAGGAGGTGCTAGGGCATCTGTGTTCAAGAAATCTAGTCCTAAGTGAGAGTTCTGTTTTACTAATGGACGATTCCTGACAAGGAACCTGATTTTGTTTTACTTGTTTAGTAATCCTGTAAAAGAGACCTGTGTTGCCCTCTAGGTTGTGTAAATCGGCTCTTCAAAGCACCGACGAAGTATCCTTATGTCAACTTGTCTGATTCAAACCAAACCGCATTGACCAGCATCTCGTTTTCTAATCTAATCATTCTCTTGAGTATTGGTGATGAGTACATGGTGTATTTCTCAAACTGTGTTTCATGGGTCTGAAACGGTAAGTACCGACTACTAACACATCAAAAAGGCTCTCCAGAATTACTGCGGCTATGCTCAATTGGGCGTTTCTCACTGTCACACAGCCCTACAAAGAAAATAGTCCAACATCATTACAGACTCCACAACTATATCAAAAGGACAGATTAAACTGCCTCACGTGAAAAGGGATTTCGATGCTTTGCGTAGGAAACTTAAAGTTTGGTACAAGGGGAATAGCCTTACCCCACTAGCCACTAAGACACTTCGTCAGTGCCTAGTAGTGACGAAAGTCAAAACTGAGAAGAAAGATATCACTGGTCCCTAGCTTGTACAGGATTACCTCAAAAAGGAAGATAATTAAAGGTACATGTCACGAATCGTTTATTGGTGAAACAGAACGTTCGCTTCAATTAGGAACAGATTCATTGAACACAGACATTTTGGCTCCGCCTCTTTTCTGATGGGTCATTCTACTGATAAAGACTGTAGAGTTGACATCTTATCCCGTTGAGGACATGTCCCTAGTTTATTTGGGCAAGTGTCTGCAGTGGGAAATGCGTATTGTTACAAAATCAACCTGCCTTCAACAACGGGAATTCGGTGGTTAACATTTGTATTGAGATCGAAGGTTTAGAACGATTTTCGGGTTTCTTGTATGTTCGCCTACTCCACCATACCTGTGGAACTACAAACAACCCCCGCGTCTTCATTATGTCCACAGTTATGAGTTCCAAATTCACGATGCTGACAGTCAGCTAGATTGTCTTCGTTTCCAGAACAGCTCACATCATCCAGTAAGATATTGCCAGAGCCCTGTCCAAATCTCGCGCAGCAAGGAGCTTCCGAGGCCTCTTGGTAACCAAGCATTCTACACACAACGTGAGCGTCTTCTATACCCCAGGAGTCGTCACACACGGTGCCCCACTCTCCGTTGTTCCGGACCTCAACTCGTCCCTCATTGGCACTCGCTCCATCCACAAGACGAACTTCATACTCTTATGGATATAGTACATGAAAAAGAGGAAGAATTACTTGCTAACGCATTTAATTCCCCCTTGACTGCATGCTGTGTCACTGGTGGAAAAACAAAATAAAGAGATCTGATGTGCTCAAACATTTCTCCTTATATTTCTCGAGAATTTCAAAAGAAATAAAGAATTCAGACTTTCGTTTTAGCCATTTAACTTTCATTAACGCTTTAGTTCGGTAAGACTTACAGTTTCGCGCCAAGGGTAGGGCGCCTCTTATGTCAAAGAAAAAGTGATCACGTGTACAAGGCCACAAAATACCAAGAAGTAGTACCACATATGATGCATTTCTTGTTCTATTACATTGTGAAATCAAAATTATCATGACATAGTATGTTAGCACTGGATATTGATTTGCGATAACAACTCTCCCAAGAAATACATCATGTTTCACGTCATAGAGTTAAAGCTTCTCTCTCTAGGAAATTTATCAACAATTTGGGTTAATCTTTTAATCTCACCAACAACAACAACAAAAAATTAAACTCTGATATAGACTTCGTCAACCTTACGGAATGACCCATCTTCGACTTAATCATCCCAATGTCGATAAGCTTATAGGAGTTAATAGTTATTAGTTTGTACTTTGCAGGCCCCCCCCCCCCCCCCTTTCCAGTCTTTGTTGAGGGAAAGTCGGTATGTCCTGATGTAGATTACTTCTGTAAACTCCACTAGTCTTCCAATGTAAAAAGGTTCCCCCTCCAGAACTTTGCACATTATCTAGGTCCATGAGGTAGTCTTGAGATTTGATATCGATAATAATTATGTCTAGGGGAGGTGGTAGGGCGTCTGTGTTTAAGAAATCTAGTCCTAAGTGAGAGTTCTGTTTTACTAATGGACGATTCCTGACAAGGAAATTGATTTTGTTTTACTTGGCAAGTAATCCTGTAAAAGAGACCTGAGTTGCCCTCTAGGTTGTGTCAATTGGCTCTTCAAAGCACCGACGAAGTATCCTCATGTCAACTTGTCTGATTCAAACCAAACCGCATTGACCAGCATCTCGTTTTCTAAATTAAATCTAATCATTCTCTTGAGCATTGGTGATGAGTACATGGTGTATTTCACAAACTGTGTTTCATGGGTCTGAAACGGTAAGTACCGACTACTGACACAGCATCAAAAAAGGCTCTCCAGAATTACTGCGGCTATGCTCAATTGGGCGTTCCTCAGGGTCACACAGCCCTACAAAGAAAATAGTCCATCATCATAACAGCCTCCACAACTATGAAAAGGACAGATTAAACTGCCTCAAAAGAAAGGGGATTCGGATGCTTTGCGTACGAAACTTAATAAGTTTGGTACAAGGGGAATAGCATTACCCCACTAGCCACTAAGACACTTCGTCAGTGCCTAGTAGTGACGAAAGCCAAAACTGAGAAGAAAGATATCACTGGTCCCTAGCTTGTACAGGATTTCCTCAAAAAGGAAGATAATTAAAGGTACATGTCACGAATCGTTTATTGGTGAAACAGAACGTTCGCTTCAATTAGGAACAGATTCATTGAACACAGACATTTTGGCTCTTTTCTGATGGGTCATTCTACTGATAAAGACTGTAGAGTTGACATCTTATCCCGTTGAGGACATGTCCCTAGTATATTTGGGCAAGTGTCTGCAGTGGGAAATGCGTATTGTTACAAAATCAGTCTGCCTTCAACAACGGGAATTCGGTGGTTAACATTTGTATTGAGATCGAAGGTTTAGAACTATTTTCGGGTTTCTTGTATGTTCGCCTACTCCACCATACCTGTGGAACTACAAACAACTCCGGCGTCTTCTACATGTCCGCAGTTATGAGTTCCAAATTCACGATGCTGACATTCAGCTAGGTTGTCTTCGTTTCCAGAACAGGTCACATCATCCAGTAAGATATTGCCAGAGCCCTGTCCAAATCTCGCGCAGCAAGGAGCTTCCGAGGCCTCTTGGTAACCAAGCATTCTACACACAACGTGAGCGTCTTCTATACCCCAGGAGTCGTCACACACGGTGCCCCACTCTCCGTTGTTTCGGACCTCAACTGTTCCCTCATTGGCACTCCCTCCATTTACAAGACGAACTTCATACTCTTCTGGCACTAGTACATGAAAAAGAGGAGGAATTGAAAACAAACAAACGAGGAGAATTAGTCTCTAATGTCTTTCCCCTTGCATGCATGCTATGTCACCAGTGGGGGGAAAAGTAAAGATATCTATGTTCAAAGATTTAACATTTTTTTTTTGTCGAGAATCACAAACGTAATAAAGAGTTTAAGTTCGTTAGCCGTTTAAGTTTCATTAAAGCTTTAGTTCGGTGATATTTAGAGCTTTGCGCTCATGGTAGGGCTTCTGTGATATAAAAAAAAATTATCACAAGTACAAGCCCACTAAATACCAAATAGTAATACCACAAATGATGCATTTCTTGTTATACTAAATTGTGAAATCAAAATTATAATAGAATAATAATAATAGCACCAGAGATTGATTTCGTATAACTCTCCCATAAAATACGTCATGTTTCACGTAATAGTCTTAAAGCCACTTTGTCTTGGAAATTCATCTCAAGTTGGTGTTATTATTTCAATCTCAACAACAACAGAGAAATTAAACTCTGATATTTTTAGGTGTTAACGTAACAGACTTAGTCAACCTTACGGAATGACCCATCTTCGGCTTAATCATCCCAATGTAGATAAGTTTATAGGAGTTAATAGTTATTAGTTTGTACTTTGTAACCCCCCCCCCTCCCATTTCCAGTCTTTGTTGAGGGAAAGACGGTATGTCCTGTTGTAGATTACTTCTGTAAACTCCACTTCCAATGTATAAAGGTTCCCCCTCCAGAACTTTCAACATTATCTAGGTCCATGAGGTGGTCTTCAGATTTGATATAGATAATAATTATGTCTAGGGAAGGTGCTAGGGCGTCTGTGTATAAGAAATCTAGTCCTAAGTGAGAGTTCTATTTTACTAATGGACGATTCCTGACAAGGAACCTGATTTTGTTTTACTTGGTAAGTAATCCTGTAAAAGAGACCTGTGTTGCCCTCCAGGTTGTGTCAATCGGCTCTTCAGAGCACTGACGAAGTATCCTTATGTCAACTTGTCTGGTTCAAACCAACCGGCACTGACCAGCATCTCGTTTTCTAATCTAATCATTCTCTTGAGTATTGGTGATGAGCACATGGTGTATTTCACAAACTGTGTTTCATGGGGGTGAAACAGTAAGTACCGACTACTGACACATCAAAAAGGCTCTCCAGAATTACTGCGGCTATGCTCAAGTGGGCGTTCCTCAGGGTCACACAGCCCTACAAAGAAAATAGTCCATCATCATAACAGACTCCACAACTATATCAAAAGGACAGATTAAACTGCCTCAAAAGAAAGGGGATTCGGATGCTTTGCGTACGAAACTTAATAAGTTTGGTACAAGGGGAATAGCCTTACCCCACTAGCCACTAAGACACTTCGTCAGTGCCTAGTAGTGACGAAAGCCAAAACTGAGAAGAAAGATATCACTGGTCCCTAGCTTGTACAGGATTACCTCAAAAAGGAAGATAATTAAAGGTGCATGTCACGAATCGTTTATTGGTGAAACAGAACGTTCGCTTCAATTAGGAACAGATTCATTGAACACAGACATTTTAGCTCCGCCTCTTTTCTGATGGGTCATTCTGATAAAGACTGTAGAGTTGACATCTTATCCCGTTGAGGACATGTCCCTAGTATATTTGGGCAAGTGTCTGCAGTGGGAAATGCGTATTGTTACAAAATCAGCCTGCCTTCAACAACGGGAATTCGGTGGTTAACATTTGTATTGAGATCGAAGGTTTAGAACTATTTTCGGGTTTCTTGTATGTTCGCCTACTCCACCATACCTGTGGAACTACAAACAACCCCCGCGTCTTCATTATGTCTACAGTTATGAGTTCCAAATTCACGATGCTGACAGTCAGCTAGATTGTCTTCGTTTCCAGAACAGCTCACATCATCCAGTAAGATATTGCCAGAGCCCTGTCCAAATCTCGCGCAGCAAGGAGCTTCCGAGGCCTCTTGGTAACCAAGCATTCTACACACAACGTGAGCGTCTTCTATACCCCAGGAGTCGTCACACACGGTGCCCCACTCTCCGTTGTTCCGGACCTCAACTCGTCCCTCATTGGCACTCGCTCCATCCACAAGACGAACTTCATACTCTTCTGGCAATAGTACAAGAAAAAGAGGAAGAATTACTTGCTAACGCATTTAATTCCCCCTTGACTGCATGCTGTGTCACTGGTGGAAAAACAAAATAAAGAGATCTGATGTGCTCAAACATTAATTTTCTCCTTATATTTCTCGAGAATTTCAAAAGAAATAAAGAATTCAGACTTTCGTTTCAGCCATTTAACTTTCATTAACGCTTTAGTTCGGTAAGACTTACAGTTTCGCGCCAAAGGTAGGGCGCCTGTTATGTCAAAGAAAAAGTGATCACGTGTACAAGGCCAGAAAATACCAAGAAGTAGTACCACATGATGCATTTCTTGTTCTATTACATTGTGAAATCAAAATTATCATGACATAATATGTTAACACTAGATATTGATTTGCGATAACAACTCTCCCAAGAAATACATCGTGTTTCACGTAATAGAGTTAAAGCTTCTCTCTCTAGGAAATTCATCAACAATTTGGGTTAATCTTTTAATCTCACCAACAACAACAGAAAAATTAAACTCTGATATTTTTGGATGTTAAAGTTAGGGAATCCCATTTGCATGCCTTAAATGAAGAGTTGTATAAACACATTGGTATGTTGAAGAGAGTATCATTTTAGAAACTCCCATAAAGTACTGAAAGTGAAAGGTAACATTTAGTACTTTTTTCTTGACCGTTAGATTTTGAATTGAATTTTTTTCGGGGCTCACCGTAACTTCCAGTACATTACTGGGCTACCTTTGCAGACCCATGCACTGCATGTGTGTCCATCATGTATATTTTGTGAAGAAAGTTCATCAAAACTTACTAACATTTCTGTATACATTCTTGCCACACACTCTTATGTTATTACATCAGCTCTTATACTTTTAGATTTGTGTTTACAGATAAAAAAAAAATACAGAAGACTGCAACAAAAAGGCTTAAAGGTAGGGAATCCCATTTGCATGCCTTAAATGAAGAGTTGTATAAATACAGTGGTATGTTGAAGAGGGTATCATTTTAGAAACTCCCATAAAGTATTGAAAGTGGGAAGTAACATTTAGTACATTTTTATTGACCGTTAGATTTTGAATTGAATTTTTTTCGGGGCTCACTGTCAATTCCAGTACATTACTAGGTTACCTTTGCAGACCCATGCACTGCATGTGTGTCCATCATGTATATTTGTGAACAAAGTTCATCAAAACTTACAAACATTTCTATATACATTCTTTCCACACACTCTATATGTTATTACATCAGCTCTTATACTTTTAGATTTGTGTTTATAGATAAAAAAAAAAAAATACAGAAGACTGCAACAAAAACACCCAGAGCTACTGAGTAGTTGAGTTTTGTACATTATTCAAATTGTAGATAACTGTTGACTTCCAAATTTCTCAGCAGTGGCCTAAACAAGTCCCCTGAGGTTCATATTTAATGTTTTGCTGCAGTTTGGGAGGTCTGTAAAAGGTTTCCCCTACCTTTAAGTATGGCTGACACGCAGAACTACTGAGTAGTTGATTTTTGTGCATTATTCAAATTGTAGATAACTGTTGACTTCAAAATTTCTAAGCAGTGGCCTAAACAAGTCCCCTGAGGGTCATATTGGTAATGTTTTGCTGCATTTTGGGAGTTCTGTAAGACCAGGCGTCCACTAGGGCGCGGACAAGACCCGGACAAGACCCGGAATGCAAATTTGGTATTCCGCACTCCTTCGGCAACCTGTCCGCACGTTCCTGAACGTGTCCGCTCACTGTCCTAAACATGTCCGGGCGTTTCCGCACCTTCGGGAGAGAGAAAAATTTCCGCCTCCAAATTTTGATCGAGACCAAAATTTGGACGCGGAAATGAACTTCCTGACACCTTCGGCAACTTGTCCTGACGATGTCCTGAGGATGTCCCACTTGTCCGGAACCATTCCGCTCCTTCCGCACACGCTCCGGAAAGAATCCCGCGGTGTGGGGAAGCTTCGCGAATGAAGGCGGAAGACATCAGGAATGTTTTAGGACAACGCGGAGCCGATGCGGATCTATATATGCAAGTGTCCGGAACCGATGCGGAAATTTTGTGATCCAGACACGAAAGTGTCGACACTTTCCGCGAGCGTCATGCCAATGAAACGCAAAAAGAGCAAGAAGGGAGGCGAGGCCCCCATAATGCATATATCCCCATCACAGGCACACCTTTCGTCTAGTGATGAAGAACAAGTAAATCTAAGGTGTTCCCTGTCCCAGAAGGCAAAGAAGAAGGTAGTAGAGACTGTGCCAATATCAACCAGAAAGAAGTGAAATCAGCCCCCCTAACCCCCTAGTAAGTTTATGTTGATTCGATCTTTTCAGAAATTATTTTTCATCTGAGTGACTTTCATGGTTCCCATTACTTACTATGGTACATTTTCCTTTATGTTGTTTTCTTATTTTATTTGCAAACAAGCTACGTTGTCCCATGTGACAGCCCAGCTGAAAAATCACAAAAGTAGGTGGAAATACACTCAGAAAAAAAAAAAACATAGAATTTTGGGCTAAATGTTAATGTATTATATAAACATGAACAAGTTGTTGTTCATACGTAAATGCTCTCTAATGATACAATATATTGGAACAAAAGACAAATTCATCACAATAAAAAGCATGAATTCAATTGCAAAAATATACCTGTGGTCTCATTACAATGTAATATCTTTGAAGCCCAAAATAACAATAAAAGCTAAAGATAATGGAGGAAAATGAAGAATTTTCTGTCAAATCAAAATTCAAGTGAAATGAGAGAAAAGGCAATAAATTATGAACTCGAAAAAGTGTTTAATTTCTTTCTTTCTTTCTTTTTTTTTTGGCTGAGTGTATATATTTAAGTACACTCTAAGCATCACAAATCATTTCAGAAATATTCTTTACCTGAATGATTTTCGTAGTTGTTATTACCTAATAATTTTATCTTCTCTTTTTGTTGTAGTTGCAAATAAACTCGATTGTCCAATTTGACAGCACAGCCGAACCCCTTCCCCCCCCCCCAAAAAAAAAAAAAAAAAACTAAATTAAAGTAGGTTAAAAATATTTCCCCATTTTTACACTTCATTGACAATAGGCTAGTAAGCTCTCAGCATGAAAAAAAAAAAAAAAACTTCTCGGACTTGAATCACTGCAAAATGTTCACAAGTGATCAAAATAAGAGAGAGTTAGAGATGCACAAGGGTAAAGATGAGAGAAAGAAAAACAAATTTAATGATTAGGATCGTTTTGTCATGCTCTGCAGAAGTATCAGACAAAACATGTATATATTTCACGATGGATAAAGCACAGGTCTAAAAAAGGGTATATATATATATATATATATATATATATACATATATATGGTTCAAAAAGTTTGCGAATATCATCCATGTGACTGTAGGAAGAGAAAAGATTGTTCTCCCAGATGAGACATATTAAAAAAAAAATGAGTCGTCAGCCGACAGGCAGACAATCAAATTCTTCGACTTTAGGTGGTCACATTTGTAAAATAATATTGACCAATCATATCAATATAATATCAGCAGCTACTGCGGAAGCACAACAAGGAGCATCAATGACGGCTAGCAGTCAAATGAGGAAAAGTCAAAGTCAGCGCCAAATGTATACCTTTCCACTTTCCTGGTATTGTCCGCAGTTTGTCCGCACGCCTAACTTATGTTGTCCGGAAGGCATCCTGATTGTCCGCGTTCATTCCTGGTGTAATCCTAGATGTTTCCGCGCTGCCCGGCTACTATTAGCATATTCCGAGGTATTTCGCGCTCTTCCGGAGTGATTCCTAGGAATGTCCGCAGTCAGTCCGCGGACAGTCCGCGGACAGTCCGCGGACAGTCCTAGGAATGTCTCAGGACAAGCCGATTCACAAAGTTATTCCGCGTCTGTCGCGGACAGGATGCCGAAATGACAAAATTTGCTTCCGCAACCCTTCCGGGGCTTGTCCGCGTCCAAGTGGACGTCCGCCCTAAAAAGGTATCCCCTACCTTTAGCGTAACAGACGTCGTCAACCTTACGGAATGACCCATCTTCGGCTTAATCATCCCAATGTCGATAAGCTTATAGGAGTTAATAGTTATTAGTTTGTACTTTGCAGCCCCCCCCCCCCCCCCATTTCCAGTCTTTGTTGAGGGAAAGTCGGTATGTCCTGATGTAGATTACTTCTGTAAACTCCACTAGTCTTCCAATGTAAAAAGGTTCCCCCATCCAGAACTTTACACATTATCTAGGTCAATGAGGTAGTCTTGAGATTTGATATCGATAATAATTATGTCTAGGAAAGGTGCTAGGGCGTCTGTGTATAAGAAATCTAGTCCTAAGTGAGAGTTCTGTTTTACTAATGGACGATTCCTGACAAGGAACCTGATTTTGTTTTACTTGGTAAGTAATCCTGTAAAAGAGACCTGTGTTGCCCTCCAGGTTGTGTCAATCGGCTCTTCAAAGCACTGACGAAGTATCCTTATGTCAACTTGTCTGGTTCAAACCAACCGGCACTGATCAGCATCTCGTTTTCTGATCTAATCATTCTCTTGAGTATTGGTGAAGAGTACATGGTGTATTTCACAAACTGTGTTTCATGGGTCTGAAACGGTAAGTACCGACTACTGACACATCAAAAAGGCTCTCCAGAATTACTGCGGCTATGCTCAAGTGGGCGTTCCTCAGGGTCACACAGCCCTACAAAGAAAATAGTCCATCATCATAACAGACTCCACAACTATATCAAAAGGACAGATTAAACTGCCTCAAGAGAAAGGGGATTCGGATGCTTTGCGGAGGAAACTTAACAAGTTTGGTACAAGGGGAATAGCCTTACCCCACTAGCCACTAAGACACTTCGTCAGTGCCTAGTAGTGACGAAAGCCAAAACTGAGAAGAAAGATATCACTGGTCCCTAGCTGGTACAGGATTACCTCAAAAAGGAAGATAATTAAAGGTGCATGTCACGATTCGTTTATTGGTGAAACAGAACGTTCGCTTCAATTAGGAACAGATTCATTGAACACAGACATTTTAGCTCTTTTCTGATGGGTCATTCTACTGATAAAGACTGTAGAGTTGACATCTTATCCCGTTGAGGACATGTCCCTAGTATATTTGGGCAAGTGTCTGCAGTGGGAAATGCGTATTGTTACAAAATCAGCCTGCCTTCAACAACGGGAATTCGGTGGTTAACATTTGTATTGTCCGGTTTCTACTCCGAAGAGTGCACGTCGAAAACGTTCAGTAGCAGTATGTATCTGTTTAACGCAATTTTGAAGCTTTGTACCACCAAGCATCATTATTTCAGTGTATTATTGTTATTGTTATTATCATTATTATTACTAAATTATTATTATTTAGGGGAGAGGAGAGAGTAGACAGATGGTAGAGTCATAACATAGGAATGATCAACCAAAGGAGGCGGAAATGTTAATTTGTTAAGAATTGTAAAAATCTGTATCCCCCATTTTTCTGCTCTTGATAAAAAGCTTTTCTGAAGACAGTCCTGCGCAAACTGTCCAAAACTGCTTCACTGCACTAACATACGTAATTTTGTGCTGAGTAGGACTACTTCATATATAGACCCCTAGTGTTTTTGTTACTATTGTGCTGAGAGAAATGAAATATTTTCGTCTTCGTTTGCTCTCTTCTTTTTGTTTTTATCACCAAACCTTTGTTTGATGGATCATAGAACCACCCGTGTATCTGCTTCAGACTGTACATTTTTATTATCATTATTATCATAATCATTAATGTCCTTCTTCTTCTGCTTCAGACTGTACATTATCATCATTATTATCATCATTA
Organism: Diadema setosum; assembly: GCA_033980235.1. Classification (NCBI taxonomy): domain Eukaryota; kingdom Metazoa; phylum Echinodermata; class Echinoidea; order Diadematoida; family Diadematidae; genus Diadema; species Diadema setosum. The sequence goes on from CM067071.1 coordinate 18,943,475, forward strand.
TTGTTATTATTAGTATTATAACTATCACTATTATCATTATTTTTATTATGATAATTATCATTATAATCATCATTGTTATATTTGAGGAGGGGGAGATCATTGCCATTAGAATCCGTGGGTCTCAGGGCCTCATATTTTTTCTTTAATATTTCTTTTCCCACGTTATGGGAGAAAGAAGAATATTTTTGTCGTCATTTGCTCCCTCTTTTTTATTTTTATCGCAAAACTTGGTTTGATGCACCATAGAACCACACATTTGATGTCCACTTGTAACTTCAAAAATTGGCGGTCAGCAAAGCGAGGGTTTCCCCCGCGTCCGCTTGTCTCATGAATATTCATGTTTACAGCAGCCATGCATGCATGCAGTAAACGAATGAACAGCGGCGCGTGTACTCTGCTATGGAAGGGTACGATCGGCAAGGACAAAATTTAAGTGGATATTTAGCCGTCCTGAACAGTCTGAGTACAATGATACCCGACTTGAGAGTGAACAAAATGACGTACCTGAGCTGCATAGTATCATGCAGTTGTGCAAAATACAATAAAATAACAGCGTTCGTTGTTTTCATTTGGGCACGCCAATAATGGCGAACGTCGCTGTACGTAAATGCCCTTGTACTTGTATGACCGCGCCGTGTATTATACCATAATGAGTGTCCATATCACGCGCACGCAGATAGTGTTTCGTGTAACCATCGTCAATACATACACAGGCGCAGGCCACACACTGGCATACCGTACCCACCCGAGAGTACATTGTGTGCATGCCTGCGTGTCCGCCGGAAGATGTCAGAGATTTCACTGCACCCATTATCTTTAGTATCCCACTGTCTCTGCAAGCTAAAAGATGTACTATCGAGAAAGTAGGAGTCCAGCGCAGGATTGGTGAATATTAAAATGCTCGGCTCTTTCGTCACGCACAAAAATGCATTATGCATCTATCTAATTAATTTTTCTTTTTCGTCCTCGACGTCGACACGGAGGCTGAGAGGGGACGAAACCCGCGCCATTCGATAATACACATTCGATTGAGCGTAAAGTGCATGGGTAAGACTATAAAAAGAAATACTAAATTCGTTCTCATTTTATATAGTTGCCCCTGTCCCACACCTTCCCCGGCCAGAAAAGTTAATAGAATCCTGTCACCCCATCCCCTACCCAAAATATTGTTTGTTTTTTTTCGAAAAAATATACACTCGAAGAGTACAAGAAAAAAAGTTCAGCACCAAGAGTCAACCGATGTCATGAGTATACATGGTATATGGGTGCCACTTAAAATTACCATTAATTGTGGAAGAAATTTCATAATTTGACCATGTAGTTCTGCCTCTCCACCGCTCCGACTGTGTTGTAGCATTCCTTCAGGTAAAGGCGCTGCAGCTTGGCAACAGGAGTATTGTGCCTTCCCACGAGTCTCTGTGTTCCCATGCGAGTGGAAAACGGAAAACGTCGCAAGGACGAAATTGTCCGCAACATCCGTAGCTGTCCGTAAATATCCGTAAGCGGACGAAACTGTTGTGATACGTTAACTTGCGGTTAATTTCGGATACTTACGGTGGACGTAAGCCACGCAAACGGACGGGAGGTAATTTTTTTTTTTTTTTTTTTTTTGCGGATGGTCTGCGTCCAAGCCACGGGTAGTTACGTAGACTTACGGATAGTTGCGTTTGGTTACGGTTGCGTAAGTTTGCGTCCGTGGCGTCCCTCTGCGAAATTTTGAACATTTCAAAATTTCGCAGATTCGACGACGTCATTTTGCGTTTCTTTATGGATGAGTTACGAGCAGTTACGTCTACATACGTCCCTGCGGATGCCTGCGTCCACGCTGCGTCTCCCTGCATCCCCCTGCGTCCACTCATTCGTATCTATCCGCGGCGGACGTAATCCATCGTATAGCACTGTGTGACTGGGGCATAAGGCCCCAGTCACATAATGCTCTGCGTACGGCGTTACGTCCAAATAAGTCATTTTTTTTTTTTTTCTGCGGACACCCGGGGATCTCTTGCTGTCATCAGAGCATTTTTACAAAACATACGGGAAAAAATATGCGGGCGATACGAAGAGATACGACCAAATGCGGATATTTGCGTCCACTTCCGGATATTCTTACGAATTGGCACGTAATTTTGTTCTTTCAACTTGCATAAACTTCCGAATAGTTCGGAACACTTGCGGAGAGTTGCGACTATTTACGGAGAGTTGCGGATATTTTCGGATAGTTACAGATTGTTATAAATAATTATGTACAATATGACGATCCCTGCCAAGTCAATGTATTATGACAGCAAATTTATCACATATTGGACTGTCTTAAATTGTACACTGGGGAAAACTGAAATTGGATTTACGTACAAGTTGTGAAAAGTTTTCGCATTTCTTTAATTTGCTTTACAGTAATGAACGATATATGAAATTTTGAACTTGTAGTTTGAATTTTATTTGTGCAGCTCAAATATGGATAAACAGAGTAAGAAAATATTACTTACAGTCATGGAATAGACAAACTGTGGTTACGCTGTCATTGTGCCGCGATATTCATGACTTTCTGGGTTATGTTAATGAGATTGTTATAATAAAGCAAAGCCTATTACATTTCCAGAAAAAAAAAAAATCATTAGGACATGCGGACACCCCTCCAACACCCAAATACAATGTAAAAAAAAATGCAATATCCATGGAGCGTAAAGTGAGTAAGACTATAGGGAAATACTAAATTCGTTCTCATTTTATATCGTTTTTATCGCTGTCCCACACCTTCCCAGCCAGAAAAGTGAAAAAGTTTCGAAAAATATATATTCAAATAGTACAAGAAAAAATGTTCAGAACCAATGGTCAAGCGATGTCATGCGTATATGGGTGCCACATAAAATGACCATATGTGGGAGAAATTTAGTAACTTGACTTTGCGGTTCTGCCTTCCGCTCCGAGTGTGTTGTAGCATTCCTTCAGGTAAATGCGCTGCAGCTTGGCAACCACATGAGTTGTGTGGCTTCCCACGCGTCTCTGTGCTCCCATGCGAGTGGAAAACAGAAAACGTCGAAGGACGTAATCGTGTACAGCATCCGTAACTCTCCGCAAATATCCGTAAGCGGACGAAAGTGTTGTGATACGTTAACTTGCGGTTGATTTCGAATACTTACGGTGGACGTAAACGAACGCAAACGGAAGGGAGGTAAAATGTTTTGCGGATGGTCTGCGTTCAAGCTATGGAGAGTTACGTTCAGTTACGGGTAGTTACGTTTGGTTACGGTTACCTTACGTAAGTCTGCGTCCGTGGAGTCCCTCTGCAAAATTTGAACATTTCAAAATTTCGCAGGTTTGCCGCCTTCATTTTACGTTTCTTTACAGACAAGTTACTGACATTTACGTCTAGATACGTCCCTGCTGATGCCTGCGTCCACGCTGCGTCCCCCTGCGTCCACTCATCCGCATCTATCCGCGGCGTACGTATCCCATCGTAAAGCACTGTGTGACTGTTGCATTAGCACGCAGGAGATAATAGAAACGAAACATTCAAGCGACACAATTCCCACAACACGCGCAGCGCTCCATCACGCACACACACACACACACACACGCACAAACGGACACTAAATTATCAAATGCACGCGCACATACACACTTCCTTGAAACCTCAACCTGACTTTTTACATGGCGTGTTTGCATGGATGTAGCCATGTAAGTTATGTGATAGTATTTCAATGACTATGTCCAGAACGATATTACCCAGCAAAATGTGTTTCAAGAGCGGGCGACAATCCGTGCCGCCAACGCCCGTTAACATTTGTATTGAGATCGAAGGTTTAGAACTATTTTCGGGTTTTTTGTATGTTCGCCTACTCCACCATACCTGTGGAACTACAAACAACTCCGGCGTCTTCTACATGTCCGCAGTTATGAGTTCCAAATTCACGATGCTGACAGTCAGCTAGGTTGTCTTCGTTTCCAGAACAGGTCACATCATCCAGTAAGATATTGCCAGAGCCCTGTCCAAATCTCGCGCAGCAAGGAGCTTCCGAGGCCTCTTGGTAACCAAGCATTCTACACACAACGTGAGCGTCTTCTAGACCCCAGGAGTCGTCACACACGGTGCCCCACGTTCCGTTGTACCGAACCTCAACTCGTCCTTCATTGGCACCCCCTCCATCCACAAGACGAACTTCATACTCTTATGGCAATAGTACAAGAAAAATAAGTAGAATCGGGGAACAGTGCAACTCCCTCTTACTTCAATGTAACGTTTAATGTCAATCTTTAAAAAACAGGAATCTTTATGTGACAACACTTGCTCTTTTAAACTTCAGATATGAGAAAGTGTAAGATTTTTTTTTTTGCATTACTTTCTGGTTACTTTGTTATAACGGTAGAGTATAAAGAAATTAAGTGATTTTAACACGCAATAGAATGTCACAACATACCATTGCATTGAGAAGTAGTGGCACGAAAGAGGCCTATTCTGTTTACTTTGAATTCGAAATTTACGCAATCATAACATGCAGCAATACACAGTATTGATATTTATTACAATAATGTCTTCTCACATAATTGGACATACAGTGCTCATTCCATCAGAGTTATAGCAGCATGCAATACAAGCTCACAACTTCACAACGTTTAGGGAAGAGAAGTCACACATGATGCATATCTTTTTTTCTTCATAATTTGAAATTGAATTCATGAAATAATGTAAAGAGTAAACAAATTTTGACATTTTTAGGTAATTGTCCTTTAACTTGATAAAAAACCCCACACATTTCTGTTGCCTACGTCAATATACCTGTGGGACGGCAAACAACTCCCGCGTCTTCATTATGTCCACAGTTATGTGTCCCAAATTCACGATGCTGACAGTCAGCCAGGTTGTCTTCGTTTCCAGAACAGCTCACATCATCCAGTAAGATATTGCCAGAGCCCTGTCCAAATCTCGCGCAGCAAGGAGCTTCCGAGGCCTCTTGGTAACCAAGCATTCTACACACAACGTGAGCGTCTTCTATACCCCAGGAGTCGTCACACACGGTGCCCCACTCTCCGTTGTTCCGGACCTCAACTCGTCCATCATTGGCACTCGCTCCATCCACAAGACGAACTTCATACTCTTATGGCAATAGTATATGAAAAAGAGGAAGAATTACTTGCTAACGCATTTAATTCCCCTTGACTGCATGCTATGTCACTGTTGGAAAAACAAAATAAAGAGATCTGATGTGCTCAAACATTTCTCCTTATGTTTCTCGAGAATTTCAAAAGAAATAAAGAATTCAGACTTTCGTTTTAGCCATTTAACTTTCATTATCGCTTTAGTTCGGTAAGATTTACAGTTTCACGCCGATGGTATTATGTCGACTGTCATGTCCCAAAAAAAAAAGTGATCACAAGTACAATGCCACAAAATATAAAGAAGGAGTACTACATAATTATGATGCATTTAGTGTTCCATTACATTGCGAAATCAAAATTATCATGACATAATATGTTAACACTAGATAATGATTTGCGATAACAATTCTCCCATAAAATACATGTTTCACGTAATAGAGTCAAAGCTTCTCTCTCTTAGAAAGTCATCAAAAATTGGGGTTAATCTTTTAATCTAAACAACAACAGAAAACTTAAACTCTGATATTTTTAGGTGTTAACGTAACAGACTTCGTCAACCTTACGGAATGACCCATCTTGGGCTTGATCATCCCAATGTCATTAAGCTTATAGGACAAAATTGTAGGAGTTAATAGTTAGTAGTTTGTACTTTGTACACCCCCCCCCCTCCCATTTCCCGTCTTTGTTGAGGGAAAGTCGGTAGCCTGATGTAGATTACTTCTGTAAGCTCCACTTTCAAAGTATAAAGGTTCTAGGGCGTCTGTGTTCAAGAAATCTAGTAATAAGTGAGAGTTCTGTTTTACTAATGGACGATTCCTGGCAAGGAGCCTGATTTTGTTTTACTTGGTAAGCAATCCTGTACTAGAGACATGTGTTGCTCTATAGGTTGTGTCAATTGGCTCTTCAAAGCACTGACGAAGTATCCTTATGTCAACTTGTCTGGTTCAAACCAACCGGCACTGATCAGCATCTCGTTTTCTGATCTAATCATTCTCTTGAGTATTGGTGATGAGTACATGGTGTATTAAACAAACTGTGTTTCATGGGGGTGAAACAGTAAGTACCGACAACTGACACATCAAAAAGGCTCTCCAGAATTACTGCAGCTATGCACAAGTGGGCGTTCCTCAGGGTCACACAGCCCTACAAAGAAAATAGTCCAACATCATAACAGACTCCACAACTATATCAAAAGGACAGGATTACACTGCCTCACATGACAGGGGATTCTGATGCTTTGCGGAGGAAACTTAACAAGTTTGGCAAAAGGGGAATAGCCATGACCCACTAGCTAGGACACTTCGTCAGTGCCTAGTAGTGACGAAAGTCAAAACTTAGAAGAAAGATTTCACTGGTCTCTTGTACAGGATTACTTAAAAAAGGAAGATAATTAAAGGTGCATGTCACGAATCGTTCATTGGTGAAACAGAACGTTTGTTTCAATTAGGAACAGATTCATTGAACACAGACATTTTAGCTCCGTCTCTTTTCTGACAGGTCATTCTATTGATAAAGACTGTACAGGCGACATATTATCCCGTTAAGGACGGGTCGATGGTATATTTGGGCAAGTGTCTGCAGTGGGAAATGCGTATTGTTACAAAATCAGTCTGCCTTCAACAACGGGAATTCGGTGGTTAACTTGTATTGAGATCGAAGGTTTAGAACTATTGTCGGGTTTCTTGTATGTTCGCCTACTCCACCATACCTGCGGAACTACAAACAACTCCCGCGTCTTCTACATGTCCGCAGTTATGAGTTCCAAATTCACGATGCTGACATTCAGCTAGGTTGTCTTCGTCGCCAGAACAGCTCACGTCATCCAGTAAGATATCGCCAGAGCCCTGTCCAAATCTCGCGCAGCAAGGAGCTTCCGAGGCCTCTTGGTAACCAAGCATTCTACACACAACGTTAGCGTCATCTATACCCCAGGAGTCGTCACACACGGTGCCCCACGTTCCGTTGTACCGAACCTCAACTCGTCCTTCATTGGCACTCCCTCCATCCACAAGACGAACTTCATACTCTTTTGGCAACAGTACAAGAAAAATAAGTAGAATCGGGGAACAATACAACTCCCTCTTACTTCAATTTAAGGTTTAATGTCAATCTTTAAAGAAATATAAGTCTTTATGTGACAACACTTGCCCTTTTAAACTTGAGATATTAGAAAATGTAAGTTTTTTTGTGCATTTTAATTTCTGGTTACTTTATTACAACGGTAGAGTATAAAGAAATTAAGTGATTATAACACGTAATAGAATGTCACAACATACCATTGCATTGAGAAGTAGTGCCACGAAAGAGGCATACACACGTATTCAGTTTACTTTGAATTCGAAATTTACGCAATCATAACATGCAGCAATACACAGTATTGATATTTATTACAAGAATGTCTTCTCACATAATTGGACATACAGTGCTCATTTCATCAGAGTTATAACAGCATGCAATACAAGCATCACAAGTTCACAGCGTTTAGGGAAGAGAGGCCACACATGATGCATATCTTTTTTCTTCATAATTTGAAATTGAATTCATGAAATAATGTAAAAAGTAAACAAATTTTGACATTTTTAGGTAATTGTCCTTTAACTTGATACAAAAACACACATTTCTGTTGCCTACGTCAATATACCTGTGGGACGGCAAACAACTCCCGCGTCTTCATTATGTCCACAGTTATGTGTCCCAAATTCACGATGCTGACATTCAGCCAGGTTGTCTTCGTTTCCAGAACAGCTCACATCATCCAGTAAGATATCGCCAGAGCCCTGTCCAAATCTCGCGCAGCAAGGAGCTTCCGAGGCCTCTTGGTAACCGAGCATTCTACACACAACGTTAGCGTCATCTATACCCCAGGAGTCGTCACACACGGTACCCCACTCTCCGTTGTTCCGGACCTCAACTCGTCCCTCATTGGCACTCCCTCCATCCACAAGACGAACTTCATACTCTTATGGCAATAGTACATGAAAAAGAGGAAGAATTACTTGCTAACGCATTTAATTCCCCCTTGACTGCATGCTATCTCACCGGTGGAAAAACAAAATAAAGAGATCTGTGCTCAATCATTTCTCCTTATGTTTCTCGAGAATTTCAAAAGAAATAAAGAATTCAGACTTTCGTTTTAGCCATTTAACTTTCATTAACGCTTTAGTTCGGTAAGATTTACAGTTTCACGCCGAGGGTATTAAGTCGACTGTCATGTCCAAAAAAAAAAAGTGATCACAAGTACAATGCCACAAAATACCAAGAAGTCGTACTACATATGATGCATTTCTTGTTCCATTACATTGTGAAATCAAAATTATCATGACATAATATGTTAACACTAGATAATGATTTGCGATAACAATTATCCCATTAAATGCATGTTTCACGTAATAGAGTCAAAGCTTCTCTCTCTTAGAAATTCATCAAAAATTGGGGTTAATCTTTTAATCTAAACAACAACAGAAAACTTAAACTCTGATATTTGTAGGTGTTAACGTAACAGACTTCGTCAACCTTACGGAATGACCCATCTTGGGCTTGATCATCCCAATGTCATTAAGCTTATAGGAGTTAATAGTTAGTAGTTTGTACTTTGTAGACCCCCCCCCCCCCCTCCCATTTCCCGTCTTTGTTGAAGGAAAGTCGGTATCCTGATGAAGATTACTTCTGTAAGCTCCACTTTCAAAGTATAAAGGTTCTAGGGCGTCTATGTCCAAGAAATCTAGTAATAAGTGAGAGTTCTGTTTTACTAATGGACGATTCCTGACAAGGAGCCTGATTTTGTTTTACTTGGTAAGCAATCCTGTACTAGAGACATGTGTTGCTCTATAGGTTGTGTCAATTGGCGCTTCAAAGCACTGACGAAGTATCCTTATGTCAACTTGTCTGGTTCAAACCAACCGGCACTGATCAGCATCTCGTTTTCTGATCTAATCATTCTCTTGAGTATTGGTGAAGAGTACATGGTGTATTTCACAAACTGTGTTTCATGGGGGTGAAACAGTAAGTACCGACAACTGACACATCAAAAAGGCTCTCCAGAATTACTGCAGCTATGCTCAAGTGGGCGTTCCTCAGGGTCACACAGCCCTACAAAGAAAATAGTCCAACATCATATCAGACTCCACAACTATATCAAAAGGACAGGATTACACTGCCTCAAATGAAAGGGGATTCTGATGCTTTGCGGAGGAAACTAAACAAGTTTGGCACAAAGGAAATAACCATGACCCACTAGCTAGGACACTTCGTCAGTGTCAAGTAGTGACGAAAGTCAAAACTTAGAAGAAAGATATCACTGGTCTCTTGTACAGGATTACTTAAAAAAGGAAGATAATTAAAGGTGCATGTCACGAATCGTTCATTGGTGAAACAGAACGTTCGCTTCAATTAGGAACAGATTCATTGAACACAGATATTCCAGCTCCGCCTCTTTTCTGACAGGTCATTCTATTGATAAAGACTGTACAGCTGACATATTATCCCGGTAAGGACGGGCCGATGGTATATTTGGGCAAGTGTCTGCAGTGGGAAATGCGTATTGTTACAAAATCAGTCTGCCTTCAACAACGGGAATTCGGTGGTTAACTTGTATTGAGATCGAAGGTTTAGAACTATTGTCGGGTTTCTTGTATGTTCGCCTACTCCACCATACCTGCGGAACTACAAACAACTCCCGCGTCTTCTACATGTCCGCAGTTATGAGTTCCAAATTCACGATGCTGACATTCAGCTAGGTTGTCTTCGTCGCCAGAACAGCTCACGTCATCCAGTAAGATATCGCCAGAGCCCTGTCCAAATCTCGCGCAGCAAGGAGCTTCCGAGGCCTCTTGGTAACCAAGCATTCTACACACAACGTTAGCGTCATCTATACCCCAGGAGTCGTCACACACGGTGCCCCACGTTCCGTTGTACCGAACCTCAACTCGTCCTTCATTGGCACTCCCTCCATCCACAAGACGAACTTCATACTCTTTTGGCAACAGTACAAGAAAAATAAGTAGAATCGGGGAACAATACAACTCCCTCTTACTTCAATTTAAGGTTTAATGTCAATCTTTAAAGAAATATAAGTCTTTATGTGACAACACTTGCCCTTTTAAACTTGAGATATTAGAAAATGTAAGTTTTTTTTTGCATTTTAATTTCTGGTTACTTTATTACAACGGTAGAGTATAAAGAAATTAAGTGATTATAACACGTAATAGAATGTCACAACATACCATTGCATTGAGAAGTAGTGCCACGAAAGAGGCATACACACGTATTCAGTTTACTTTGAATTCGAAATTTACGCAATCATAACATGCAGCAATACACAGTATTGATATTTATTACAAGAATGTCTTCTCACATAATTGGACATACAGTGCTCATTTCATCAGAGTTATAACAGCATGCAATACAAGCATCACAAGTTCACAGCGTTTAGGGAAGAGAGGCCACACATGATGCATATCTTTTTTCTTCATAATTTGAAATTGAATTCATGAAATAATGTAAAAAGTAAACAAATTTTGACATTTTTAGGTAATTGTCCTTTAACTTGATACAAAAACACACATTTCTGTTGCCTACGTCAATATACCTGTGGGACGGCAAACAACTCCCGCGTCTTCATTATGTCCACAGTTATGTGTCCCAAATTCACGATGCTGACATTCAGCCAGGTTGTCTTCGTTTCCAGAACAGCTCACATCATCCAGTAAGATATCGCCAGAGCCCTGTCCAAATCTCGCGCAGCAAGGAGCTTCCGAGGCCTCTTGGTAACCGAGCATTCTACACACAACGTTAGCGTCATCTATACCCCAGGAGTCGTCACACACGGTACCCCACTCTCCGTTGTTCCGGACCTCAACTCGTCCCTCATTGGCATTCCCTCCATCCACAAGACGAACTTCATACTCTTATGGCAATAGTACATGAAAAAGAGGAAGAATTACTTGCTAACGCATTTAATTCCCCCTTGACTGCATGCTATCTCACCGGTGGAAAATCAAAATAAAGAGATCTGTGCTCAATCATTTCTCCTTATGTTTCTCGAGAATTTCAAAAGAAATAAAGAATTCAGACTTTCGTTTTAGCCATTTAACTTTCATTAACGCTTTAGTTCGGTAAGATTTACAGTTTCACGCCGAGGGTATTAAGTCGACTGTCATGTCCAAAAAAAAAAAAGTGATCACAAGTACAATGCCACAAAATACCAAGAAGTCGTACTACATATGATGCATTTCTTGTTCCATTACATTGTGAAATCAAAATTATCATGACATAATATGTTAACACTAGATAATGATTTGCGATAACAATTATCCCATTAAATGCATGTTTCACGTAATAGAGTCAAAGCTTCTCTCTCTTAGAAATTCATCAAAAATTGGGGTTAATCTTTTAATCTAAACAACAACAGAAAACTTAAACTCTGATATTTGTAGGTGTTAACGTAACAGACTTCGTCAACCTTACGGAATGACCCATCTTGGGCTTGATCATCCCAATGTCATTAAGCTTATAGGAGTTAATAGTTAGTAGTTTGTACTTTGTACACCCCCCCTCCCATTTCCCGTCTTTGTTGAGGGAAAGTCGGTATCCTGATGAAGATTACTTCTGTAAGCTCCACTTTCAAAGTATAAAGGTTCTAGGGCGTCTATGTCCAAGAAATCTAGTAATAAGTGAGAGTTCTGTTTTACTAATGGACGATTCCTGGCAAGGAGCCTGATTTTGTTTTACTTGGTAAGCAATCCTGTACTAGAGACATGTGTTGCTCTATAGGTTGTGTCAATTGGCTCTTCAAAGCACTGACGAAGTATCCTTATGTCAACTTGTCTGGTTCAAACCAACCGGCACTGATCAGCATCTCGTTTTCTGATCTAATCATTCTCTTGAGTATTGGTGATGAGTACATGGTGTATTAAACAAACTGTGTTTCATGGGGGTGAAACAGTAAGTACCGACAACTGACACATCAAAAAGGCTCTCCAGAATTACTGCAGCTATGCACAAGTGGGCGTTCCTCAGGGTCACACAGCCCTACAAAGAAAATAGTCCAACATCATAACAGACTCCACAACTATATCAAAAGGACAGGATTACACTGCCTCACATGACAGGGGATTCTGATGCTTTGCGGAGGAAACTAAACAAGTTTGGCAAAAGGGGAATAGCCATGACCCACTAGCTAGGACACTTCGTCAGTGCCTAGTAGTGACGAAAGTCAAAACTTAGAAGAAAGATTTCACTGGTCTCTTGTACAGGATTACTTAAAAAAGGAAGATAATTAAAGGTGCATGTCACGAATCGTTCATTGGTGAAACAGAACGTTTGTTTCAATTAGGAACAGATTCATTGAACACAGACATTTTAGCTCCGTCTCTTTTCTGACAGGTCATTCTATTGATAAAGACTGTACAGGCGACATATTATCCCGTTAAGGACGGGTCGATGGTATATTTGGGCAAGTGTCTGCAGTGGGAAATGCGTATTGTTACAAAATCAGTCTGCCTTCAACAACGGGAATTCGGTGGTTAACTTGTATTGAGATCGAAGGTTTAGAACTATTGTCGGGTTTCTTGTATGTTCGCCTACTCCACCATACCTGCGGAACTACAAACAACTCCCGCGTCTTCTACATGTCCGCAGTTATGAGTTCCAAATTCACGATGCTGACATTCAGCTAGGTTGTCTTCGTCGCCAGAACAGCTCACGTCATCCAGTAAGATATCGCCAGAGCCCTGTCCAAATCTCGCGCAGCAAGGAGCTTCCGAGGCCTCTTGGTAACCAAGCATTCTACACACAACGTTAGCGTCATCTATACCCCAGGAGTCGTCACACACGGTGCCCCACGTTCCGTTGTACCGAACCTCAACTCGTCCTTCATTGGCACTCCCTCCATCCACAAGACGAACTTCATACTCTTTTGGCAACAGTACAAGAAAAATAAGTAGAATCGGGGAACAATACAACTCCCTCTTACTTCAATTTAACTTTTAATGTCAATCTTTAAAGAAATATAAGTCTTTATGTGACAACACTTGCCCTTTTAAACTTGAGATATTAGAAAATGTAAGTTTTTTTGTGCATTTTAATTTCTGGTTACTTTATTACAACGGTAGAGTATAAAGAAATTAAGTGATTATAACACGTAATAGAATGTCACAACATACCATTGCATTGAGAAGTAGTGCCACGAAAGAGGCATACACACGTATTCAGTTTACTTTGAATTCGAAATTTACGCAATCATAACATGCAGCAATACACAGTATTGATATTTATTACAAGAATGTCTTCTCACATAATTGGACATACAGTGCTCATTTCATCAGAGTTATAACAGCATGCAATACAAGCATCACAAGTTCACAGCGTTTAGGGAAGAGAGGCCACACATGATGCATATCTTTTTTCTTCATAATTTGAAATTGAATTCATGAAATAATGTAAAAAGTAAACAAATTTTGACATTTTTAGGTAATTGTCCTTTAACTTGATACAAAAACACACATTTCTGTTGCCTACGTCAATATACCTGTGGGACGGCAAACAACTCCCGCGTCTTCATTATGTCCACAGTTATGTGTCCCAAATTCACGATGCTGACATTCAGCCAGGTTGTCTTCGTTTCCAGAACAGCTCACATCATCCAGTAAGATATCGCCAGAGCCCTGTCCAAATCTCGCGCAGCAAGGAGCTTCCGAGGCCTCTTGGTAACCGAGCATTCTACACACAACGTTAGCGTCATCTATACCCCAGGAGTCGTCACACACGGTGCCCCACTCTCCGTTGTTCCGGACCTCAACTCGTCCCTCATTGGCACTCCCTCCATCCACAAGACGAACTTCATACTCTTATGGCAATAGTACATGAAAAAGAGGAAGAATTACTTGCTAACGCATTTAATTCCCCCTTGACTGCATGCTATCTCACCGGTGGAAAAACAAAATAAAGAGATCTGTGCTCAATCATTTCTCCTTATGTTTCTCGAGAATTTCAAAAGAAATAAAGAATTCAGACTTTCGTTTTAGCCATTTAACTTTCATTAACGCTTTAGTTCGGTAAGATTTACAGTTTCACGCCGAGGGTATTAAGTCGACTGTCATGTCCAAAAAAAAAAAGTGATCACAAGTACAATGCCACAAAATACCAAGAAGTCGTACTACATATGATGCATTTCTTGTTCCATTACATTGTGAAATCAAAATTATCATGACATAATATGTTAACACTAGATAATGATTTGCAATAACAGTTATCCCATTAAATGCATGTTTCACGTAATAGAGTCAAAGCTTCTCTCTCTTAGAAATTCATCAAAAATTGGGGTTAATCTTTTAATCTAAACAACAACAGAAAACTTAAACTCTGATATTTGTAGGTGTTAACGTAACAGACTTCGTCAACCTTACGGAATGACCCATCTTGGGCTTGATCATCCCAATGTCATTAAGCTTATAGGAGTTAATAGTTAGTAGTTTGTACTTTGTAGACCCCCCCCCCTCCCATTTCCCGTTTTTGTTGAAGGAAAGTCGGTATCCTGATGAAGATTACTTCTGTAAGCTCCACTTTCAAAGTATAAAGGTTCTAGGGCGTCTATGTCCAAGAAATCTAGTAATAAGTGAGAGTTCTGTTTTACTAATGGACGATTCCTGACAAGGAGCCTGATTTTGTTTTACTTGGTAAGCAATCCTGTACTAGAGACATGTGTTGCTCTATAGGTTGTGTCAATTGGCGCTTCAAAGCACTGACGAAGTATCCTTATGTCAACTTGTCTGGTTCAAACCAACCGGCACTGATCAGCATCTCGTTTTCTGATCTAATCATTCTCTTGAGTATTGGTGAAGAGTACATGGTGTATTTCACAAACTGTGTTTCATGGGGGTGAAACAGTAAGTACCGACAACTGACACATCAAAAAGGCTCTCCAGAATTACTGCAGCTATGCTCAAGTGGGCGTTCCTCAGGGTCACACAGCCCTACAAAGAAAATAGTCCAACATCATATCAGACTCCACAACTATATCAAAAGGACAGGATTACACTGCCTCAAATGAAAGGGGATTCTGATGCTTTGCGGAGGAAACTAAACAAGTTTGGCACAAAGGAAATAACCATGACCCACTAGCTAGGACACTTCGTCAGTGTCAAGTAGTGACGAAAGTCAAAACTTAGAAGAAAGATATCACTGGTCTCTTGTACAGGATTACTTAAAAAAGGAAGATAATTAAAGGTGCATGTCACGAATCGTTCATTGGTGAAACAGAACGTTCGCTTCAATTAGGAACAGATTCATTGAACACAGATATTCCAGCTCCGCCTCTTTTCTGACAGGTCATTCTATTGATAAAGACTGTACAGCTGACATATTATCCCGGTAAGGACGGGCCGATGGTATATTTGGGCAAGTGTCTGCAGTGGGAAATGCGTATTGTTACAAAATCAGTCTGCCTTCAACAACGGGAATTCGGTGGTTAACTTGTATTGAGATCGAAGGTTTAGAACTATTGTCGGGTTTCTTGTATGTTCGCCTACTCCACCATACCTGCGGAACTACAAACAACTCCCGCGTCTTCTACATGTCCGCAGTTATGAGTTCCAAATTCACGATGCTGACATTCAGCTAGGTTGTCTTCGTCGCCAGAACAGCTCACGTCATCCAGTAAGATATCGCCAGAGCCCTGTCCAAATCTCGCGCAGCAAGGAGCTTCCGAGGCCTCTTGGTAACCAAGCATTCTACACACAACGTTAGCGTCATCTATACCCCAGGAGTCGTCACACACGGTGCCCCACGTTCCGTTGTACCGAACCTCAACTCGTCCTTCATTGGCACTCCCTCCATCCACAAGACGAACTTCATACTCTTTTGGCAACAGTACAAGAAAAATAAGTAGAATCGGGGAACAATACAACTCCCTCTTACTTCAATTTAAGGTTTAATGTCAATCTTTAAAGAAATATAAGTCTTTATGTGACAACACTTGCCCTTTTAAACTTGAGATATTAGAAAATGTAAGTTTTTTTTTTTGCATTTTAATTTCTGGTTACTTTATTACAACGGTAGAGTATAAAGAAATTAAGTGATTATAACACGTAATAGAATGTCACAACATACCATTGCATTGAGAAGTAGTGCCACGAAAGAGGCATACACACGTATTCAGTTTACTTTGAATTCGAAATTTACGCAATCATAACATGCAGCAATACACAGTATTGATATTTATTACAAGAATGTCTTCTCACATAATTGGACATACAGTTCTCATTCCATCAGAGTTATAACAGCATGCAATACAAGCATCACAAGTTCACAGCGTTTAGGGAAGAGAGGCCACACATGATGCATATCTTTTTTCTTCATAATTTGAAATTGAATTCATGAAATAATGTAAAAAGTAAACAAATTTTGACATTTTTAGGTAATTGTCCTTTAACTTGATACAAAAACACACATTTCTGTTGCCTACGTCAATATACCTGTGGGACGGCAAACAACTCCCGCGTCTTCATTATGTCCACAGTTATGTGTCCCAAATTCACGATGCTGACATTCAGCCAGGTTGTCTTCGTTTCCAGAACAGCTCACATCATCCAGTAAGATATCGCCAGAGCCCTGTCCAAATCTCGCGCAGCAAGGAGCTTCCGAGGCCTCTTGGTAACCGAGCATTCTACACACAACGTTAGCGTCATCTATACCCCAGGAGTCGTCACACACGGTGCCCCACTCTCCGTTGTTCCGGACCTCAACTCGTCCCTCATTGGCACTCCCTCCATCCACAAGACGAACTTCATACTCTTATGGCAATAGTACATGAAAAAGAGGAAGAATTACTTGCTAACGCATTTAATTCCCCCTTGACTGCATGCTATCTCACCGGTGGAAAAACAAAATAAAGAGATCTGTGCTCAATCATTTCTCCTTATGTTTCTCGAGAATTTCAAAAGAAATAAAGAATTCAGACTTTCGTTTTAGCCATTTAACTTTCATTAACGCTTTAGTTCGGTAAGATTTACAGTTTCACGCCGAGGGTATTAAGTCGGCTGTCATGTCCAAAAAAAAAGTGATCACAAGTACAATGCCACAAAATACCAAGAAGTCGTACTACATATGATGCATTTCTTGTTCCATTACATTGTGAAATCAAAATTATCATGACATAATATGTTAACACTAGATAATGATTTGCGATAACAATTATCCCATTAAATGCATGTTTCACGTAATAGAGTCAAAGCTTCTCTCTCTTAGAAATTCATCAAAAATTGGGGTTAATCTTTTAATCTAAACAACAACAGAAAACTTAAACTCTGATATTTGTAGGTGTTAACGTAACAGACTTCGTCAACCTTACGGAATGACCCATCTTGGGCTTGATCATCCCAATGTCATTAAGCTTATAGGAGTTAATAGTTAGTAGTTTGTACTTTGTACACCCCCCCCCCTCCCATTTCCCGTCTTTGTTGAGGGAAAGTCGGTATCCTGATGAAGATTACTTCTGTAAGCTCCACTTTCAAAGTATAAAGGTTCTAGGGCGTCTATGTCCAAGAAATCTAGTAATAAGTGAGAGTTCTGTTTTACTAATGGACGATTCCTGGCAAGGAGCCTGATTTTGTTTTACTTGGTAAGCAATCCTGTACTAGAGACATGTGTTGCTCTATAGGTTGTGTCAATTGGCTCTTCAAAGCACTGACGAAGTATCCTTATGTCAACTTGTCTGGTTCAAACCAACCGGCACTGATCAGCATCTCGTTTTCTGATCTAATCATTCTCTTGAGTATTGGTGATGAGTACATGGTGTATTAAACAAACTGTGTTTCATGGGGGTGAAACAGTAAGTACCGACAACTGACACATCAAAAAGGCTCTCCAGAATTACTGCAGCTATGCACAAGTGGGCGTTCCTCAGGGTCACACAGCCCTACAAAGAAAATAGTCCAACATCATAACAGACTCCACAACTATATCAAAAGGACAGGATTACACTGCCTCACATGACAGGGGATTCTGATGCTTTGCGGAGGAAACTAAACAAGTTTGGCAAAAGGGGAATAGCCATGACCCACTAGCTAGGACACTTCGTCAGTGCCTAGTAGTGACGAAAGTCAAAACTTAGAAGAAAGATTTCACTGGTCTCTTGTACAGGATTACTTAAAAAAGGAAGATAATTAAAGGTGCATGTCACGAATCGTTCATTGGTGAAACAGAACGTTTGTTTCAATTAGGAACAGATTCATTGAACACAGACATTTTAGCTCCGTCTCTTTTCTGACAGGTCATTCTATTGATAAAGACTGTACAGGCGACATATTATCCCGTTAAGGACGGGTCGATGGTATATTTGGGCAAGTGTCTGCAGTGGGAAATGCGTATTGTTACAAAATCAGTCTGCCTTCAACAACGGGAATTCGGTGGTTAACTTGTATTGAGATCGAAGGTTTAGAACTATTGTCGGGTTTCTTGTATGTTCGCCTACTCCACCATACCTGCGGAACTACAAACAACTCCCGCGTCTTCTACATGTCCGCAGTTATGAGTTCCAAATTCACGATGCTGACATTCAGCTAGGTTGTCTTCGTCGCCAGAACAGCTCACGTCATCCAGTAAGATATCGCCAGAGCCCTGTCCAAATCTCGCGCAGCAAGGAGCTTCCGAGGCCTCTTGGTAACCAAGCATTCTACACACAACGTTAGCGTCATCTATACCCCAGGAGTCGTCACACACGGTGCCCCACGTTCCGTTGTACCGAACCTCAACTCGTCCTTCATTGGCACTCCCTCCATCCACAAGACGAACTTCATACTCTTTTGGCAACAGTACAAGAAAAATAAGTAGAATCGGGGAACAATACAACTCCCTCTTACTTCAATTTAAGGTTTAATGTCAATCTTTAAAGAAATATAAGTCTTTATGTGACAACACTTGCCCTTTTAAACTTGAGATATTAGAAAATGTAAGTTTTTTTTTTTGCATTTTAATTTCTGGTTACTTTATTACAACGGTAGAGTATAAAGAAATTAAGTGATTATAACACGTAATAGAATGTCACAACATACCATTGCATTGAGAAGTAGTGCCACGAAAGAGGCATACACACGTATTCAGTTTACTTTGAATTCGAAATTTACGCAATCATAACATGCAGCAATACACAGTATTGATATTTATTACAAGAATGTCTTCTCACATAATTGGACATACAGTTCTCATTCCATCAGAGTTATAACAGCATGCAATACAAGCATCACAAGTTCACAGCGTTTAGGGAAGAGAGGCCACACATGATGCATATCTTTTTTCTTCATAATTTGAAATTGAATTCATGAAATAATGTAAAAAGTAAACAAATTTTGACATTTTTAGGTAATTGTCCTTTAACTTGATACAAAAACACACATTTCTGTTGCCTACGTCAATATACCTGTGGGACGGCAAACAACTCCCGCGTCTTCATTATGTCCACAGTTATGTGTCCCAAATTCACGATGCTGACATTCAGCCAGGTTGTCTTCGTTTCCAGAACAGCTCACATCATCCAGTAAGATATCGCCAGAGCCCTGTCCAAATCTCGCGCAGCAAGGAGCTTCCGAGGCCTCTTGGTAACCGAGCATTCTACACACAACGTTAGCGTCATCTATACCCCAGGAGTCGTCACACACGGTGCCCCACTCTCCGTTGTTCCGGACCTCAACTCGTCCCTCATTGGCACTCCCTCCATCCACAAGACGAACTTCATACTCTTATGGCAATAGTACATGAAAAAGAGGAAGAATTACTTGCTAACGCATTTAATTCCCCCTTGACTGCATGCTATCTCACCGGTGGAAAAACAAAATAAAGAGATCTGTGCTCAATCATTTCTCCTTATGTTTCTCGAGAATTTCAAAAGAAATAAAGAATTCAGACTTTCGTTTTAGCCATTTAACTTTCATTAACGCTTTAGTTCGGTAAGATTTACAGTTTCACGCCGAGGGTATTAAGTCGGCTGTCATGTCCAAAAAAAAAGTGATCACAAGTACAATGCCACAAAATACCAAGAAGTCGTACTACATATGATGCATTTCTTGTTCCATTACATTGTGAAATCAAAATTATCATGACATAATATGTTAACACTAGATAATGATTTGCGATAACAATTATCCCATTAAATGCATGTTTCACGTAATAGAGTCAAAGCTTCTCTCTCTTAGAAATTCATCAAAAATTGGGGTTAATCTTTTAATCTAAACAACAACAGAAAACTTAAACTCTGATATTTGTAGGTGTTAACGTAACAGACTTCGTCAACCTTACGGAATGACCCATCTTGGGCTTGATCATCCCAATGTCATTAAGCTTATAGGAGTTAATAGTTAGTAGTTTGTACTTTGTACACCCCCCCCCCCTCCCATTTCCCGTCTTTGTTGAGGGAAAGTCGGTATCCTGATGAAGATTACTTCTGTAAGCTCCACTTTCAAAGTATAAAGGTTCTAGGGCGTCTATGTCCAAGAAATCTAGTAATAAGTGAGAGTTCTGTTTTACTAATGGACGATTCCTGGCAAGGAGCCTGATTTTGTTTTACTTGGTAAGCAATCCTGTACTAGAGACATGTGTTGCTCTATAGGTTGTGTCAATTGGCTCTTCAAAGCACTGACGAAGTATCTTTATGTCAACTTGTCTGGTTCAAACCAACCGGCACTGATCAGCATCTCGTTTTCTGATCTAATCATTCTCTTGAGTATTGGTGATGAGTACATGGTGTATTAAACAAACTGTGTTTCATGGGGGTGAAACAGTAAGTACCGACAACTGACACATCAAAAAGGCTCTCCAGAATTACTGCAGCTATGCACAAGTGGGCGTTCCTCAGGGTCACACAGCCCTACAAAGAAAATAGTCCAACATCATAACAGACTCCACAACTATATCAAAAGGACAGGATTACACTGCCTCACATGACAGGGGATTCTGATGCTTTGCGGAGGAAACTAAACAAGTTTGGCAAAAGGGGAATAGCCATGACCCACTAGCTAGGACACTTCGTCAGTGCCTAGTAGTGACGAAAGTCAAAACTTAGAAGAAAGATTTCACTGGTCTCTTGTACAGGATTACTTAAAAAAGGAAGATAATTAAAGGTGCATGTCACGAATCGTTCATTGGTGAAACAGAACGTTTGTTTCAATTAGGAACAGATTCATTGAACACAGACATTTTAGCTCCGTCTCTTTTCTGACAGGTCATTCTATTGATAAAGACTGTACAGGCGACATATTATCCCGTTAAGGACGGGTCGATGGTATATTTGGGCAAGTGTCTGCAGTGGGAAATGCGTATTGTTACAAAATCAGTCTGCCTTCAACAACGGGAATTCGGTGGTTAACTTGTATTGAGATCGAAGGTTTAGAACTATTGTCGGGTTTCTTGTATGTTCGCCTACTCCACCATACCTGCGGAACTACAAACAACTCCCGCGTCTTCTACATGTCCGCAGTTATGAGTTCCAAATTCACGATGCTGACATTCAGCTAGGTTGTCTTCGTCGCCAGAACAGCTCACGTCATCCAGTAAGATATCGCCAGAGCCCTGTCCAAATCTCGCGCAGCAAGGAGCTTCCGAGGCCTCTTGGTAACCAAGCATTCTACACACAACGTTAGCGTCATCTATACCCCAGGAGTCGTCACACACGGTGCCCCACGTTCCGTTGTACCGAACCTCAACTCGTCCTTCATTGGCACTCCCTCCATCCACAAGACGAACTTCATACTCTTTTGGCAACAGTACAAGAAAAATAAGTAGAATCGGGGAACAATACAACTCCCTCTTACTTCAATTTAAGGTTTAATGTCAATCTTTAAAGAAATATAAGTCTTTATGTGACAACACTTGCCCTTTTAAACTTGAGATATTAGAAAATGTAAGTTTTTTTTTTTGCATTTTAATTTCTGGTTACTTTATTACAACGGTAGAGTATAAAGAAATTAAGTGATTATAACACGTAATAGAATGTCACAACATACCATTGCATTGAGAAGTAGTGCCACGAAAGAGGCATACACACGTATTCAGTTTACTTTGAATTCGAAATTTACGCAATCATAACATGCAGCAATACACAGTATTGATATTTATTACAAGAATGTCTTCTCACATAATTGGACATACAGTTCTCATTCCATCAGAGTTATAACAGCATGCAATACAAGCATCACAAGTTCACAGCGTTTAGGGAAGAGAGGCCACACATGATGCATATCTTTTTTCTTCATAATTTGAAATTGAATTCATGAAATAATGTAAAAAGTAAACAAATTTTGACATTTTTAGGTAATTGTCCTTTAACTTGATACAAAAACACACATTTCTGTTGCCTACGTCAATATACCTGTGGGACGGCAAACAACTCCCGCGTCTTCATTATGTCCACAGTTATGTGTCCCAAATTCACGATGCTGACATTCAGCCAGGTTGTCTTCGTTTCCAGAACAGCTCACATCATCCAGTAAGATATCGCCAGAGCCCTGTCCAAATCTCGCGCAGCAAGGAGCTTCCGAGGCCTCTTGGTAACCGAGCATTCTACACACAACGTTAGCGTCATCTATACCCCAGGAGTCGTCACACACGGTGCCCCACTCTCCGTTGTTCCGGACCTCAACTCGTCCCTCATTGGCACTCCCTCCATCCACAAGACGAACTTCATACTCTTATGGCAATAGTACATGAAAAAGAGGAAGAATTACTTGCTAACGCATTTAATTCCCCCTTGACTGCATGCTATCTCACCGGTGGAAAAACAAAATAAAGAGATCTGTGCTCAATCATTTCTCCTTATGTTTCTCGAGAATTTCAAAAGAAATAAAGAATTCAGACTTTCGTTTTAGCCATTTAACTTTCATTAACGCTTTAGTTCGGTAAGATTTACAGTTTCACGCCGAGGGTATTAAGTCGGCTGTCATGTCCAAAAAAAAAGTGATCACAAGTACAATGCCACAAAATACCAAGAAGTCGTACTACATATGATGCATTTCTTGTTCCATTACATTGTGAAATCAAAATTATCATGACATAATATGTTAACACTAGATAATGATTTGCGATAACAATTATCCCATTAAATGCATGTTTCACGTAATAGAGTCAAAGCTTCTCTCTCTTAGAAATTCATCAAAAATTGGGGTTAATCTTTTAATCTAAACAACAACAGAAAACTTAAACTCTGATATTTGTAGGTGTTAACGTAACAGACTTCGTCAACCTTACGGAATGACCCATCTTGGGCTTGATCATCCCAATGTCATTAAGCTTATAGGAGTTAATAGTTAGTAGTTTGTACTTTGTACACCCCCCCCCTCCCATTTCCCGTCTTTGTTGAGGGAAAGTCGGTATCCTGATGAAGATTACTTCTGTAAGCTCCACTTTCAAAGTATAAAGGTTCTAGGGCGTCTATGTCCAAGAAATCTAGTAATAAGTGAGAGTTCTGTTTTACTAATGGACGATTCCTGGCAAGGAGCCTGATTTTGTTTTACTTGGTAAGCAATCCTGTACTAGAGACATGTGTTGCTCTATAGGTTGTGTCAATTGGCTCTTCAAAGCACTGACGAAGTATCTTTATGTCAACTTGTCTGGTTCAAACCAACCGGCACTGATCAGCATCTCGTTTTCTGATCTAATCATTCTCTTGAGTATTGGTGATGAGTACATGGTGTATTAAACAAACTGTGTTTCATGGGGGTGAAACAGTAAGTACCGACAACTGACACATCAAAAAGGCTCTCCAGAATTACTGCAGCTATGCACAAGTGGGCGTTCCTCAGGGTCACACAGCCCTACAAAGAAAATAGTCCAACATCATAACAGACTCCACAACTATATCAAAAGGACAGGATTACACTGCCTCACATGACAGGGGATTCTGATGCTTTGCGGAGGAAACTAAACAAGTTTGGCAAAAGGGGAATAGCCATGACCCACTAGCTAGGACACTTCGTCAGTGCCTAGTAGTGACGAAAGTCAAAACTTAGAAGAAAGATTTCACTGGTCTCTTGTACAGGATTACTTAAAAAAGGAAGATAATTAAAGGTGCATGTCACGAATCGTTCATTGGTGAAACAGAACGTTTGTTTCAATTAGGAACAGATTCATTGAACACAGACATTTTAGCTCCGTCTCTTTTCTGACAGGTCATTCTATTGATAAAGACTGTACAGGCGACATATTATCCCGTTAAGGACGGGTCGATGGTATATTTGGGCAAGTGTCTGCAGTGGGAAATGCGTATTGTTACAAAATCAGTCTGCCTTCAACAACGGGAATTCGGTGGTTAACTTGTATTGAGATCGAAGGTTTAGAACTATTGTCGGGTTTCTTGTATGTTCGCCTACTCCACCATACCTGCGGAACTACAAACAACTCCCGCGTCTTCTACATGTCCGCAGTTATGAGTTCCAAATTCACGATGCTGACATTCAGCTAGGTTGTCTTCGTCGCCAGAACAGCTCACGTCATCCAGTAAGATATCGCCAGAGCCCTGTCCAAATCTCGCGCAGCAAGGAGCTTCCGAGGCCTCTTGGTAACCAAGCATTCTACACACAACGTTAGCGTCATCTATACCCCAGGAGTCGTCACACACGGTGCCCCACGTTCCGTTGTACCGAACCTCAACTCGTCCTTCATTGGCACTCCCTCCATCCACAAGACGAACTTCATACTCTTTTGGCAACAGTACAAGAAAAATAAGTAGAATCGGGGAACAATACAACTCCCTCTTACTTCAATTTAACTTTTAATGTCAATCTTTAAAGAAATATAAGTCTTTATGTGACAACACTTGCCCTTTTAAACTTGAGATATTAGAAAATGTAAGTTTTTTTGTGCATTTTAATTTCTGGTTACTCTATTACAACGGTAGAGTATAAAGAAATTAAGTGATTATAACACGTAATAGAATGTCACAACATACCATTGCATTGAGAAGTAGTGCCACGAAAGAGGCATACACACGTATTCAGTTTACTTTGAATTCGAAATTTACGCAATCATAACATGCAGCAATACACAGTATTGATATTTATTACAAGAATGTCTTCTCACATAATTGGACATACAGTGCTCATTTCATCAGAGTTATAACAGCATGCAATACAAGCATCACAAGTTCACAGCGTTTAGGGAAGAGAGGCCACACATGATGCATATCTTTTTTCTTCATAATTTGAAATTGAATTCATGAAATAATGTAAAAAGTAAACAAATTTTGACATTTTTAGGTAATTGTCCTTTAACTTGATACAAAAACACACATTTCTGTTGCCTACGTCAATATACCTGTGGGACGGCAAACAACTCCCGCGTCTTCATTATGTCCACAGTTATGTGTCCCAAATTCACGATGCTGACATTCAGCCAGGTTGTCTTCGTTTCCAGAACAGCTCACATCATCCAGTAAGATATCGCCAGAGCCCTGTCCAAATCTCGCGCAGCAAGGAGCTTCCGAGGCCTCTTGGTAACCGAGCATTCTACACACAACGTTAGCGTCATCTATACCCCAGGAGTCGTCACACACGGTGCCCCACTCTCCGTTGTTCCGGACCTCAACTCGTCCCTCATTGGCACTCCCTCCATCCACAAGACGAACTTCATACTCTTATGGCAATAGTACATGAAAAAGAGGAAGAATTACTTGCTAACGCATTTAATTCCCCCTTGACTGCATGCTATCTCACCGGTGGAAAAACAAAATAAAGAGATCTGTGCTCAATCATTTCTCCTTATGTTTCTCGAGAATTTCAAAAGAAATAAAGAATTCAGACTTTCGTTTTAGCCATTTAACTTTCATTAACGCTTTAGTTCGGTAAGATTTACAGTTTCACGCCGAGGGTATTAAGTCGACTGTCATGTCCAAAAAAAAAAGTGATCACAAGTACAATGCCACAAAATACCAAGAAGTCGTACTACATATGATGCATTTCTTGTTCCATTACATTGTGAAATCAAAATTATCATGACATAATATGTTAACACTAGATAATGATTTGCGATAACAGTTATCCCATTAAATGCATGTTTCACGTAATAGAGTCAAAGCTTCTCTCTCTTAGAAATTCATCAAAAATTGGGGTTAATCTTTTAATCTAAACAACAACAGAAAACTTAAACTCTGATATTTGTAGGTGTTAACGTAACAGACTTCGTCAACCATACGGAATGACCCATCTTGGGCTTGATCATCCCAATGTCATTAAGCTTATAGGAGTTAATAGTTAGTAGTTTGTACTTTGTAGACCCCCCCCCCTCCCATTTCCCGTCTTTGTTGAAGGAAAGTCGGTATCCTGATGAAGATTACTTCTGTAAGCTCCACTTTCAAAGTATAAAGGTTCTAGGGCGTCTATGTCCAAGAAATCTAGTAATAAGTGAGAGTTCTGTTTTACTAATGGACGATTCCTGACAAGGAGCCTGATTTTGTTTTACTTGGTAAGCAATCCTGTACTAGAGACATGTGTTGCTCTATAGGTTGTGTCAATTGGCGCTTCAAAGCACTGACGAAGTATCCTTATGTCAACTTGTCTGGTTCAAACCAACCGGCACTGATCAGCATCTCGTTTTCTGATCTAATCATTCTCTTGAGTATTGGTGAAGAGTACATGGTGTATTTCACAAACTGTGTTTCATGGGGGTGAAACAGTAAGTACCGACAACTGACACATCAAAAAGGCTCTCCAGAATTACTGCAGCTATGCTCAAGTGGGCGTTCCTCAGGGTCACACAGCCCTACAAAGAAAATAGTCCAACATCATATCAGACTCCACAACTATATCAAAAGGACAGGATTACACTGCCTCAAATGAAAGGGGATTCTGATGCTTTGCGGAGGAAACTAAACAAGTTTGGCACAAAGGAAATAACCATGACCCACTAGCTAGGACACTTCGCCAGTGTCAAGTAGTGACGAAAGTCAAAACTTAGAAGAAAGATATCACTGGTCTCTTGTACAGGATTACTTAAAAAAGGAAGATAATTAAAGGTGCATGTCACGAATCGTTCATTGGTGAAACAGAACGTTCGCTTCAATTAGGAACAGATTCATTGAACACAGATATTCCAGCTCCGCCTCTTTTCTGACAGGTCATTCTATTGATAAAGACTGTACAGCTGACATATTATCCCGGTAAGGACGGGCCGATGGTATATTTGGGCAAGTGTCTGCAGTGGGAAATGCGTATTGTTACAAAATCAGTCTGCCTTCAACAACGGGAATTCGGTGGTTAACTTGTATTGAGATCGAAGGTTTAGAACTATTGTCGGGTTTCTTGTATGTTCGCCTACTCCACCATACCTGCGGAACTACAAACAACTCCCGCGTCTTCTACATGTCCGCAGTTATGAGTTCCAAATTCACGATGCTGACATTCAGCTAGGTTGTCTTCGTCGCCAGAACAGCTCACGTCATCCAGTAAGATATCGCCAGAGCCCTGTCCAAATCTCGCGCAGCAAGGAGCTTCCGAGGCCTCTTGGTAACCAAGCATTCTACACACAACGTTAGCGTCATCTATACCCCAGGAGTCGTCACACACGGTGCCCCACGTTCCGTTGTACCGAACCTCAACTCGTCCTTCATTGGCACTCCCTCCATCCACAAGACGAACTTCATACTCTTTTGGCAACAGTACAAGAAAAATAAGTAGAATCGGGGAACAATACAACTCCCTCTTACTTCAATTTAAGGTTTAATGTCAATCTTTAAAGAAATATAAGTCTTTATGTGACAACACTTGCCCTTTTAAACTTGAGATATTAGAAAATGTAAGTTTTTTTTTTGCATTTTAATTTCTGGTTACTTTATTACAACGGTAGAGTATAAAGAAATTAAGTGATTATAACACGTAATAGAATGTCACAACATACCATTGCATTGAGAAGTAGTGCCACGAAAGAGGCATACACACGTATTCAGTTTACTTTGAATTCGAAATTTACGCAATCATAACATGCAGCAATACACAGTATTGATATTTATTACAAGAATGTCTTCTCACATAATTGGACATACAGTTCTCATTCCATCAGAGTTATAACAGCATGCAATACAAGCATCACAAGTTCACAGCGTTTAGGGAAGAGAGGCCACACATGATGCATATCTTTTTTCTTCATAATTTGAAATTGAATTCATGAAATAATGTAAAAAGTAAACAAATTTTGACATTTTTAGGTAATTGTCCTTTAACTTGATACAAAAACACACATTTCTGTTGCCTACGTCAATATACCTGTGGGACGGCAAACAACTCCCGCGTCTTCATTATGTCCACAGTTATGTGTCCCAAATTCACGATGCTGACATTCAGCCAGGTTGTCTTCGTTTCCAGAACAGCTCACATCATCCAGTAAGATATCGCCAGAGCCCTGTCCAAATCTCGCGCAGCAAGGAGCTTCCGAGGCCTCTTGGTAACCGAGCATTCTACACACAACGTTAGCGTCATCTATACCCCAGGAGTCGTCACACACGGTGCCCCACTCTCCGTTGTTCCGGACCTCAACTCGTCCCTCATTGGCACTCCCTCCATCCACAAGACGAACTTCATACTCTTATGGCAATAGTACATGAAAAAGAGGAAGAATTACTTGCTAACGCATTTAATTCCCCCTTGACTGCATGCTATCTCACCGGTGGAAAAACAAAATAAAGAGATCTGTGCTCAATCATTTCTCCTTATGTTTCTCGAGAATTTCAAAAGAAATAAAGAATTCAGACTTTCGTTTTAGCCATTTAACTTTCATTAACGCTTTAGTTCGGTAAGATTTACAGTTTCACGCCGAGGGTATTAAGTCGGCTGTCATGTCCAAAAAAAAAGTGATCACAAGTACAATGCCACAAAATACCAAGAAGTCGTACTACATATGATGCATTTCTTGTTCCATTACATTGTGAAATCAAAATTATCATGACATAATATGTTAACACTAGATAATGATTTGCGATAACAATTATCCCATTAAATGCATGTTTCACGTAATAGAGTCAAAGCTTCTCTCTCTTAGAAATTCATCAAAAATTGGGGTTAATCTTTTAATCTAAACAACAACAGAAAACTTAAACTCTGATATTTGTAGGTGTTAACGTAACAGACTTCGTCAACCTTACGGAATGACCCATCTTGGGCTTGATCATCCCAATGTCTTAAGCTTATAGGAGTTAATAGTTAGTAGTTTGTACTTTGTACACCCTCCCCCCCCCCTCCCATTTCCCGTCTTTGTTGAGGGAAAGTCGGTATCCTGATGAAGATTACTTCTGTAAGCTCCACTTTCAAAGTATAAAGGTTCTAGGGCGTCTATGTCCAAGAAATCTAGTAATAAGTGAGAGTTCTGTTTTACTAATGGACGATTCCTGACAAGGAGCCTGATTTTGTTTTACTTGGTAAGCAATCCTGTACTAGAGACATGTGTTGCTCTATAGGTTGTGTCAATTGGCGCTTCAAAGCACTGACGAAGTATCCTTATGTCAACTTGTCTGGTTCAAACCAACCGGCACTGACCAGCATCTCGTTTTCTGATCTAATCATTCTCTTGAGTATTGGTGAAGAGTACATGGTGTATTTCACAAACTGTGTTTCATGGGGGTGAAACAGTAAGTACCGACAACTGACACATCAAAAAGGCTCTCCAGAATTACTGCAGCTATGCTCAAGTGGGCGTTCCTCAGGGTCACACAGCCCTACAAAGAAAATAGTCCAACATCATATCAGACTCCACAACTATATCAAAAGGACAGGATTACACTGCCTCACATGAAAGGGGATTCTGATGCTTTGCGGAGGAAACTGAACAAGTTTGGCACAAAGGAAATAACCATGACCCACTAGCTAGGACACTTCGTCAGTGCCAAGTAGTGACGAAAGTCAAAACTTAGAAGAAAGATATCACTGGTCTCTTGTACAGGATTACTTAAAAAAGGAAGATAATTAAAGGTGCATGTCACGAATCGTTCATTGGTGAAACAGAACGTTCGCTTCAATTAGGAACAGATTCATTGAACACAGATATTCCAGCTCCGCCTCTTTTCTGACAGGTCATTCTATTGATAAAGACTGTACAGGCGACATATTATCCCGTTAAGGACGGGCCGATGGTATATTTGGGCAAGTGTCTGCAGTGGGAAATGCGTATTGTTACAAAATCAGTCTGCCTTCAACAACGGGAATTCGGTGGTTAACATTTGTATTGAGATCGAAGGTTTAGAACTATTGTCGGGTTTCTTGTATGTTCGCCTACTCCACCATACCTGCGGAACTACAAACAACTCCTGCGTCTTCTACATGTCCGCAGTTATGAGTTCCAAATTCACGATGCTGACATTCAGCTAGGTTGTCTTCGTCGCCAGAACAGCTCACGTCATCCAGTAAGATATCGCCAGAGCCCTGTCCAAATCTCGCGCAGCAAGGAGCTTCCGAGGCCTCTTGGTAACCAAGCATTCTACACACAACGTTAGCGTCATCTATACCCCAGGAGTCGTCACACACGGTGCCCCACGTTCCGTTGTACCGAACCTCAACTCGTCCTTCATTGGCACTCCCTCCATCCACAAGACGAACTTCATACTCTTTTGGCAACAGTACAAGAAAAATAAGTAGAATCCGGGAACAATACAACTCCCTCTTACTTCAATTTAACGTTTAATGTCAATCTTTAAAGAAATATAAATCTTTATGTGACAACACTTGCTCTTTTAAACTTGAGAT
This sequence comes from Diadema setosum, assembly GCA_033980235.1. Lineage (NCBI taxonomy): Eukaryota > Metazoa > Echinodermata > Echinoidea > Diadematoida > Diadematidae > Diadema > Diadema setosum. Next base: position 18,974,278 of record CM067071.1, read on the forward strand.
ATTAGAAAATGTAAGTTTTTTTTTTGCATTTTAATTTCTGGTTACTTTATTACAACGGTAGAGTATAAAGAAATTAAGTGATTATAACACGTAATAGAATGTCACAACATACCATTGCATTGAGAAGTAGTGCCACGAAAGAGGCCTATTCTGTTTACTTTAAATTCAGAATTTAAGCAATCATAACATGCAGTAATACACAGTATTGATATTTATTACAAGAATGTGTTCCCACATAATTGGACATACAGTTCTCATTCCATCAGAGTTATAACAGCATGCAATACAAGCATCACAAGTTCACAACGTTTAGGGAAGAGAGGCCACACATGATGCATATCTTTTTTCTTCATAATTTGAAATTGAATTCATGAAATAATGAAAAAAAAGTAAACAAATTTTGACATTTTTAGGTAATTGTCCTTTAACTTGATACAAAAAAGCACACATTTCTGTTGCCTATGTCAATATACCTGTGGGACGGCAAACAACTCCCGCGTCTTCATTATGTCCACAGTTATGTGTCCCAAATTCACGATGCTGACAGTCAGCCAGGTTGTCTTCGTTTCCAGAACACCTCACATCATCCAGTAAGATATCGCCAAATCCCTGTCCAAATCTCGCGCAGCAAGGAGCTTCCGAGGCCTCTTGGTAACCAAGCATTCTACACACAACGTTAGCGTCTTCTATACCCCAGGAGTCGTCGCACACGGTGCCCCACGTTCCGTTGTACCGAACCTCAACTCGTCCCTCATTGGCACTCCCTCCATTTACAAGACGAACTTCATACTCTTCTGCCACTAGTACAAGAAAAAGAGGAAGAATTAATTGATAGCGCAACTCCCTTTCGACTGCATGCTATGGCACCGGTGGAAAAAAAAAATAAAGAGATCTGTGCTGAAACATATTACTTTTTTCTCAAGGCTCTGAAAAGTAATAGAGAAGTTCAGACGTTCGTAGTTGCCGTTTAAGTTTCGTGAACGCTTTGGTTGTGTAAGATTTAGAGTTTGGTTCCGCGGGTAGAGCGCTTGTGATGTTAAAAAAAAAAAAAAAAAAAATCATGCCCCAGTCACACAGTGCTTTACGATGGGTTACGTCCGCCGCGGACAGATACAGATGAGTGGACGCAGGGGGACGCAGCGTGGACGCAGGTATCCGCAGGGTCGTATGTAGACGTAACTGTCCGTAACTAATCCGTAAAGAAACGCAAAATGACGAGGCCATGCCTGCGAAATGTTGAAATGTTCAAAACTTCGCAGAGGGACTCCACGGATGCAGACTTACGCAAGTAATCGTAACTAAACGTAACTGAACGTAACGATCCTAGCTTAGACGCAGACCATCCGCAAATAAGTTTACCTCCCGTCCATTAACGTTTGCGTTTGTTCCCGTCCACCGTGAGTATCAGAAATTAACCGCAAGTTAACGTATCACAACACTTAGGACCGCTTACGGACAGTTACGGACAGTTACGGATGCTGCGGACAATTGCGTCCTTTGGCGTTTTCTATTTTCTTCTCCCATAGGAATAGAGACTCATGGTAAACAACTAGTACACCCCACCAGTGTTGCTAAGCTGCAGCGCATTGTATATAAAAGGAATACTGCAACTCAGTCGGAGCGGTGGAGTGGCAGAACGGCTGCATGGTTAAGTTATGATATTTCTCCCACAAATGGTGTTGAACTTATTTTTCTTGCACTCTCTAAATGTATGTTATTCGAAAACGGTCAATATTTTGTGAAGGGAATTGGGTTACAACATATTATTTATTTTTCTGGCCGGGGAGGATGTGGGGCAGTGATATACTATATAAAATGAGAACGACTTTATGTTATAAAGTCTTAAAGGGAATGTATGGCTAGTAACTGATCAGTGGAAATCAGTGGGAATGCTGGGGGATGATTGCTCCAATCCTTGCGGGATTCATTTAAAGGGATAGTACAGTATTGGTGGAGATGAGAATTGCGCTTTTAACTTTTTGTGAGACACCAAGAAAACACTTATGATATAGTACAGAGCATACCATTTTAAGAGGAATTCAAAGTTTATTTGATGAAAATCGGGTTTGGAATGACTCAAACATCCAAAAACAAAGTAAAAGAAAGTGATCGTAATAAAGTGTGGGTCCCACACTTTATTAGAATCGCTCTTTTTGGATATCTCAACCATTTCACAACCAATTTTCATCAAATAAATGCTGAATTCCTCATAGAATTACTGTACATGCTCTTTCATGTTTCATAAGAGGTTTCTCATTATCTCACACAAAAAAAAAAAATGTTAGAAACCTGGAATTAGGTCTCAACCAAAACTGTACGATCCCTTTAAGAGTACACTGTATGTCTATTGTTGTGTGAACATTATTTGCTTCAGAATGGTCTCATATTCAAGTAACGTGTGTTGCGACACGGATTGTCGCCCCTACACGGATCGTCTCCCCCGGCTCGGGGCGACAATCCTTGACGGAGTTGGCGTCACGGATTATCGCCCCCGTCACGGATTGTCGTCTGGCGACAATCCGTGAATAAGGCTGGCGGCAAGGATTGTCGCCCGCCCTCGAAGCACATTTTGCTGGGTAATATCGTTCTGAACATAGTCATTGAAATACTAACACATAACTTACATGGCTACATCCATGCAAACATGCCATGTAAAAAGTCATGGTGAGGTTTCAAGGAAGTGAGTATGTGCGCGCACACATGATAATTTAGTGTCCGTTTGTGTGTGTGTGTGTGTGTGTGTGTGTGATGGAAGAATGTGTTTATTATGTCAGCTTTTTGCGTATGTGTTTTTTTGCTGCGCGTGGGGAGGGATACCTAGTAACCTGTTGCTGGCATAAACGTTGATATTGATTTTATCAGCAGCTTTGACTTTGATGAGTTTGTTTGGCGGATTTGTATATGAATTCGGGGTGGTGCTTGCGTGCGGGCGGATGCTGCATTTCTGCATACGGTTTATTATGTCTTATGTATCAACATTGGGAAGTAGTTTCATCAGGAAGGAAGGTGGTATCGGTTCGGGTGTGTGTGTGTGTGTATGTGGGAAGGGGGTTACATTTCGTTATTTCAAAAGTTCGTTATTCTGAAGGCTCTTTAGTCCGAAGGTTCTTTATCCCGAAGGTTCGTTATTCCGAATTTCATTTTTGGATCAACGAACCTTCGGAATAACGCCACAAACGTTCGGATTAAACGAACCCTTTTTCATTTTCGGATTAACGAACCTCTAGGTATAGGGAATTGTGTGTTTCGGATAGATGAACCTTCGGATTAACGAACCTTCATGTGTGTGTGTGTGTGTGTCTGTGTGTGTGTGTGTGTATGTGTGTGTGTGTATGTGGGTTGGTGAATGTGGGTGTGGGATGATTTAGGTTTTGGTTAATCAGGGGTTGGTCGGTTGGGGATTGGATTTGAAGAAGGATAGTTATAAATGGTATGACAGATTTTGGTAGGATTTAATACTTAGGAGAGATGTAGGCCCTAGATTTGTTTCGGTTGGGGGGGGGGGGGGCGGGGGGCGGAGGGTGGTCGGGTTTTTTTTATGACTGATTTCATTCTAGATTTGTATAATGTATTTGTGTTGTTTTTTATGTATATGCCCTCATAGGCGCCGGAAGTGGGGGGGCGGGGGGGGGGGGGCAAAACGCATTTTTGCCCCCCCCCCAAAAAAAAAAAAAAATAATAATAATAATAATAATAATAATAATAATAACAATAATGAAAATAAATGAATAAACAAAGAAAATAAAATAAATATGTATATGAATGAAAGGGAAAAAATATGGCTACAAACGGCAGCTTTTGGACTGTAAAATGTCAAAATTTTCAAGCTCGCTCGCTTCGCTCGCTCGCATCCAGCAGTAACTTGAGCCCGGTGCGCATCCCCCTTAATTTCTAAAGCGAAAAACATAGCTACGACGCTAGAATGTCAAAATTTTCAAGCTCGCTCGCTTCGCTCGCTCGCATTGAATCGTTATGCCATTCTCCTAATGTTGCTGACAGTAATTGCCAGTAGTTGCGCCCGATGCCCCCACCCCTTCATTTCCAAAGCGAAAGATAAATATAGCTACAAACGGGAGTTTTGGGACTGTAAAATGTCAAAATTACAAGCTCGCTCGCTTCGCTCGCTCGCATTGAATCGTTATGCCACTCTCCTAATGTTGCTGCCAGTAATTGCCAGCAGTTGCGTCCGATGCCCCCCCCCCCTTAATTTCCAAAGCGAAAGATATAGCTACAAACGGGAGTTTTTGGACTGTAAAATGTCAAAATTCTCAAGCTCGCTCTCTTTGCTCGCTCGCATTGAATCGTTATGCCATTCTCCTAATGTTGCTGCCAGTAATTGCCAGCAGTTGCGCCCGACGCGCCGCCCCATTAATATCTAAAGTGAAAGATAAAGCTACAAACCCCAGTTTTGGGACTGTAGAATGTCAAAATTTTCAAGCCTGCTCGCTTCGCTCGCTCGCATTGAATCGTTATGCCATTCTCCTAATGTTGCTGCCAATAATTGCCAGCAGTTGCGCCCGATGCGCCCCCATTTATTTCAAAGCGAAATATGTAGCTACAATTAAAACTCCAGTTTTGGAACTGTAGAATATCAAAATTTTCAAGCTCGCTCGCTTCGCTCGCTCGCATTTTATTGTTATGCCATTCACCTTATGTTGCTGACAGTATATAATTTGTCGATCGTTTCACACCGTCATTCCATAATCCATGTAAGGAAAACTTACAATGTTCCTCAATGACTGCGTTGTTGAATGTATCACATTCCGTAATGTATTGTAGTCCCATTATTGCTCACGCACACACGCACAAGCATACAGACCGTCAAAATTACTTTATGGTTCCCCCCATGTTTCGACCCACTGTACGCCACGTTACATATGTATATAATAGATGTGTGTGTGTGTGTGTGTGTGTGTGTGTGTGTGTATGTGTATATTGTGTAACATATGCATGGTCTAATCTTGAGCCCCCTCCAATGTTTGCCCCCCCAATCCAAAACTGCTTCCGGCGCGCCTGTATGCCCTTGTAAGTAAGAAGGTGTTATATGATCCAAACCAATATATTCAAGGGATTTAGGTTTGATAGGGCCCTACATGTCAAAACTTTCTCGTGAAGAAAATAATTGTTAGCAGGGTTGGTCTATAATCGACGTATCTATGTTGAAGTGAGATTATTTGTAGTATAAATTGACAAATGGATTTGTTTGTGTTTCGAATTGCCATTTGTAACTTTTTTGTTCATGTTACACCCAGAATGGGTCGATTTATGAATGATTTGAATGAAATCAATAAATATCAAGGGAAAAATGTGTTGACATGGTTGAGTTGGTTTATTTGCATTATGAGGATTTGTTTGAGTGTTTGTTGGTGTTTGTTGTATTGCGTATGTATTAGCGGTGTGCATATGGCAGTTCGTTTGTGCTAAAAGTCAACTAACGATTGACAAATTATTTACGGCGTGTGGAAATTATTCGCTCATGCATAAAGCATGCCAAACTTATTCTGGGACAAAGAATAGTGGTATGGACGTTGTAGTTAAGACTGATGGAAGAATATGACTGCAGTGAAAAAATGAACAAAGACAGATAACATTTAGAGAGGGTACCTCCCTCGTATGTATTTTCTCTCGGTCTCTCTCTCGTCTAGCCCGCGTCACCGCTGAAATTGACACACCCATATTATTTTTAGATCAACGCTGGTGTGACCTCTTCAAAGTTTAAACACGTGCTCATACACGCTGAAGACATTTTCATTGCCACAGCAGCGCCTGCAGCAGTTTCGGATTCACGAACCTTCGGAATAACTAACCTTCGAAATAACGAACAGCACCCGAATAGAACACCCCTCCATTTCCAAAATACAAAATAAAAAATGTAATACGCATTCCATGGAGTGTAAAGTGGTTAAGACTTTATAGAAATACAGTCTTTCTCATTTCATATAGTTTATCGCTGCCCCACATCGTCCCCGGCCAGAGAAGTAAATGAAATTATTAACCCATTCCCTACCCAAAATGTGATTCGAATAACATACATTCAGAGACTGCAAGAAAAATAAGTTCAGCACCATGGGTCAACGATGTCATCTGTATATGGGTGCCACGTAAAATGACCATTTTTTGTAGGAGACATTTCATAACTCGACCATGCATCGGTTCTGCCACTCCATCACTCTGACTGTGTTGCAGTATTCAATCAGATACAATGCGCTGCAGCTTAGCAACACGGGTGGTGTAGTTTACCATTAGTCTCTATTCCTATGGGAGATGAAAATGGAAAACGCAAAAGGACGCACTTGTCCGCAGCATCCATAACTGCCCGTAAATGTCCGTAAAGCGATCGTAAATGTTGTGATACGTTAACTTGCGGATAATTTCGGATACTTACAGTGGACGGGAATAAACGCAAATGGACGGGAGGTAAACTTATTTGCGGATAGTCTGCGTCCAAGCTACGGATCGTTACGTTCAGTTACGGATAGTTACGTTTAATTACGGTTACTTGCGTAAGTCTGCATCCGTGGAGTCCCTCTGCGAAACTTTGAACATTTCAAAAATTTCGCAGGGTTGGCGCCGTCATTTTGCGTTTCTTTACGGATTAGTTACGGATTGGTTACGGACAGTTACGACTACATACGACCCTGCGGATGCCTGCGTCCACTTTATATCCGTATCTATCCGCGGCGGACGTAACCCATCGCAAGGCACTGTGTTACTGGGGCATTACGTAGACACACGAACGCGCTCACACACAACACACGTACATAGGGCCTACGTCGCCCACGAACACCAAACCCCTGGATACTCATGCAGGCACAAAACTGCGCCCACAAACACGCACCATCACATACCCTTTGATATACACATACGCCACTATATACCACATACACACGTACGCATACAGGCACACGTATACACACAGACAAACAAACCACTACCACTATACAACCACCACACATGAACAGTTTCTACATATTGTATTATTATACTCCAAACACACACACAACTATACGGAAACTCATACACAAGTCACTTATTGTACGCACCTACAAATCATACACAGCACATACCATGCAGCTCACAACAAACACACACACACAAACACACACACACGCACACACACATACTGATAACTAAGGGTGGGATTTCACGAAGCACGCGAACGATTTGCGAAGGACGCGAATAGCAAAATCCAGCATTCGTATTTTAGTCTGCAAAAGATCGCCAAACGAACGTGAGGGTTCGGAAGCGTCGTCAATTGTTCGCGAATGTCGTTTTTACTTCGGCGAGAATTTCAAAAAAGTTTGAAATTTTTTGCGAACCTTTTCCGCACACTTGGTCGTGATTTGCTCGTGAATTGTTCTCGAAAGTGTCTTTAAAGCCTCGTCATATGCGCAAGACCTTCGCAAGACACGCGCGATGTTCGCAAAATGTTCGTGAAACCCCAAACAGACTCCGAAACTTTGGAGAATGTCGCGCGTATGTTACGCGAAATCTGCGAAGTTTTTTCCTTTTGAGATATTCTTGCGAACGTTTAGCGCACGTTTGGGGGATGTATGACCTATACGTTTTCTACAAATAAAAATCGTAACATACATCTAAACATCAAACAATTATTATTAGCAACTATAGTAACAAAAGAAATTAAAGACTAGCAAGGAGAAATAAATGTTTGTTATACAAAAAAAAAATCGTAGAATACACTTACAATTAATCTTAAGTATGTAAAATTTCATTTGAACTATAGAGATTATATGTTGGAGGAACTGCAAAAAAAAAGAAAAGAAAGATCAAAGGCTTTACTAGTGGAGATATGTCCCAGGGAAAAAAAATGTAGGCAAGCACACGATAGAGAAATGAGAGAAAAAGAAAGGAGAAATAGAGGAAAGAAAAAAATTCAACTCAAGACAGCTTCCACCTCTCCTTGGGTACATTTTCTCCCATGATTATTGAAAATTTTTCGTTGTTCGCATTTCCGTCGCGTGTTCTTCATGTACGTAACATGCTGTACTTTAGCAATGATACACACGACATTCGCACATACGTCGTGGAAACTTTGCACAAATTGCGCAAGAATAGTTTTCGGCTTCATTGTCGGAAAACATTCGGAGAAAAACTTTTCCGAATGTTGAATTTTGTCATTCGCGTCCTTCGCAAATCGTGCTCCTAGGACATATCTCCACTAGTAAAGCATTTGATCTTTTTTTTTTTTTTTGGCAGTTCCTCCAACACATAATCTCTATAGTTCATATGAAATTTTACATACTTTAGATTAATTTTAAGTGTATTCTGCGATTTTCTTTTATATCAAACATTTATATCTCTTTTCTAGTCTTTAATTTCTTTTGTTACTATAGTTGTTAATAATTGTTTGATGTTTAGATGTATGCCATGATTTTCATTTGTAGAAAACGTATAGGTCATACATCCCCCAAACGTGCGCTAGACGTTCGCGAGAATGTCTCAAAAGGTACGCGAACAGTTTGCGATTACGTCGTAAAATGATCGGAAAAGCTTCGCAGATTTCTCGTAACATACGCGAGACATTCTCCAAAGTTTCGGAGTCTGTTTGGGGTTTCACGAACATTTTACGAACATCGCGCGTGTCTTGCGACGGTCTTGCGCATATGACGAGGCTTTTAAGACACTTTCAAGAACAATTCACGAGCAAATCACGACCAAGTGTGCGGAAAAAGTTCGCAAAAAATTTCAAACTTTTTTGAAATTCTCGCCGAAGTAAAAACGACATTCGCGAACAATTGACGACGCTTCCGAACCCTCACGTTCGTTTGGAGATCTTTTGCAGACTAAAATACGAATGCTGGATTTTGCCATTCGCGTCCTTCGCAAATCGTTCGCGTGCTCCGTGAAATCCCACCATTACCAGTCATACCCATCCCACCAAAGCTTAACACCGGAGCAACCACCTCGACCCCTGGGCGACAATCTTTGACGGGGCGACAATCCTTGTCGCAACATTTTTTTTTTGCCATCATAGATTGTCGCCATCGAGGTAAAAAATTGGGAACTGCACAAGCGTCACGGAGTGTCGCCAGACGACAATCCGTGGCGGGGGTGACAATCCGTGACTCCAACTCCGTCAAGGATTGTCGCCCTGAGCCGGGGGCGACAATCCGTGTTGCAACAAACGTGCATGCCTGAACAGTGTCGGGGCGATAGCTATGGGGCCTTTAACGATCGCCCGTCACTCACAGGCATGCTAACATTGAAACATTGAACTGCACATTACTTGAATATGACGCCGTTCTGAAGCAAATAATTTTCTCACAAGATATTATAATGTACTCTTAAATGAATCCCACAAGGATTGGAACAATCATCCCCCAGCATTCCCACTGATTCCCACTGATCAGGTACTAGCCATCCCCTTTAATAACTTTACACTCCATGGAATGTGTATTACATTTTTTATTTCATATTTTGGAAATGGAGGGGTGTTCTAAAGTCCAGACGTTTATTCTTTTTTTTTTTGTATCTGAAAACTTATCAAGCATTACTGGACTTTATCATATCAGTCTCCTTAACATAACGCAGTAAGTCATGATTATTGATGCACAATTACAGCTAACGTTGGCTAAAGCAAAGTTTGTCTATTCCATGACTGTAATTTATTTATTCTTACTCTCTTGTTTAACTTATCGATCTATAATATATTTTATTTGTGGTTATGCTATGTATGCTGGACATTGATGATATACATATATATTCATATTTGAGTTGCACAAAATCAATTCAAACTTAGAGTTCAAAATTTCATTTTTCCTCTCTTGCTGTAAAACAAATTAAAAGAATACGAAAAGTCTTCATAAGTTGTACGTGACAAAACTTCTGCTTTTAACTAGTATACAATAATAAGACAGTCCGATATGTGATAACCTGGTTGTCATAATACACTAACTGAGCAGGGATCGTCAAAGAAAACCACATTGTCCATAATTATTCATAACAATCTGTAACTATGCGTAACTCTCCGCAAGTATTCAGAAGTATTCGGAAGTTTACGCAAGTCGAAAAAAACAAACAAAGGTGTCAATTCGTAAGATTATCCGCAAGTGAACGCAGGTGTCCGCATCTGATCGTATCTGTCCGTATCGCCTGCATTTTTCCGTATTTTTGTTTTGTAAACAATTCTTGTGACGGCAAGGGATCCGCGAGAGTCCGCAGGAAAAATGACCTTTTTTGGATGTAACTCCAGACGCAGAGCATTATGTGACTGGGGCCTAAAAGTGATCAAAATTACAAGTACACAAAATACCTTGAAGTAATTCCACAATTATATATTTCTTGTTCCATTCGATTTGAAAAAAAAAAAATCGTAACATAGTATGATATTACACGATACTGATATTGGATATCTCTCCTATAACATATAACATGTTTTACGTAATAGAGTTAAAGCTAATCTACATTGGAAATTCATCTAAAGTTGGTGTTAATCTTTTTATAGCAACAAAAAAATGTCGCCTCTAATATTTTCTGGTGTCAACTCAAGAGACTTCGACAACCTTATGGAATTACAAATCTTCGGCTTGAACACTTGAAGGTCAATAGATAGTTCGTAGTTTGTAATTTGTGCTTTGTAGCCCCTCCCCCCCCCCCCCCCCCCGCTCCTCCCCCTCTTTTTTGTCGAAAGTCGGTTTGTCCTGGTGTAGATTAATTCTGTAAAATCCCGTTTGAAAGGACGGGGTTCCCGGTAAAGAAGTTCTGCATTATCGAGGTCTTCAGATTCCATATTGATAATAATTATGCTTTAAGGATACGTGGCTAAGGGGTCTGTAATCATAATCAAGGAATCTGGTCTTAAGTGAGAGTTCTGTTTCACCAATGAACGACTCCTGACAACCAACCTGATAGTGTTATACTTGACAAGTAATACTGTACAAGAGACCAGTGTTGTCCCTATACACTGTGTCATTCGATCGGCACTACGAAGCACTGAAGAAGTATCCTTCTGTCAATATCTGTTGAGCATCTCGAGAATTGGTGATGAGTACATGGTGTATAAACAAACTGTGTTTCCTTGGGCTGAAACAGTAAGTTCCGACTATGACACATTGAAAAAGCTGTTCAGAACTGCCCCTATGCTCAGTGGGCCTTACAGAGGGTCAGCGAGCCCCAGAAAGAAAATAATCAAACATCATAACGGACTCTACAACTACATAAAAAGGACAGATTGTACTGTCTCACGTGAAAGGAGATTCCGATACTTTGCGTAGGAACCTTAACAAGTTTGGCACAAGGGGAATAGTTTTAACGAGAACACTTCGTCAGTGCTTAGTAGCGCAAAAAGACAAAACTGAGAAAAAGTTTAAAAAAAAGCAACCAACATCAGTGCCTACTGACCCTTTTCTCAAGGCAGACGACGGGCGTGACAACATTCAAAACGTACTATGGCCTCCTTAACTACCGTCAGGTAGACAAGTCGAAGACGGGTAATTCTACTGATATTACCGAGTTGACATCTTATCCCGCTGACGATGAGTCCCGAGTATACTCGTGCAAATGTCTATGGGAAATGCGTGTTGTAGCGAAATCAGCCTGCCCTCATGAGGAATTTGGTAGATAGTATTTTGTATTGAGATCAAAGATTTAAAAATATGTTTCTAGGTTTCTCGAATGCTCGCCTACTCCACATACCTGCGGAACTGCAAACAACTCCGGCGTCTTCTCCATGAACACAATTATGAGTTCCATAACCTCGATGCTGACAATCAGCGAGATTGTCTTCTTCTCCAGAACAGGTCACATCATCCAGTAAGATATCGCCAGAGCCCTGTCCAAATCTTGCACAGCAAGGAGCTGACGTGGCCTCTTGGTAGCCAAGCATTCTACACACAACGTGAGCATCTTCTAGGCCCCAGGAGTCATCACACACGGTGCCCCACGTTCCGTTGTACCGAACCTCAACACGTCCTTCATTGGCACTCCCTCCATTAACAAGACGAGCCTGAAGCTCTTTTGATGTTTATAAGAAATGATAGATGTTGATATACTTCCTTTTACTTCTAAAAATATATCAAGTGTAATGTTTTATACTGTGACCAAATACGAATATTTGATTTGATTTAAGATTGTCAAGTTGGAATGTAACTGGATGTAAACTAGCTGTTTCCTCGTTAGAACTTGTCGAAAACCTTGGAAATGTTTACACATAATACTCAGAGGTTTATTGCCTTTTTGTGTAAAAACCCAAGCATCTTTATTTTATAGACAGATAGGAATGTATTTGGACATATCGGATAGGTTCTCATTCGCAAAAATTGGCTAAATAAATTTGATTTTCTGTCGTCCACGATAAATGCTAGAGCATCATTAATAGCCATAATATTCCAACTCTCATTCTGAAAAACGTAAGTGTAATATACATTAAAACTCGTCTTCCTGTTTTGTTTTGTTTTGTTTTTTAATCAATCTTACCTGTGGAACCAGAAACATCACAACAAGACGAACACTAAGCATTTCTCTAAGTCATGAGAAAAACGAAAAGGAAAATTGCTAAATATAATGTTTTCTTAAACATCGAGGTGTGCATTTGTCTTTTTTTTTTTTGCAATCAGTGGTAACCAACTGTCCTTGCAATAGCACAAAATGTCAGGCTACGTGCAGTCCATTTACAATAGTATCATTTCATGTCAGCCAGGGTATAATAAGTACTGTCAAGGTGAGTTACAAGCTGGAGCCCAGGCGATGTGTAAGGAAAAGAAAAGGAAGTAAGGAACTTTGGGATCTTTACAGGGATATGAGGCATTTTTGTCACTTTATTCATTACCTTCAGTGAGGTGCTCGTGGCTCGGTGCAGCAAATATAAGAAGAAAGTGGTGGAATACACAAATACACGATACACAAAACGAATAGGCAGTGTTTGCATGCACGAATACACGAAACGTACCCTCACGGACGCACACAACGCCGGCATCCTCTCCGTGCATACAATTATGTAATCCGACAGGAGGATGATAGCATTCGGCCAGATTGCTCTCCGACCCGGAACATTCCACGCCGTCGAGCAAGATACTGCCGGTTCCTTCTCCGAATCTGGCGCAGCAAGGTGCTTCCGTTGCGCCACTGAAGCCCAACATCCGGCAAACGACGTGTGCATCCGCGAGATCCCAGATGTCGTCGCACACCGTGCCCCACTGGCCATCTTCGAGCCGGACCTCAACCCTGCCCTCTCCTCTGGTTTGACCGCCTGCCAGACGAACCTCGAATAACTCACTTGGCGCGACATTGCCCGCTGCACGTCCAAATAAACATTCGAACAAACAAATAAGCAAACACAGGGCAAAATCACAGCTTACTTGGGTAATGCCTCATGAAATGCAATATTTCTATAAAGACCATGAATCACTTTTCGTTCTGTCCGGCAGATTCCTTTTCTTTTACGTCCCATTTCATCAAAGGTTTGTGCGTTTGACTTTGTGAGTATATCAATGTGATGGGTCACAAACAAGAATATCGTTCATAATGTGCGACATATAGGCCCTACGAATGTATATAATCTTAATAAAGAGGCCTACTTCATCCTTGAAAGACGATGTCTATTTTTTCTTTTTTTTTTTTACTGACCTACTTCGCATCTTACACCGACGTCCTCTCGGTGGTTGCAGTTGTTTATCCCATACCCACGGTGATTGCACTGAGCAATGTTGGTCTCAACACCAATGCACTGGACGTCATCGAGCCAGATGCGACCGAAACCTGGCCCGAACGTTTGATAAGATGCAACAGATGCAGGGCCGCGGTACCCCAACATGCCGCAAATCACCCGCGCCTCTTCCGCACCGAACAAGTCGTCACAGACTGTCCCCCAGGTCCCGTTAAACAGCACTTCCACTCTACCCTCCGCTGCCGTCTCCCCGTCGCGGAGGCGGACTGCGACGTCGGAATCTTTATGCGAAGAAAGGTTCAGAATTTCAGACTATTAAACATTAAAGGGAAGATAAACCCCAAGAGCAATGTGGATTGAGTGAAAGCAGCAACATTAGTAGAACACATCAGTGAAAGTTTGAGGAAAATCGGACAATCGATGCAAAAGTTATGAATTTTTAAAGTTTTGGTGTTGGAACCGCTGGATGAGGAGACTACTAGAGGATATGACGTATGAGTGGACAACAATACAAAGAATATATAAAGGAAATTCAACAAAAATTCACTTTTCTAGAATCATGAAAGAGCAATGGACCAACCTCTTTCAGAAAGCAGGGGGAATAATTGCTACCCTTAACATATGTCAATATCAAGTTGATGGAATTTGTAATTTTCATGAAAAATGGATTTTTGTAGAATTTTCTTTATATTTTCTTGGTATTGTTGTCCACTCATACGTCATAACCTCTAGTAGTCTCCTCATCCAGCGGTTCCAGCACCAAAACTTTAAAAATTCATAACTTTTGCATCGATTGTCCGATTTTCTTCAAACTTTCACTGATGTGTTCTACTAATGTTGCTGCTTTCACTCAATCCACATTGCTCTTGGGGTTTATCTTCCCTTTAATGGTTAAGCGCACACATCTGTCATAACTGAAAAACAACAACAACAAAAAGAACAACGCCAACCCATACACACGCACACAAACACTGAATCAGTGTTGTCCATTTGAGTTGATGTGTTATAGGTACTCTCTGAAAATACTTCGAGCCGTATATATTGTTATATATTGTTAACTTGTTTGTTTTTTTTTATCTTGCATTTGTTAAAATTAATGTGAAAATACTGTGAATTAAAAAAGAAATGAAAGCACGCAAACATTAGCAATTATATAAAGAGACAATTTCTCTGTAGATTTAGCTCTTATGAGAGAAAGACAATATGATCAAAGTTCCTTAATGTAGGTGTTATCTTGGAATATTTGCGCAAGCAAATGTTCTCATGCTGTTGGTACATGAAACATGTATCACTGACACATTGACTGACACGAATTCCACTTGGAGTAGTGTTAAAAATCATGACATTTCATTGCCTGTATGTCGATGAATTATTCTGGAATAAAGATAGATTTTGCAGAAAAAGAATCTAAAACGTCGTAGAAAAAATAAAAAATCAATCTAAAACATGGATTATTAATTTCAGAGAATGTGGAGAGAGAAAACTTACTCCATGGATGTTTTACTCCAAGCTATTCTTCCTCGCAAACATGAGCAAGAGTAACACATTCGATGATAGGGTATTTCTATGTCTTACCTCTTTCACCGAATGAGCTGCCCGTGTATCTGCACATCTCTCTCATACTGGAAAAGCCAGTGTAGGCATACATTAGGCGTGTGAAAACGTCATGGGGTATTGATGGGACGGATGCGTAAGAAATGTTGCGAACGGCGGAACCGATTTCTGTGCACCTATCCTCGTCCACGAGGATGCCAAGAGCTTGACTAACCATATCCTCTGCAAGCGAGTCGATGAGTGCGGTAGACACTGCAGACGTGACTTCACAACAGAGGTCTTCTCTACTCTCAAAACCCGTTGCAATTGCAGCGAGGCGTGGAATTTCCACGAAGAACACCTGAGCAAATGCCTGCTGGTTGCCAAAGGGAATAGCGTAATCAGGATACGTTCGGGATGTAATCTCGTCCCAGTTGTCGCATATTTCGGCAGCTCTGGGTAAGAGAGTTTTCAAGGATTCGGTAGCGAATTCAGTGACCAGGTCTCGAATGGTCCGTCCAGAGCCAATTAGCTCTCCAGCTGCTTGGCAAATGGAATCCTCGCCGAATTCCTCAATACCGTAAAGATCTTGGAGAACCTGTTGAAGTTGGGCCAGAATATCAAACGGTCGTAGAGGATTGTTTCCAGAGGGCACCGGGGTAGTGAACCATTGGAACGGGCGCCTGGATTCAGCAAATACAATGATCTCGTCAGTCCACTGGGGAAAAGTTGTCGTGTCTGAGTCGACCGGGAGAATTGTTGGCTCGGTATATGTGTCAAATATCGTGGAATAAGTCTGGGAGAGTCCGAATGCCGCGAAGAGCGATCGACAGTAGTCCTCGCCGTTCAGGGATGTCCCACTTCTCAGAGATCTCAAAATCGGATCGCAGATTGCTGCCAGTTGATCCATGGGACCTGTGTCAGCCGGGTAGGTGAGAATGGCGGGCAGCCGGGGAGCAATCCTTAGGCAAAATTCCCCTACAGCCTGGAGTTGGCTGTCTGACGTCCACATGAGCCCTGCGGTGTCGAGCAGGTTGGCAACGGTAATAAATGGGGCCAGCTCCCCCGGAATTCTCGGGTATTGTATTGGGCCATACTGTTGAACATACGGCAGCACGCACTGCAAGGCTGCCTCCCAGTCCACTTCAAGTCCAGTTGGAAGAGGGCATGGCTCAAATCGACCTTTGATAGAGCCAAAAAATACTGCTGCATTAAAATGGTTTCGGAATCGATTTTAAGGAACCAGAACAAAGATGGTAGGGTTCAAAAATAGCCGTACAGGGATGAAATATTTACTTTCAAACAAAGATGTTGAAAGGAAATTTCACTTGCCTACGAAGGATTTTTGCAGAGGAAAATATTTAAAGACTAACAAGTAAACGTAGTATACTGAAACAAATAAGAGGTGAAATTTTCATTGAAATGTTACCAGGGTTAAACGGGGCCCGGATACCTTTCAGATTCTTGCAATTGTACACCTGTAAATTAGTTATACTGAGTACAAAGTTTCACAATTTAAAGATGATGGGGGATGAGGAATAAGAATTTATTTATTTATTATTTTTTTTTTTTACAATTCATCACAAATCACAAGAAACTAGGATGATAACATGGCAGCCTCACCATAAAAATGCATGAGTTGGGCTCAAGGAAGCAGAACAAAGAAGAAGGCATGTATAGATTCTACACAGGTGACGCAAGTGGTATCGTAATGAAATTACACTGCTACATTTCTGAAATAATATGTGAGGCTACTATGTCATTAATTTAGTTCATTGTAATTTGTTGAAGATCTTTCAGAGTATTCGTCTTTCTTCTCAAGGACCACAATAAATTCCACAAATCTACACATTTAGCTGTCGATTTATGTACTACATGATGTGAAATAATGAAAATCGACTTGAACAACCCTTTAAGAATTAAACGAGTTGGAACATTCCAGATTTGTTCTTACAAACAAATAATAACGATCATATCATATCAATTATAAATAATAGAACAGCATCTTCTCCTGACAGGCTTCAATTGAGATTCTACATAATGCATTAATGCATAGAGAACTGTGTAATTTATTTTCTTCTTTCTATTCATTCCTTTGAAAATTACTTTTAAAACTTCCATCCTTTCCACCTGAATGATTGTAATGTTATGACAATTTGATGATTTGATAGTTTTGGACGTACAAAGTCGTAATCAACTTGGGACAAATATTAGGAAGGTCATCTCGTCGTTTGTTCTACAATACGCCTGATATAATACAAATGTAGGATGAATCTGAGTGACTGTGTCAAAGGTTACAAGTTCATAGGCCATTGCTACTATAATACTGGTGTTTACTGTACTGACGTTTAACGTGTTATTATTATCCAATATTTCAGTCGTACAAATCTCGTACAAAATGCATAATAATTATGCAAAGAAATATAGACCAATGTGTTTGTGCGCACGCGCGTGTGTGTGTGTGTTTGTCTGTCTGTCTGTTTGCATTTATGATAAAAAAGAGTATTTTTACGGAGGTAAAGACATTTGCGTTACCAATATATACTAAAAGCCATATTTGACACAGTTTCTGTCAAAAGAGTGTCATCGCTTTTGTTAAACGTTGCGTTTGAATTACGGTCACTTTTAATCGTAAACATGCTCCTTGCGTCTACATTCACATCGCGCATTAGAGGGAATGGTTAGCATTGGTTGAGGTGATGATTCAGCTTTTAACTTTTTGCGAGATACTGAGAAACCACTTTTTGAAATTGTAAAAGCATACAAATCTATTAAAGGGGAATTCAAAATTTCTTCGCCAAAAACATGCTTTGAAATTGCTGAAATATCAAAAAGTAAAGAGAAACAAGGCGAATTTACTAAAAGGTGGGTCCTACCTTTTTTTATGATCGCTGTGTTTTTGATATCTTATAGGCATTTCAAAACCAAATTTCATCATATAAACTTTGAATTCCTCTAAAAATTACATGATCCTTCATATTTCATAAGACGTTTCTCACTAGCTTAAAAAAAAAAAATCACTGTCAAAACACGTCGGAAACATGAAGCTCCATCGCAGCCGAAAATGTATCATCCATTTAATTAAATGAAATGTCCACCCTCTAAACGTGTGGATTGAACGAATGCAGAAATTCTGTAGAACATAATGTCTTCAAAAGTTGTAAATTTTTAAGGTTTCTGTGCTGTCACTCTTGTATGAGAAAAGTAGACTGTACTATAGATTGTGACGTCACATGCGTATAATTGTAGAGAGAAATTAACACATTTATTTTCTTTTAAAACAGTTCACATTTCCTCATCTTGTTAACGGGTATCATCATTCCCCTTGCCTTCTGATAGAGGCAAGTCAAGCGCTCATTTATACTATCGGCGAAAAGATGAAATATGTTGGATTTTTTAGAATTATTTTCTATTATCGTTCTTGGCATGTGACATCCAAACAGTTTTAAGAGGATAATCTGATTTTCTTCAAATTTTCACTGATGTGTCCGAGAAATATATCGTTGCATTCATTCAACCCAAGTGTACATTATAAGGGCGAGCTTGTCCTACAATTGGAACGACTTTACAATGTTTACCTACCTTCATCGAAGCATGTGACAGCAACCTTTTGCCAGGTTTGGCAGTATTCGAGTTGCGAGGAACCTCCGTTCGGACACTGGTCGAACCTCTGTTCATTCCCGGTACATGCTACATCGGTGACAATCGCTGTTCCCTCACCTCCTGGGTAGTATGGGTAGTACGTGTAGAGATTATAGGAGCTGCCGTCGAAGCCAAGCTGTCGACATACGACGGACGCGTCCTCAAAGCCCCAACCGTTACGGCAAACTGTTCCCCACTCGCCGTTGTAGAAGACTTCGAGTCGCCCTTCTAGATCATTCCGTCCCCTGACAAGGCGAACTGGCACGTCTGGAACTTGATCAACCAATTTGGATAGTTCAGTGAGCAATGTAAACTTGAGCAGACAAACAGTATTGTCCGTAAAATCGAATGGACTCATTTATGTTATGACTTATAGTAGTACAAAGGAGAGGCTTGTGTGTGTTTTTTTTTTCCTGTAGTCCCCTCTAACTACAGTGATTTTGAGGCATTACGTAAAGAAGAGACGATAATAATATGCCAGCGTAAACAAAAGTCCTAGAGAAAATGTAATCTAAACCTTTATTGTTTATTTAGGCCCACAATAAGTTGATTTCTTCTTTGAACAATCTTAAAAGAAAACTACAAATGTTGATTGAATCGTTGATTATGAATACTTAAATAGCAACACAGATGGTTGCTTTGGCGAATAGAATAACTGATCTTTGGTTATGACTGTCTGCACTTGTCATGAAATTCATCACTTGAAATGCCTAACTTCTCGTTGTCCATTTTCATTTTTTTTTTTTTATATATGCAGGAAACTTGAGAGGCGCCACGTGAATAATTCCGAGATGATTTTTTTTTTCCAGCAGACTTCGTCCCATCGGTTTCAACAACCCATAGCATAAATAACACATGCATGAATACAAACACACACACACACACACACACACACACACACACACGCACACTCACAAGCAAGCGTTTATGTGCTTAAAATGTTTATTCCTCGGTCCATTTTTGAAGTTATTGATTCAGATTGTTTAAAATCCAGGTAAGATGCTTACATATAAATGAGAATACGAACTACAACCAGGGAGGTGTGAGAGAAGGAGATGCAACTCCTGCTGTCCTTTGAAGTCATGCTCATCACCCGCCGAGAAGTTATGCACTTAACTACAGTTGGAAACCAGGTGCTTTGACAAAAGAGAGCATCAATAATCATGACTATAGGGCTCTCACACCAGGAAAGACCCCCCCCCCCCCTCTTACTGCAGTTCGCTCTCTCTTTCAATGTGATGGCAACAATGAATTCGTGTGCATTATATTGGAGCAGCGAATCAAAATGCAGTGTAACACTAACAATTTTAACAGCAAAAGTTTAGAAGCATGCTGGACACTGCTTCAGCAGAGGACTTTATTTGAAAATCAAAATATCCCAGATTAAAAGATTAAAAGATAACATGGGCAAATGTGCGCATCATAAAAAATATTAAGTTTTTAAGAAGACCAAATTTTCATTTCATGTCGATTTGCGCATTACGAAGAAACTAGAAATATAATGTTTATAATATCGAATTCTTTCCTAAACGCTTCTCAATCAATTCGAGCATTTCACTCTAGATTTTAAGATGAAGAGAATATAGCTTGTAATTCAATGAAAAGTGAAAGGCATTTGTTGTCTCCAAACTTCGTCTTGCAAGTAAAGCGGTGTCGAGCATGACTTAGAAGCGTAGTGGAATGTTAGATATCCCATTGTCAACGCTTTGAACCCAAGCATTTGTTTCAGTTATGAAGAGTTGCCACTCCATCTATGTAAACCATCCCTGCTACAACCGACAGACTCACCAGGTTGGCTGAAAGAGGAAGTTATGGTAGAGCACAGGGACTGAGTGCTTCTGAACCCAGTGTACTGGTAGAACATGATGTTGACAAGGAATCTGGGGAAGAAGTCGTACAAGAGATCTCGAACTTCGCTAGTTACAGTCAAGCACCTTTGTTCGGCGGTGAGGATGCTTAGGATGTTGCCTGCGATGTTCGCAGATCCTTGATCTATCTCCCTGTAGAAATACGGGAGAAATGTTTGAAGATCAGCACAGAGTTGTTGTCTGTCCTCATATCCGGCCAAGACAGACAGTAGTCTTGGCATATCTTCAAGTAGCAGTCGACTGGCATTGGCAGGAAGCTGTAAATCGCTTTGGACATAAGAGACAATGTCGTCCCAGCTTTCACATATCTCTTGTACCCGAGGCATCAGACCTTTAACATACTCTTGTAGAAACTGCCTGACGAGTCCCCTTAAAGTTGCTCCCGAAGACACCAGATCACCTGCAGCACGACAAACGCTCGCAGCATCGTACGACGTCAAGCCGTACAAATCTCTTTCAATTCGGCGCACCAACCCCATAAAGTCAAACGGTCGTAGAGCATAGGGCTGTCCGGGGGTGCTGGTGGCGGTACTTTCGAGAAAAGGCGTTGTGGTAGGCATCTGGGCTGGGAGAAAGTTGGTAAGGTTGTAAATCAGCAGGCAGTGCGCTTCTACATCCAACTCGGTTTCACCTCTCAGTGCTGCTAGTATGGGGTCACATGCCAGTTGAAACAATCCTGGTCCATTGGTTATAACAACGAGACGTGGTGCAATTTTGACGCACATCTGTCCCTCAGCCTCAACTAGAGTGTCAGCCGTCCAAGCGGTGCCGAGAGCTTGGATGACGTCCGAAACCGTCAGGAAGGGGAGCAATTCCCCAGGGTTGACGAATGGTTGCACCTCTTGCTGGAGAAGACAATGATACGCCGCATCCCAGTCAACAGACCATTCAGAATATTCAGGACACGTGTCATTTTGTCCATCTGGTATGACAATTTAAAAAAGAAATTAAAACTGGTTATAATTCGTCCTTATTAAATTACATTAAAGATCAAATGTGAAATAAAATTTGATAACTATGTAATAACCATATTGGTCATCAGGTCACAACCCCCGCCCCCCAAGGTCATTAGGTGACTGATAAAAGTTGATAATTTATGGCAATCGTCACAGCGTGGTTGAAGTTATACTTAGTATTAAATATCATTAAAGGTGTGTTTTCTTTTTCCTTTGGTTTCCCCAACCTACCGACAGAAATGCAACAAGTTTATTCAATTGCGTATCCCCAATCGCGTATCTCACCCGTAGTTACCCGTAGTTGCGCACGCAGGTCCTATTTTCCCCCAGCCAATAAAGGCCCTGTCACACCTTTCCCGGCAAGCTATGCGGGTTTGTAGCGTATGGGGATTTTCCAGCACACAGGACACTTTTTTTTTTCTTGCGGACAAGCATTTGGGCGAGTTTCGCGTGCGTCCTACATGCTGGATCCGTTCTACGTGCATTCCCTATCACCTGCGTGTCAGGCAAATAGGTGGCGAGTGATGGCTGACAACTTGGTGAAAGAATTACTCTGGAGGAATAGGCAAAATTGCAACAAATTGCCATTATCTTGCATAGATGCATAGATCCACGGGCAACCTACGTACTTCAAGAGGGTCAAATACTTGTGACTTGCGACATGATGCAGCAATGGGCATCCTACTGTTGTTCTGCGAGAGCCTCTGCAGGCAATCCCCGCGACTCACCCTGAAAACTTTTGGTCATGCTCAAATCGGACTTGAGAGAGCACCTCCGGGCAACAACGTGTGAGATACGTGCTAGGTACTGTCAGGTGCGGGCCAACTGTGGAGAGCTCCGAGTAGCAAATTTGTTTCAGGTCGCAAAAACTTCACAAGATACCGTATGACAAGGCCTTGGGCATGCTCAAAACTTTTTTTTCTGAGTCGCGGGGTTTAATTGTCCAGAGAGGTACACGCATAACACCAGTAGGAGTCCCTTACCGGCAGCACGTCGCAGGCAACTGCAACGCAGGTTCTTCGCGGTATCCGTAAGTCTTTCGTAACAGAAAACCAAGCTCTTACGCAGGTCGCACGGAATACACGCAAGTAGAAGGTAAGTAGCACGCGTTTAGCAGGTACAGCTGTAAGACTCAAGTGCGAAACTCGCAAACATTCTTGTCCGCCCGCAGAAAATTCTGCGTGCTGGAAAATCCCAATTCGGAACAAGCCCGCGTATTGCCCTGAAAGGTGTGACACTTAAACCATGCATGCTCAGGGCCTGTCACACTCGGGGCCTGCGTCGGACACGCGTGTCATCTGCGGGCATATTACGTGCATGGTACGGGTGCATTACCTGGCAAAGAACGGTGTTAATACAGCATACATACTTGTAGCTGGTCAGCTCTGCGGGATTGAAGCGAGCTATACAGGCTGTAAGGAGTTGATTTAAATCTAATTTAAATACTCTCCGGTCTGGGAGGAAGTGAATTTGCATATGAATCTAGTCGGGTTGGAATTGCGTGCATGATGAGTGTCATTTACTGTCCTGCTGCTGTCTGGTTGAGATTTCGCTCCGGTAAAAATAATAGACAGCTAAATTCAGATTAAAAAAAAAGAAAATTATGAGCATGCACAAAATTGCTCCTCAAAAGCGATCTACATTATTTATAGCTCGTGTGGTCGGTGTTTTCATTACTCTTTCTGGGCTATTTTTAGTGTGTGACCATGTTTGGGTGCCTTTTTATCTTCTTTCTTTTTCTTGTAGGTTGCGTCCTCGCGTAATTTAAAGGTACTGTTCAACACGACGCAGGGAAAGAGGGGAACGACCGACGCAACAGTTGTCTCAAACGTTCGGACGTCGCCAATCTAAAGTTCCTTAATGACATTCTTTGGGACCTCTGCCCAATATGATAGTCCTATTGAGGGATACCGTTCACTGAGTTGTCAGACCTCATGCGCCACCCATGCGCCTTTCACGCAGGTCACACGGAGTACACGCAGGTAGAGAACATAGATTAGCTGGAGTCCGGAAGATAAGACGCAAGCGGAACCGGCCTAAATCCTTGTCCGCCCGCAGATTGAAGGGGAAATAATTCGTTTGTCACTGACCAAAGTATTATAATAGAACTCTGATCATGGATCTTTGTACAATGTGTATAATTACTCTTTTCTTAAAGAGGAAATCCATCCCAATAAAAAAAGAACAAGTAGACTGATAAAAAAATCTATACAGAACGTTCCAAATATGACGAAAATCGGATAAGAAATAAGGAAGATGATGGCATTATGAAATTTCATATTTATATTCGGAGCATGATATTTTTTGACCAGTCCTTTTGAATATCTAAATAAGCTGATGATACTATGCCCTCACAATTTTGTCTTAAATGTTCTACATGACCATATGTGTGTGTAATTCGAAAAAAAAAAATGTAGTTAATACAGGCAAAACCATATTCCCATGCCGACTTATATTTCACCGCTACTATAATTTGTCCTTTTTGTTTTGGGTGGTTTTTAGGTGGTTTTAGGGAAGTTTGATATTGACACAGCTGAAATATGAGATTTTTATCTTTTTTTTTTTTGTTTGTTTATGAAATGAATAGGAATTGTGAAACAAGACATTATCAACTTACTGATTTGAATGTACAGTTAAACTCGCATAAGTCGATCTTCTCGGGACTGAGCAAAACACATCGACTTAGGCGATTTTCGACTTGTGCGTAAGTCGAAAAAAATCGACGTAACAACAGTTACACCACACGTACATTATTGTATGTGGTCTACTCTGGAGCTGAGAGCTGGAGAGATGTGCCGCAGCACGGGTCGCCCGGCAGGGCTGCGGCTAACTTCGCATGAACAGTGCATTAGTATATATATTGGCACAGGTCCCATTACTTTACACCCTTGTTAAACCTTGGGGAAGTGAATATGAACGATATTTGAGCAGTGATTGATTCCAGTTTACCATACCGTGGCTTGAAATGCGTGTAGAGGTGTAATTCTGATTTACCCGCACTCGTAACGTTCCCCTACTTTCCGCTTTGAAAACTCAGCAGCTTCATCCATCCACTGCAGAGCGCAGACTGCAAACGTACACAGACTATACACAGCCCAGTTGCTGTACGCACAACTACACACAGCCCAGTCGCTGTACGTACGTAGCGCTAGCGCGACAGGGCTGTAACAGCGGCCCTCCAAACACGAAGAGAGTTCAACAATGATATCGCATGCGATCGCTTTGAATTTTGATACTTTAGATCATTCTTCTTCTTTTTTTTTTGTCACCTGTCTGGTCGGGCTAGTTCTTATGCAAACAAAAACTGGCGTCTCGTGATTTTGACAGTGATTTATTGCACAATAAAATCTTATTCGACTAAGGCACAGTGAATTTAATGGTTTTCCGTGAAGTGTTCTTGGAATTTCATCGACTTAAGGCGAGTATTCGACTTACAAAATTCGACTTGTGAGTGAATTAATACACGTAAGTCAATGGGGAAAAATCGGGACTTTTTAAAATCATCGACTTGCGCGATTATTCGACATATGCGATGTCGACTGAGGCGAGTTTAACTGTATTCAGAACTAATGGCCAGGTCAAGAAGTGTTGTCCAAAAAACTTTGAAAATTCAAAATGGCATAACTTTCTTACTTCTGATCTGATTTTGATCATTTTTGGAACGTTCTGTAGGGAGTTTTCTTCCTTTCTTTAGAGCTAGTCTAGTCAGTGGCGTATCTAGGGAAAACGGCGCCCGGGGCAAGCACGAAAATTGCGCCCCTAATTTCTGAAAAAGTGTTCAACCCAACACCATCCCAGTAGGGACTTTAAACAAAGTCCACATGATGCTTTTTCAAGCACTTAAAAGGAATCTTTTGAGGGTGATTTAAATGTAATGAATTTTGATAGATTTTGGCGAGCGAGCGCAGCGAGCGAGCCGAAAATTTTTGTATTTCAGCTTACAAAACATGGAATTCTTGTCATTTTTTGCTTACCAAATCTTACAAATCTAATCAAGATATAGTGACGGCCTTATAGATAACGATTTATACCAAAAAAAAAAAAAAAAATGAGGACTTTAAAAAATACTCTAAATTAGTTCGTGCGAGTGAGCTGATATGTCCTCGTCATCATCATGTATTGTTCTTATCCTTTTTTATATAAATTTTGGCGAGCGAGCGCAGCGAGCGAGTCGAAAAGTTTTGTATTTCAGCTTACAAAACATGAAATTCTTGTCATTTTTTGCTTATTAAATCTCACAATATAGTGACGACCGTATAGATAACGATTTATACCAACAAACTGAGGACTTGAAAAAATACTCTAAATTAGTACGAGCGAGTGAGCCGAAATTTGTATATTTCTGCGTCATCATTACGTTTTTTTCTTATCTTTTTTGATTTTTTTTGCGCCCCCCTCCCTCGTATGTTCGAAACCGTTGGCGTCCTCTTTTGATCCAATCGGCGATCGGTTCAGAACGAATGAAATTGCAGTCGCTGCTCCGTGTAACATTTTTCCTGCTAAATATAAAATGACATGAGTGAACACAATAGACATTATCATTTTGCCCGCGTCATCGTCACGTTTTGTTCTTATCTTCTTCTCTTTTTTTATACAAATTTTGGCGAGCGAGCCGAAAAGTTTTGTATTTCAGCTTACAAATCATGAAACTCTTGTCATTTTTTGCTTATTAGATCTTACAATTCTAATCAAGATATGGTGACGGCCTTATAGATAACGATTTATACCAACAAACTGAGGACTTGAAAAAATACTTTAAATTAGTACGAGCGAGTGAGCCGAAATTTGTATATTTCCGCGTCATCATTACGTTTTGTTGTTATCTTGTTTGATTCGGGTTTATTTGCGCCCCCCCCCCCCCCCGTATGTTCGATACCGTTGGCGCCTTCTTTTGATCCAATTGGCGATCGCTTCAGAACGAAAGAAATTGCAGCGCTGCTCCGTGAAACATTTTGCCTGCTAAATATAAAATGACATGTGTGAACACAATGACACTGTCATTTTGTCATCATAACGTTTTGTTCTTATCTTCTTTTTTTTATACATTTTGGCGAGGGAGCGCAGCGAGCGAGCCGAAAATTTTTGTATTTCAGATCACAGAACATGGAATTTTTGTGTGAATACAATAAACATTGTCATTTTGTCCGCGTCATCATCATGTTTTGTTTTTATCTTGTTTGATTTGGTGTTCTGCCCCCCCCCCCACCATTCTCCCTCCCCCCCCCCCCCCCCCCCCCCTTCCGGGCGAGGTTTTTTTCTTCCCCTTCTTCTTCTCCTTTTCTTTTTTTCTTCTTCTTCTTCGTTTTTTTTCCCCTTTTTTTTTTCTTCTTCTTCTTCGTTTTTTTCCCCTTTTTTTTTCTTCTTCTTCTTCGTTTTTTTTTTCGTTTTTTTGCGCCCCCAAGGAGTGGCGCCCGGGGCGCGTGCCCCCTTCCCCCCCCCCCCCTAGATACGCCACTGAGTCTAGTTTAGGTGGATTTCCACTTTAAGGGCAGCAATCGTTCACCAGCTAGAAGAGACAAAAGGTTATTGAAAGAACGCGTTGGAAACACTGCTTTGTATCGCATATTGTTCTTATCCCTAGTTTTTCCATAGGTTGAACAGAAAATTTACTCGTATCACTATAGGTTATGGTAAGCACCAATTTCAATCAAGATGGTGAAAAAACAAGAGAAAGTCAAGGTCTTTACATTGTCAACGTCTACAAGACCCCTGCTACCCTGTTGTACTCCGAGACCTACCCCAAGCATAGTCTCCGGTACTGCATATGCCGGCTACCTCAACTGCCAGCACACTGACTGGGAACATGATTACTGCACCCTAATAGTAACGAGTTATGCAACTAGGCTCAGAACTCTACCTTAACCTGCTTTTCAACAGACGTAAACCTGCAACGTTCTTATACTCCGACCGATGGGACTCTCCCACCAACCCAGACCTTGAATGGTAGCATAGAGAATCTTCTTATGGCACTTAAAGGCTAGGGCAAGACAGCTTCCCTCGATAAACAGCCATCAAAAACCTACTATTATCAGAGCCACGCACCTTGTATCGCAAACTCTAACAAGACCAGCAAAGAGATTAAAATTCCGCAAGCAAACTGGAATATCTACAAGGAAAAGACAAAAACATGGAAGCCTATCTTCCCTTTCCATAGTGAGGCCTACTGACGTCACCGAGGCATATTCCTCCATGTAGTCAGCGCTTCGTCAAAAGCAGCTATCCCTCGAAGCTGTCGAAACGAGTACATCCTCAGATGGGACATGTGGGATGAGGAATGTGAAGAAAAAAAATATTGGCAAAATCTCTAAAATGAGTACGAAAATATGAAATATAATGACGCTTTCAAAACAATAACTTTGTTGAAAAAAAAAAAAACTAAAGAAAGAACCAAAGCATAAACATGCGTGCTAACATGACTGCAAAAGATTTTAAATTGGATGCCCCAAAATGAATGTGAATGAACGAGTTCAGCATGTCCGTGATTACGTGACTATTATCATTCTAAATTGAATGAACCAAAAAAAAAAACGAAATTGTGCTTGTTTTACGAATTTAGATTGAAAAGGTATTAATTAGAATGAGGCTAAAGGTAATTTGAATGCTCCAAGATGAATCTGAATGAAGAAATCGTAAATTTCAAATATTCCGAGCATGTCAGCTACCTTTAATTTTGCTAAATTTTGCTAAATTGAATGTAGCAACTAGGAATTGTGACAAACAAAAGTGCGAAATTAGGCGGGAAAACCTGTATTAAATTTGTTATTATCATCATTGTCATCATTATTATTATTACTACTACTGCTATTAAATTTTTCCTTGGAGTAAAGACTATTAGTATTATGAGCGAATGATATAGAATTAACTGTGGAGGATGAATCTATGATATCATTAATCTATTGAGAAAGAGCAGAGGGCCAAGAAATGATCCCTGAATGAAACACCACACGCAATGTGACATTTACAAGATTCGAGAAATTTGAAATAGTACAAATTGTTTTCTACAAGATAAATGAATAGTTCATGAAAGTATAAATCCATGAATGCTATATCTTTGTAACTTATTACTCAAAATATCATGATCCATCATATCAACCTATTTTGTATGAAATCTTTTCTATTCTCAAATAATTCAGTTACTTTATCTGAAAAACAATGAATTCTTGCCATTTTGGTAGAATGTCCTCTAAAACTAAATCGATGAAGTATAAGTAGATTATTAAACATGAAAAAAAAAATAATAAAGCAATTTATTAATCATTTTTCTCCAAGTTTTAGGTAAAGTAGGGGCTACGCCTTTTAGATATTGCTCTGCAATTACTCAAAAAGACAGTTTTGCTTTGTTTTTATTATAGGTTTTCCCGGCCAATTTCGCACTTTTTTCAGTCCAATTCCTAATTGCTGCATTCAATTTAGCACAATTTAGCCTAGACGGCATGTTCGGTATTTCAATTTTATAATCTTTTCATTCAAATTCATTTTGGAGCATTCACATTACCTTTTACATCATTCGAATCAGCACTTTTTCATTTCAAATTCGTAAGACAAGAACCATTTCGCAAATCGTTCATTCAATTTAGCACGATGTAGTCACGTGATCACGTGAACGCTGCGCTCGTTCATTCGAATTCATTCTTGGGCATCCAATTTCGCATTTACTGCAGTCATGTTTAGCAGACACGTTTATGCTTTTATTCTGATATCACCTTTGCAACAGTACTTTCAAAATAAGTGTATGTGTTTATAATGTTCGATAGCATTATTTCATTCACAGATACATTAATCTTAAGTTTGTTTTGTCAATAATTGGGAGAAGGAAGTTTCAATTTACATGATTATTTCTTTCATCTGCATGTTTCATTATTTTCATTTGGTGGGTGCTAGATTGCGTTAATTATCATTAGGAATAAATAAAAGTTCCTGGATCAGCGCTAGCCATCAATTTGTCAAGGTTATTACCCTCAAATGCGTCTATGGGCAATTCCACGGTAACTGACGTTACGCGTAAGGATT
Organism: Diadema setosum; assembly: GCA_033980235.1. Classification (NCBI taxonomy): domain Eukaryota; kingdom Metazoa; phylum Echinodermata; class Echinoidea; order Diadematoida; family Diadematidae; genus Diadema; species Diadema setosum. The sequence continues at coordinate 19,003,911 of CM067071.1, forward strand.
TTCATGAAATTGTTTACGTTGTAGTTTTGTGAATGAAAGCACCTGGGGCTTGCAATTAGCACTGATGAATAAGTTCATGAGAATGAAGAAATAGGTGGAAAGTTTTTCTCTCAAACTGCATTTTTTATCACATAGCAAGTGAAAATGTGTCGGTAGATTTAAATGGAAATATCTCATGTCCATGGCTTCTAGCCTTTATGTGTTTAATATGGCAATACACCTATAGGTTCTTAGGAACAGGTGTGCAAAATAATGTGCACTTTAGATATTTCCTTTTAGCACCATGCCAATTTCAGTGACGGCATGACGATAACTGACGTTACGTAACTGACGTTACGCTTACATTTGCCATAGGGTTTACACATGCAAAATCATGATTGGGAATTGTTTTGTGATATTTTATAATTCTGACCTTTCAGAATGATTTGTTTGATATGGCATTATACCTTGGTTCGTCAATTATAAATACACAAATGAAATGAAACATTCGTCCATTTTCTTTGTGTCCTATGAAAACATAAAGGTAAACATGTCAGTAACTGACGTTACACATACTTTTGCTATGGGGTTTACAGAGAACTAATTTATTTAACAGGTTATTCCTGCTGCACTATACCAGTAACAATCCCAGGCAATTACTTAGCAACAAATTGAAATAAAATCTAAAGACACAAATGGGGTGGGGCCCTTAGGGGGCAACCCCCCCCCCCAAAGCCATAGCACAGTTGGGCAAAAATAATGTAAATGCACCAGAGGATATTTCTTGACGTTTTTCTTAAGATTGAATGCTTATCAACAGTTATGATTACACAGAGCTATTTAGATTCAGCAGTTCCAAGTATAGATATATTGACATATGATAACTAAGGTTTTTTTTTTTTTTTTTTTTTTTTAATGAACAGGAAAGTTTCTATCTAGAGTGCCCCACGCATAATACTCTGCAGTACTACCCAAAACACGTATATTTTTGTGTGTGAAAAAAAAAATATCTTTCAGGTCATGGGGAAAAACACATATCAACTCATAAATATGCATAAATATGTATGAAATCTACTGTGATATAAAATATTTCTTCTTCTTTTCTGTATTTTACTCCTTCTCCTTCAAGGCATTGTTAGGGCCATAAATGAATAAAAAAAAATTATCTCCATCAATTGATTTAAATGAAAAGTGTTGCACTTTTAATATTTCTCCGTGAAGAAGAAACATTATGCTTTTTGGTCAAAAGAGCATTGTTGGTTTATTCCTTGCTTGAAGTAATATACGCTGCTGTTTTTCTTTTCCTTTTCACTGATGTATCAAGGCTTGCACAAATACATCCCAGATACCAAGAAATAGGACTTTGCATCGAAAACATTCTAAGATCAATATAAACGAATCTTCCTGTTCATAATTATCATGTATCACAAAATGTCCCTGATTGAATGAAATAAAGTAATCAACAAATATGAACAATTTTTCCCCCTAGAATCACCTAGACTCACTTAGAGCAGCATCAGTGTTAAACATTGAGCAACATCAGTGTTAAGTTTCAAACAGTAATGACAGTACATGCCTTACCACAATACAAAATGTGCCACATTTTTACTAAACCACACATTTAAGTGCAAGCGAAGAAATATATCTGTTTGTGCAATTGCCTTGAGGTAGAAACTTCACTAAGCTTCCAGAAAAGAAGAAAAATGCTAGCAAAGGCAATCATAAGTAAAGATTATAAAACTGTTGGTATACAGCTGTACACAAGTTTTTTTATCGAAAAGGTGGTTACCATGCAACCACATCATTGATTAGGCCTACAAACTTTGGTAGCTTTATCATCCCGTAGGACTGTGAATGTACTGTATAGTAATTGAGTGCATATATTGCATGTGGTAAACCTAAACTTCCAGATGATTTAACCTTAAACTTGTGCCGAATCGAAAATCAAAACCTCAAGCCCCCCCCCCCCTCCCAAAAAAATGATAATTATGACACATAAATAAATAAATAAACTTTTACAAAATAAAATAAAATGAAAAAAAAAATGTATCCATGGACATACCATGGTGATGACATCAAAGGGATTGCTGCTCTTTGTTGATAATCTTTGACTTCCATATGCATTGAAATGGCCTTAAGTCAAAAATTTGCCTCAGTTATAATTACTGTCATGGTAACTGACGTTACATACTCATGTATGACGTTTCGGTAACTGACGTTACACATTTTGAAGTGTTCATTTGTGACCGTGCACCTCAAAACGAACATAAAGTCGCACACACTGATTTTGCGTGAGGACTGAAAATAAGTGAAATGGGTCAACCTGGCCGAACTTGACTTTTTCATATTTTCTGAAAGAGCAGGTCTTCTTTTATATTATGCTAAAATTTGGTATCATAAAACGGGCAGGAAAGTGTATTTTTTTAGCAGTTTATCTCGAACATTTTTGGTAGAATAGTGTGATTAGGTGTGTCTTTAGAATCCCTTTTTCATTTCTGAAAAAACCTTGTCCACACTCTTCACTTTCAACTCTAATAACTTTTGAAAGGATAGTGCTACTGCTTTGAAAGTTGGCATTTATTATGGACAGAATGTGTTAATGAGGCATGCTTAATTTCACTTTAATCTGATAATCCCTTCATTGTTGTTACTCTGGGGGTTTACTTCCTGTTTTTTGTCCCATTCATTGCACAGCCAGCACGGTTTGGTAAAGATTAAGCGCTTGAATAGACACTGTACTTCAGAGCCTCTTTTTCTCAGTTCACATTTTTCCTGAGTTTGTGCTTTCTTTCCATTATTTAGATAGGTGAGGAGAGTCAATTTGATTTGAGTTATACATCATTGTAAAGCTTAAAGTCTGCTCTTTCAGAATATGGTCTTAACTAAAAATTCATATCTGGCGACTTTTTGTTTGTTTTGAGGTGCAGGGTCACATTTTGACTCTCCAGTATGCCAAGTATCCTTATTTCTGGTATTAAAAGAAAGGCATATGGGCATACATTAGAAATCCCATGTTACATCATACAGCTCACTTTCTTTGATGAATAAAGTTAAAAATTCCTTGTTTTGGTAACTGACGTTACATCCATCATTGTCAAACTAATTAAAAGTTTTTATCAAATTCTGTATAGCAACCAGCTTTTTTTTTCTATCGTGTGGTTAAAGACTTCTCTGGTAACTGCATACATATAAAAGATTGTTGTTTAGAGTACTAGTAAAGTGGATATACAGAGAGTAAGTTATGTGACAATACACTCTTTTTACCATTGAGTTATAGGCATATTTTGGCAGCCATTTTGAAAATCAAAATGGCCGCTTTTATTGAAAAATATAATGATTCTTAAAACTTCAACTCAAGTATTGTCTCAAAAGGTATGGTGTTTGAAACAAATATCATTTTGAATTTTTGGCACCTGTGTCCTATATACCGTGGAATTGCCCCTATGATTCTTTCCCTGTTTTCTTGAGAGATACGCCTGTATCTAACTCACGCTGCCATGACTGGACATAAGAAAGTGAAGTGAATCTATGGTACTGGTGCAAGCATGGCATGTATAGTTCTTATAACATGTATGGAAGAAGAGGGGCGTTACAGAACAACAAACTTCAGTTATTCAGGGTCAAAGATACCTTTAGTATATACTTAACAGTGTGTGGATGAAACAAAAATTCACATTTAAATACGTATAAATCACGGTTCTCACCTTTTCAAAATAGAAATAACATTACGCCAATTTGAATGAACATGTTTGGAATTTGACTGCCCATACGCGAAATTGAATGACTTAAATACCATTTTCCGCCAGTGCTGGCGAATTTGAATGACTGAAGAGCACGTGCCAATTTGAATGCCCGTTTTACGAATTCGAAAGGCACATGTGCGAACTTCATTGACCGAAATGCTAAATTGAACGAACAAGTTGCAATTTTGAATGACAGAATGTGCAGTGACGAGGACTTTCGCTAAATTGAATGAACCTTTTATCAAATGGACTGACAAAAGTGCGAAATTGGCCGGGAAAACCTATAATGCAACTACTTTCGCTATTTCAGGGAAATTCAGACATACCCCTTTGACAAGAAAAATATCAAACACATTATGACAAATGTGCAGCTATTTGCGAAATCATATTCTTCAATAAACAAACACTTCTTCCGCCACGTGCTAGATGTACTTTTTTTCAAATTTTTAACAGTCTTCTAAAATTGTCTCGTCATCTGTTGGTGTGTAAAGAAATAGAGTCTTGAGAAAAATGTGGAGGAAGAAATGAAGTAAAATGTGGATTTGCCTTCAATGTTTTAAGTTTAGAAGTTAATTGAGGACAAAATTTTTGTAAACTATTAATTAAAGGATTCAGTTTTCATATCATCATCCATAGTAAGTTCTGCATCGTAATTTCAAACAATAAATATAATGATACATTTCTTCTTTTTTTTTAATTGTCATATCGTGTTATATTCCATATAGTGGAGCGGCATAGCTTGAAAAATTAGAGGAATTGTGTATTTTATGATAAAAGCACCAAATTTCGCACACATGTTGACAATGACATTTGAAATAAATTCAGATATTGGGCCATTGTAAATAGCGCCCTCAGCGGCCATGGCAGCCATTTTTTAAAATGACCGCCATAAATGCCATTTTTCGTAAAAATTTACAAATTTCAGAAGAAAAAATCGATAAGATTTTGCAAACGAATGGGAAATAACATTTAAAATAGATTTAGAAATTTAGCCACAGCAATTTGCGCCCTCAACGGCCATGGCAGCCATTTTCAAAATGACCGCCATAAATGCCATTTTTCGCAAAAAAAAATTAAAAATTTCAGAAGGGAAAACCAGTAAGATTTCGCAAACGAGTGGAAAATAACATTCAAAATAAGTTCAGATATTTGGCCATCGTAAATAGCGCCCTCAACGGCCATAGCAGCCATTTTTTTCAAAATGGCCGCCATAAGTGCCATTTTTTGTAAAAGTTTACAAATTTCAGAAGGGAAAATCAATGAGATTTTGCAAATGTGTCGGAAATAGCATTAAAAATAAATTCAGATAATGGGCCATGGCAAATTGCGCCCTCAACGGCCATGGCAGCCATTTTTTTTCAAAATGGCCACCATAAATGCCAGTTTTCAAGTTGACAATTACACCAATGATGAATGCATATTTTAGGTGGCAAACATGAAAAATTTCCGAAAAAGAGTAATATGAATATCCAGGGATAATGGTGCCATGTATCAACTTTGACAGTTACACCATATCATTGAATATATGGGACTATATGACGTGTATCTATTCTAAAATGTAACTTCCTAAACATTCTTAAGACATTCTTAATGGCCTTTCATTTTACGAAAAAAGTTAATTTACTTTATGCTATGCTTCCATAAAAACACATACATTTGATATCCATACTGTTAGCCGTCACATGCAAAATACTGCAATTAGAACTAAACTGAAATCATAAATTTAGAACTAACCCATGAATGAAACCTTTTTTTTTTTAATTTAAATTTCTTTGAACACCAGATTGCATTAGATATAATTGCTCTTTAGCAGTGTGTGGAAGCCATTTTGACAAAGAGCTGCCATAGCCGTTGGGGACGATGTTTAAATGGTGGCTCAATATCTTTATTTCAAATTCAAATTCAAATTCAAACTTGAATTTATTTGAATGTCTTTTGTCAATTTGCACAAGAAATTGTATTGTCTTCTGGCATTATCATATTTTCAAGAAATAAATGGCTGCCATGGTCGTTGATGGTGCCATTTGTAATGGCCTCATATATTATTTTCTTTTGAATATAATTTTCAACATATAGACAAATTTCATTGCTTTTCTCTCTGAAATTAGCAAATCTTTCAAAAAAAAAAAACCGAATATAAAAAAGAAGCAGACATCCATGGCGGTCAGCATGGCCCTTGAGGGCGCCTTCTAAGAAGACCTTATACTTAAATTTATTTTTGAGCAGAATTTTCAACTTGTTTGCAAAGTCTTATTGACTTCTCCTTCTGACATCAGCAAATTTTTGGAAAAAAAAAGTTGGGGGGGGGGGGGCATCCATGGCAGCTGTTTGAAACTTGGCTGCTATGGCTGTTGAGGGTGCACTTTTGGATGGCCTATTATCAAATTCAGTAATTTTCCACCTTTGTGGAAATTCTGATTGACGTCTGCAACACTTTACGAAAAAAAGACACTCATGGTGGCCATTTTGAAAAATGGCTGGAATGGCCATTGAGGGGGCAATTTGCAATGGCCCAATAAGTTTACTTTTGAATGTAATTTCCTACCTGTTTGCAAAATCTCGTTGGCTTTCCTTTCTGATTTTAGTCAATCTTTTCGAAAATATAGCAGTTATGGCGGCCATTTTGAAAAATGGCTGCCATGACCGTTGAGGGCGCAATTTCCGATGGCCCAATATCGAGATTTATTTTAAATGTCATTTCCCATTGATAACCAAAGTTTCATTGACTTTTCCTTTTGAAATTAGCATTTTTCTTATTGAAAAAGTGGCACTTATGGTGCCCATTTAAAAAAAAAAATGGCTGCCATAGCCATTGAGGGCGCAATTTTCAATTGCCCAATATCTGGATTTATTTTGGATGTAATTTCACGCTTGTTTGCACAAAAAAAAGAAAAAATTGGCTTTCCCTTCTGAAATTTGCATTTTTTAACAAAAAATGGCTTTTATGGCGGCCATTTTGAAAAAATGGCTACCATGGCCGTTGAGGGCGCAATTTCCGACGGCCCAATATCTAGATGTATTTTGAATGTAATTAACATTTATGGGCAAAATTTTTCCCTTCTGAAATTTGCAAAATCATCGAAGAAGTGGCACATTAGACAGCCATTTTTAAAAATGGCTGTCATGGACGTTGAGGGCGCAATTAACAATGGCAAAATATTTAAATTCATTTTGAATGTAATTTCCCACTTGTTTGCAAAATCTTAATTGCTTTCCCTTCTGAAGTTAGCAAATGTTTTGAAAAAATGACATTTATGGCGGCCATTTTGAAAAATGGCTGCCATGGGCGTTGAGGGCGCTATTTCCGATGGCTCGATATCTAGATTTATTTTGAATGTAATTTCCCATTTGTAACCAAACTCTTGTTTACTTTTCTCTCCTAAAATTAGCAAATTTTACGAAAACATGGCATTTATGGCAGCCATTTTGAAAAATGCTGCCATGGACGTTGAGGGCGCTATTTACGATGGCCCAATATCTAAATTTAATCTTAACGTGATTGTCAACTTGTGTACGAAATTTGGTGCTTTTATCACAAAATGCACAATTGTTCGGCTATGCCGCTCCACTAATAGGCCTAACTGTTTACATTATTCATGTTTATAGTAACTTATTTGACCGAAAACATCTTTCGCCTTAAAAAAGTAGATTAGCAGCAGCATGGTAGATGGTTAGCAAAACAACAGAACATGCAGTTTTCCAGGAACAAACTGACAGATTACCAACTGGGGCGAACAGATGAAGGGTTAGTCGAGAATAAACACATTGTCAAGTCACTTCATAGAGCATGCAGTGATGTTCTATTCTTGGCACTTTTCTTCACTTTAATGGTCTGAATGCTCTGTTGCGTGAGATGAAAGGTTTCTATATGATGTGTTACCCGAAACTCCGTTGAGCAAGTTCTACTTTTTTTTTTCTTTTTTTTTACGACACATCTATTTCACCATATTGGATACAGTTCTTACAACCAACTCTAAAGCGTCGGAGGAGCGTATTCTATTTGCACTGTTCTGCATCACTAAACATGTTGCAAAATGAAACTTGCTCAAGAAAGTGATATGCAAAGGGGAAGGCAAAATCAGCAGGTTATCACTTACAAAAAAAAAAACCTTAAATATAAGGTAATGTTGAAGTAAATACAAATACATCAAAATCGAGGTCGAGATACAGGCTAACTCTTACCGCATGAGGAGAGTGAGGCGATTAGGATGCAGGTCAGGAAGAAAACGAGAGGCTGTTTTGAAGCCATGTTTGAAGACGATAGTTTCTCTTGATGAGCTTTCACTATCATCTGTTACAGGCTCTCCTACCTTATGTTCTTCCACTTGCGTGGGAATCGCGAATGATGGTAGGAGAGAATGCGCTAAATGTATTATAGGTTGATGAGTCCATGTACCTCTATTCGCTTGTATGCTATTTTGGCGTTGACTTTGAACCATGTTTCCATGTGAAATTGATCAGTCTTTAAGTTTTGTTGTTGCTTTTTAAATCTGTTGTATAGGAAGTAATTGCAACCAGCATAATTTGTCTCGCTCCCAGGTTTGCGGATTTGGTCTCTCATATTTCGAGGAGACGCCGAAAGGGGGGCGCCTAGCTTACTCTCGAAACTTTGAAGATGTCTGCTGCAGAGCAAAAGTGCCTTTCTCTGCCTTTCGTCGGTGATAGACGTGGTGGACTACTTTATTAGCGACCTATTTTACTGCATGGACTTTTAACATAATGTAACAGACACACCGACGACACACACACACACGCACACACACACACACACACACACACACACACACTCAAACAATCAAGCGAAAAGTCAATAGATTACTAAAAAAAAAAAAAAAGGAAAAATGCTCGAAAAAAACGTGCCCGGAACCGCTTGAAAAAGAAAAAAAATGTTGATGCGGCGCGACCACATTTTAAAAAGACCATCTGTTGGTGGCTCGACCGCCAGCTAAAAAGGCAAATTGAATCTGCATAATTTCCTATCTTTTCAGGCTACTTGAACTTTTGTTCTTCGGGCTCCTACAATTTCAGATTCAACGATTTTTTGGGGAAAACATTAATGCCGAACTCCGATATAGATGAAACACCAGGTACGAAATATTTTGTGTTTACACCATGTTCCTAGCGGGACGGTAGCCCCGTTTGCCTGAAACGTATAGAGTGTTGTGGGTAGAGAGGATATTCTCCTGCCCCCCCCCCCCCCCCCCCCCCCTCGGGCAAGTATTCTAGTCTTGTTTGTTCCAGCCCTCGCTCCGGACCGGTGAACACGTAGCAGACATCTTAGGCTAGACTACACAATATTTTCCGTTGCGTCCAACCTCCAAGTTTTGTTACGGGCTCTTATGTACTGTCACGCTTAGTTGCGTTCACCCCATTTTTATTGCGACCTAACGGGATTTCTCATTAGCACCGAGACTGCCGTGGCATTTTTTTTTTTTTGACAGTTTAAAAATCTGACACGGCATCCACGTAAATCACGGCTTGTCACGTTTGTCCATTGCGTCCCACCGCGTTGTCTCACGTCCATCGTATTCCTGTTTTGTCCATGGTGACCTGAATCGGGACTGCCTTGGTCGCCGGGAACATAATGTATGAACGCATCATAAGACAAGAAAGATATAGCGGGACAGAATTAGTAACAATATCATGTCCTGGCGTACTTATTGGGTAGGATTCGAACCAGGGACCTTTTTATGTGTGTGTGTGTGTGTGTGTGTGTGTGTAAAATCCATGGACTTACCCTCCTTACCTTGCATGTTACTGCCACAGTTCGTTTATTTGTTTGTTTTTGTTTGTTTGTTTATTTGTTTGTTTGTTTGTTTGTTGGTAGCTTGGTTGGTTGGTTGGTAGGTAGGTAGGTTGGTTGGTTGGTTGTTGGTTGGTTGGTTGATTGGTTGGTTTAAGTTCACATAGCATATTTACGTTACTGCTTGAAGAGTCGATGAGAGTTCGCTTTTTCCAAAGATCCGGGGTATGGCGTACAGTCCGCCGGATGTCACTGGTCCCACGAAGAAACAATATACAGTGGTGCTGGTGCTTACTCAGTGAAGTCCTGATAGCGTGACCTTCATGCCTCTGAAATGATTGACTTAGAGTATGCTTCTTCACATTGCTAATATATATTTTACAGACTGAAGTATCAAACAAACACTTCATCTCGTTGTTGTGTCCAGGATACACCTTGAGTTAACTGGGACATCGTGATCAAGAGCAGAAGAAAAAAATGCGAGAGATTGCAGTGCCAACTGAATTCCTTTAATGGCTGTACAAGAGGAACATTGAAGTATTGTATGACCAAAGAGACCCAAAGTTATCTTTTTTATGTCCACATAATTTACAGTAAGGTTGGCTCTGTTCGTGAATCTTTGTCTTCAATTGAATGTCCAAAATTAGCTAAAATCACTCTGCTCACTTCCCCAACCTGAAATAGCAGATTTACAGATATAATGTAGGAGCGCCAGAACAGATTGAGATATTTGAGATCAAAGTTGCAGAAAACAAATAAAGCAATTAAAAGAAAAGCGATAATGTTACAAGCAGCTTTAAAAAAAAATCATTTTATGAAAAGAGTGCAGCATCATTGAAAAGATTTTATATTTCTCAATTTCGATGCTGAACTTTGATTACTTAAAAAAACAAGGTGAGATGGCGTTTATCTTTTTTTTTTCAGTTAAAATTTTTAATGATATAATTGTTCCAGATAATTTAGAACTGAGAGATGAATAAAGAAGGCTACGATCGCCCATAACCATAAGTAATAATAATGAAAATATAATAAGGTCTTAATTTTATCCATGGTAGACTCTTAAATAGTGTTGTCAATGCTCTACAAGAGGGCCCTGCAGTCATTATCCTAGCGTTGCCAGGTACCCATTTATGCACCTGGGTCAAGAGGGACGTGGTGATATGGATAAAAGCATCTTGTCCAAGGACGTAAACACTTGGCTGGAATCAAACTCAGGTCCTTCGTTTGGGAGTCAACACTAATTTCTTAAATGCCCCGATTGCCATTTCATTTTCCTACGATTCGTCAATAATATGACAATGCATATTTTGACTTCCAGTGAAAGACTTTCCTATCACCACAGTTTTTGTAGTCTAAGTGGAATCCATAGTCATAAACCTATGCATGATAAATACCATGTACAATGATGATAATGATATCAACTTAAAGGCATATTGTGTAAAACATTCGTTGCAAAAAGCTTCCGGGCCCTGTTTTATGAAGATTTAAAATAGAGTACATGTATACAGTTGATTTTAATGGTAAGGAAATTTGAAATCAATTTTATCTTTTGATAAAATGAGGCCCTGATATACTTGATGATAATATACACATTTAAATCTAAAAAAAAAAAAAATGTGCCTTCATTTTGATTATAACGAATGCTATGCAGTTAGGGATTTCCTGACTTCTCAATAATGGTAGATGACTCCACCGATTGGGAGCTGCACAGGCAAATGCTCAGTCTCCGAATATGTTTCATCATGGTAGATTCTGCCCACTGAAGATTACCAAGAGATTCAAGGAGAGAGGAAGAGAAGAATGACAGGGAATGGAAAAGATGCTTCGACTTAAGAGATAAATACACGGATTACAGCTAAGCCTCGCAAACAGCATTCCACTAAGTTATAAAGCGAAAAATACGCAGATCATACAGTCAAACCTCTCAAATAAATTATCAGTCTTTACCATGAAACCTAATTATCTTTAAATAATCAAAAAAAAAAAGCAAACAAAACATGCTGTTCTGCTGACTCTATTATATATCTTCGGCTGTTTATACCGAACTGCAAACTGTTACCCCCAACCCCATATTTTTTTTTTGTGTGTGTGTGTGTGTGTGTGTGTGTTTCCTTGATATTTATCAATTTCATTCCAATCTAATCATTCATCAATCAAACCATTCTTGGTGTAACATGAACAAAAACGGTACAAATGCAGTTCAAAATACAAACAAATCAATTTACAATTTGTCCTGCAAATAATCTCTCTTCAACGAAACTGATAACTGGATTATAAATCAACCCTACCGACAATTCTTCATGAGAAAGTATTGACAGGTACCAAACCTATATCCCTTGAATATATTGAATCATGTAACTCATTCTCACTTACAAAGGCATATACCAAAAATAAAAGTACATTATATAAATTGTAGAATGAAATGATTCTTTAAAAAAGAATACCCAACCCTTCCCCTCCCAACCAAAACAAATTTACATAATCCTAAATATTAAATCCTATCAATATCTTTCATAAAATAAAACTATTTATAACTGTCCTTCTTCAAATCAAATCACCATCCCACCAACCCCCGATTCACCAAAACCAAAAGCACACCCACCCCAACAGCCATCAATCCAATACACACGCACACACACACGCACACACATACACACCCGAACCGATACCACCTTCCTTCCTGATGAGACGACTTCCAAATGTTACATAAAACATAATGCACCGTATGCATATAAAGCAGCATCCGCCCGAACGCAAGCACCCGCTCCGAATATACACTCAGCAAAAAAAGAAAGTAAACACTTTTTCAAGTTTATATTTCTCATAGAAAATTTGGTTAAAAGTTAATGTATAATATACCATATTGGAGGTTATTTAATTTGCTATCAGCCTAGTAGGTCAATAAAATGGACAATTTTACGCATGAGTAAACACCTTTGTTTTTCTCTTCCAAGGCACAAAAAGCAAAAATTGCAAAAATGAACAAGTTGTCATTCATACGCAAGTGCTCCTCCATATAACAAAAAGAACAAAAAACAAATTTAACACAATTAGATACGTGAATTGAGTTGCAAAAATGCACCTTAGATCTCTATGATATCTTTGAAGCCCAAAATATCAATAAATGCCAAAAATAAGGGAGAAAAATTAAGAATCTTGGGTCAAGCCCAAATTCAAATGAAATAAGAGACAAAACAATACTACAAAAATGGTAGAAATTTCAATTTGTTTTCAAATTAGGAGAGTTGTAAATAATGTTTGGTTCTTAAATTTATCTCATGAATGCTTGACTTACTAAATAAAAAGAGTGAAATAAAGAAATTCTGTTTATTCAATCATCTGCATGAAATTATTCCCTATGTCGTTTGAAGTTTAAGCTGACAGAAAATTCTTATTTTCCCCCTTTAGTTTTTCATTTTGTTTTTGTTTGAGGTTACAAAGACATAAAGAGAACAAAAAACTTGTTTATGTTATTTCATTAATGTCCCTTATTGTGTTAAAGTGGCTTTTTGTTGTCATTGTTATCTTGAAGGGCATTGCCAAATGAAAGACAACTTGTCAAATTTTGCCATTTTTACTTTTGTGTCTTGGCGGGCAAAAAAATAATGTGTTCACTCATGAGTATAATTTTCTTTTGTATTAACCTACTAACTTGATAGCCAATTAAATCACCTTTAATATGGTATATACACATTGATTTTCAACATGATCTTCTATGAAAAATACGATCTCGGAAAAGTGTTTACTTTCTTTTTTTTTCTTTTTTTTTTTTTTGCTGAATGTAATCCTTCAAACAAACTCAACAAACTCATCAAACTCAAACTGTTGATAAAATCTTTATAACCTTTATGTCAGCAACAGCTTACCCTACCCCGCGCGCGGCCAGTAACACATTATATTACCTTCATCAATGATAAATACAAAAGAAAAAAATGCTTACGCCCTTGTTTCGGAAACATTTTGTTTGTTTGCTTGTTTGTTTGGTTGGTTGGTTGGTTGGTTTTATTTCTGCATTTTTCATCATTTCGATTCAAAGTAACATCATGATTTTTTTTTTACTTTTCAATACAAAATAACATCATCAATAACATTTTCAGCATTGCGAACAAAGGAAAATACACTACTATAAAGTACAAGTTATTGTCAGCGATGATAATAAAGGACGTCATTTAATAGGGAAAGTTTATAAGGTGACAAATGCATCAGACCACATATCGTAAGCGTGTGCTTGAAATGATAGTGACCTGAGGAAGTGGCAGTGGAAAAAAAATCGAAAAAGAGTAGGAGTCTGATATTGTGCAAGGTGCATCGTGCTAAGTGCGGAAGTGCGGACAACTGCGAATAAAAAGGATTCAGAAATTAGGTGCATTAAAACCATAATGCAAATGAGACACTTGAAACAAGTTCCGATGTCAGACACAGTTTCAATTGAATTGGTATACCTGGACAATAAATACTTTTTGATGGTTGCTTTGAAGGAATAGAGTGCTGTTCGTGATTTAAGTGTGACTGGTAATGAGTTCCATACGTCAGGACCATGATGTATAATTGATTTATGCGCTTACAAAGATCTATATAAGATTATTTAGATGAAAGTTCCCATTTCAGCAAATGTGGTCCCAAATTTTTTCTTTTTATAGCAATTTCTTTTTCTTCATCCCGAAATCTTATTATTCTCTTATAAATTTCCTCAAAAGTAGGAATTTCCCCCTCCGACCTAGATCTAAAAATGATATATTTCAAAATGAAAATTATTGCATTATAAAGTTTCATTTTGGGGTCCCTTCCCATAACACCAAAATGAACATCTTTCCACTCTATATTTCGAAGATCTGTCATCTCAAGCCTATCTATCACTTTCTGCCACAAATTCGTAACATACACACAATCCCCAAATAAATGTTTATATGTTTCTACCGTATGCTCACCAAAAAAAAAAAAAAAAAAAAAACAATTAAACAAACAAACACCGGTTAATTTCAACGAAACCAAAAAGATTAAACAGATTTTCCTTTGTATAAACAACTCCATGTAATAATTTATACTGAAATTCCCTGAATTTTGTTATTCTTGGTCTTTGAAATATATGTGTCATTTCCTTTTTCGAACCCAAACAAAAAGTAATAACATATAGAGTGTGTGGCAAGAATTATGTTTGTAAGTTTTGATGAATTCTCTTCACAAAATATACATGATGGACACACATGCAGTGCATGGGTCTGCAAAGGTAGCCTAGTAATGTACTGGAATTTACGGTGAGCCCCGAAGCAAATTCAATTCAAAATCTAACGGTCAATAAAAATGTACTAAATGTTACCTTCCACGTTCAATACTTTATGCGAGTTTCAAAATCTAACGGTCAATAAAAATGTACTAAATGTTACCTTCCACGTTCAATACTTTATGCGAGTTTCTAAAATGATACTCTCTTCAACATACCACTGTATTTACACAAATCTTCATTTAAGGCATGCAAATGGGATTCCCTACGTTTAATAAATAATTCAAACTTGTCATTCTGAGGCAGCCCTCTATAATCCTGATAACATAACCCTTTTAATACGATCATTACCATTCCATAATAAATTCAAAACAAATTTTATTAATATCTGCCACTACCCATTTTGGAACCTCTAATGATGAAGAAACATAATATAATTTAGAAAAAGTATATGTTTTAAACTAATATATTTTTCCCATTACAGTTAAATATCTTTGTCTCCACCATCCCAAAAGTCTTTTAATTTTACTCAATATCTTTATGATTCAATTCTTCTCTGACCTTAATGTCCAATGCAAAATACACTCTTAAAATCTTTATTGCAGTTACAACATTTCCCATGGGTAATCTTTCAGATCCTCCCTTTTCTTCCCTATCGTCATTACCTTTGTTTTATCAATATTTACCTTCAGACCACTTAATTCATCAAAATCCGTAACAATTTCCTGTATTCTAATAATTGATGACCTATGTCAAACAAATAAAGTCATGTCATCAGCATAATATAAAACTCGCCGAACCTCAAAATTATCAAACTGAATTCCTCTAATCCCATTATCCCTTCTTACCGCCTGCGCCAAAATTTCCATTTCCAACAAAAACAAATACATGTATGGTAATAATAACACACACACACACACACACACACACACACACAAACGAGACATACGACCGGGCTATACGCATTAAATGGATGGTATTTAGTATTTCGGAAAATGTGGAGTCATTGTGCGCTTAACTTTTTAAGATACGAAGAAACCGCTTATGAACAATACAGAGCACACCATTTTATGTGGAATTCAAAGTTTGTTACACGAAAATCGGTTTTGGAATGGCCGATCGAGACATCCAAAAACAAGGTAAAACAGAGCGATCCTAACAAAAAGTGGGTCCCACTTTATATTTGGATAGCTCTGTTTCGGATATCATTTCAAAACCAATTTTCATCAAATAAAAGTTGAATACCTTTTGAAATTACATCTTCTTTCATATTTCATCTAAGGTTTTTCATTATGTCATCTTCAAATGTTAAAACCCTGAAATTTAATAGGTCTCAACCAAAACTATACAATCCCTTTAACTTAATTGTATGAATCTAAACCTGTAGATACTATACAATCCCTTTAACTTAATTGTATGAATCTAAACCTGTAGATACCTAAGAATCCTTTGATGGCTCACGTAGTATATACAAGCATGCTTTTCAATGGACCTGTCAATTCTTTTTTCTCTCTCTCTCTCTCTTTAAGCATAACTCTGTATTATGCCGGTTTGCATTATATCATTTTTAACCATTATCTATCATGTAAAGTTGAGTTCAT
This sequence comes from Diadema setosum, assembly GCA_033980235.1. NCBI lineage: Eukaryota > Metazoa > Echinodermata > Echinoidea > Diadematoida > Diadematidae > Diadema > Diadema setosum. Next base: position 19,020,198 of record CM067071.1, read on the forward strand.
GCCTATGTCATATATCCTGGTTTATTCTGTGTTATGTTTTGCTGGAAATGCAGCAGTAGTAATCACTGGTAACAGTAGTATTGATATTATAGGTGTAGTAGCAGTAGCAGTTCTGTACTACGAATGTTCGCCCTAAAGCAGTAGACTGTACGGTATAGTATCATAAGTGTATAGTAGAAGTAGTATAGTAGTAGTATAGTATATAGTGAAAGCAGTCATAGGCTAATAGACCCTACTCTGTCACATTTTATGTTAACCCATTACCATCTGAAACGTCCGAAACCTCCCCTCCATTTTTTATGCTTTACCATTTTTTTTTTGCTTTCATATATAGAATTTTATAGTAGATTATGTAATTTGAAAGAGGTCAAAGGTCAACGAAAGTTTGTCAGAATTATTTCTGTGACTCACAATTCTCCTGGTAAAGTATCTATCGGCTTTCAAATAAACATGACTTCATAATAGACAAAAGGTATTACATGCAGTAATCTATTTTGCTTCGTTCGGAAAGTGAAATGAGATCAACATTCGGCTGTGCCTTTCAGGGAACCATGAGACATCATGAAGCAGTCAAAAGGGTTAAGGTTGCAGCTGGGGGTGGACATATAGATACACTTCGCGAGGGAAAATTATGACAGAAAGATGATAATAATGAAGTATACCTATGTAGAACTTATCAAATATTGCGTCTGAAGTGGATTAACGATTTATTTGTTTCCTCTTTTTTTCATTTCATTTCTTTTTTCTTTATATCTTTTTTTTTTTTTGGGGGGGGGGGGTTGTGGGAAATCGAAATACTAATAATGGCAGCCTGTTTGTCCCTGTCATATCACAATGGTTCTTCTCTGTAAAATACAGTAATAGGTCTACAGTACGTACATCTTGATACTGTAGTGCGTGAGGACAGCAAGCTGTTTCACATATTTGGCCCAAAAAAAAAAAGAGGAAAAAAAATAACGATATACGACATGTTTGAGACGAACTGTGTTGAGTGTTTACTTTCCTTCTTCATCAGCTGTAAGGTTTCATTTGGATGAATAGCTCAAATGTAGAACAAGCATTTGGAAATTTGACCATATAGGATAGATGGCTTAATATTGTTTCAAGAGAGCAAGTATATTGAAATTTTACCATATTTTCACTTGACATTTGACCCTTCCCCTTCGACACCATGACCCCAAATTCTTCATTTATCACTAAATGGTGACACCCATTTCCATGATAATAATTTGAGCTACAATGTATTTTCAAAATGATGGAAATTTTTCACTTTTTAACATAATTTACGTCTCTGTACACAATCTTTGGGAATCTCATGATCAGACAGAACTACATATCTTTTAAACAGCTCTAAAAATTTCTCTAAATATGTGGCAATGAGCACATATTTTGAGTTAGATAAAACATAAAAGTTTCCTTTTGTTACAGAACACAATATCCCAATTTAAGTTATGTGAATCACTCTTTGTAAAACAGCAGTCGTTTAAACTTTAAACGTGAATATCTCGAAATCGCTTCAAACGATCGAGATACTTAGTTTGCTAGATCACGGCCACTACCCCCCCCCCTAAAAAAAAACAAACAAAACAACAACAACAACAACAAACAAACAAACAAACAAAAACAAAACAAAACTGGGACAGCCGCCTAGGGTTGTAGTATCAGTGGGGGTTTTAGCCATTTTAGGAGGAGGAGAGGAGAAGAAGGAAAGAGGATGATATAAGGAAGAAGTTATAATTAAAAAAAGAAGATTAAGCCTGGGGAGGGAGAAGAATTCAGTGGGAGAAAGCTCACCGTGTTACAGACACTGACAGTTAGCATGATAAACATGATTATCCTCAGCAGCAACCTGCTATCCCATGCAACCGATCGGATACGAGTACAACATTTAATATTGTAAGCATGTGTAGGTCCATGTTGTAAGTAACAAACCATGGTCAACAGAGGGCGTCTTCCCCGAGTACGGTATATTGAAAATGCAACTCGGTACGGTCGTAATGTACGTACATGTACGTACAGTACGTACGTAAACGTGTACGTGTGGCAAGACGGAAACATTTACAGCGAAAAGGAGACGATCTAACTCCACTCCCGATTTTCCTTTTGTTGCTAACTTTATTTTTTGCAGTATTGTACAGTAAACACGTGAGTATGGATGTTGTGTTCATATACGGTATATTTTCTAATGATCGCCAAGCCACAAAGTGTAATGCAATCGCCCCAAAAGTTGGTGTCAACACGTTGGAGGTGACGCAGCAGACAATAGCTTAGAACGTTCATTCAGCGCGCAGGTAGTGCTACAGCTTGTACCTGCGTGTACGAAATCACACTTCTTCATAGCCTAAGGTAACACATTCAATTCACAGAGATCTATTACTAGACTATTAATAATTTGCTTTCCATATTGTGCCATGTAGGACATTTTGGTTTAGGTTTCGGTCTACCCACCCACACCCAGCCAGTTCTCAGCTGCTGAACCCGTCGCGTTTTAGTTCTGTATGACTGAGCACATTCGCCGGCACTGTGGTGTACGACTGGCAGCACACTGCTGAGCTGAGTATAATTGATGTGGCTGGCTGCTGGGAGCTGCGAGAAGTGAACAAACACAGACCGTCGGCGACAGTATGTACAGTGTCTTACTGGCAATGTTACGCAAGCCGCGGCTGTTCAAAGTGCTGTCAGCTGTGCACATGTACAATACATACTCTGTCTATACAGTACGTGGCCGGTGGGATCGAGTGGGACGTAGGCCCTACAGCGACATTATCGTCGTCATGCCACAAGTTGGCCAATGGCTCATCCAGTAGAAATCCCCAAAAGTAGACCAACTCAGTTGCAGTAGACTTTTAGCGTATAGATTCTAGAGAGTCAGAAAAATCTAGGCATACGGTACTGTAGTTTCCTTTGCTGTGCCCTGTGGGACAAGTACTAAACATGAAAAACAAAAAAACAAACAAGCAGGCAAAGAGAGAGAGAGAGAGAGGAAAAACAAATTAAAAAGTCTTTGGAATTCATTAATATCAGCCTACTGTGCATCAATCCTCGTTTCACCTAACTGTTAACATTAGTTATTAAAGTTAGTACTAACGTTAGTAGTAGTTTATTAGTAACTTGTACACGTAGGTCCTACAGGATCTTGAGAAATGTGACTGTTGCAGAGGAACTCTGTGCAGAGCAGCTACATGTACCTAGGCCATAGGCCTAACGTTACATGTATTTTAGTTGCAGCAATTACCATGATTACGGGATGTTTCATTCGTTGATGAAAAGGCACAAGGCCCAATTACTGAATCAGGTTATGAGAGTAGGAACCTACTTTTACTTCCCTTATGTGCCATGGTGGAAACCCCCTGTGTGCCACATTATTCTGAGACGCCAACGTAGTCATGCTTTCAGAAAACATTCTGTTTTTCAAATCTGTGTACCCGTAACTTCTATAGGGCCTACTGTAGATCAGACATGTAGTGAGCACAGTTGTAGAGAAAATGCCAAGTTTTGCTTTCATGACGATTGTAAGACAAAACGATGACTTTTTCTTTTGAAATGACAAGTAGCTACATTCATTGTAAAAGCATGACTTGCACACGTGCACACACATCAGTGGCAGAAACTTAGAATTTACGGGCAAATCTAATACTAGTAGTAATAGGGATCAGCGCTTGATAGTCAATTACTACATAAAGTGCAAGCTATATATGGGTCAATCCACGTCAAATCAACCAATGCTGTTAACCCGACCCCCTTCAATTTTCTTTAAACTCGCAACAAATGTGCCGCCAAGTGTCTGACGGAAGATTCTGAAATATTTTGCCCCAAGGTCAAATGGTTGCTAAGATACGGCCTCCCTTAGCAACCAATGCATGGCCGAATAACCGAGTTTAAATAAAATTTGCTATTTTTGATTGACTGCTGCAGCCAGGTTAGATGAGATACATTGCTCATTTTCTGTAAATTGGAAGAACTTTATGACCTTAACATGTACAATATATTATGGTGCGGATCTGACGATCCGTTATTGCGCAAGAGGTCACCGAAAATGGTGTTAAGCGTCAAAGTTAATGTTTTCGGGTGCATGTTTGGAAGCTGGTAACTTCAAAATTCAATTAGCTGAGATCCCAGTATTATGCATATTTGGAGACTTTCACTTGCTCTACACACCTACCAAAAATCGGCCAAAAAGTATGCGTCGTTTTCTTGTAGTGCGCCCTCAAAGTTGGATTTTTTCAAAAAATCGCCAAGTTCAAGGTCACAAATCACCCCTCGTCCCATCGAGGAGTGACACCAATTTTTGCGTATTGATAGACATTTACCTATATTTTCATTGGTTACCAAAAAACTTTTGTAACCGGAATGTTTAATAGCTGGTTTACGCATTCGAAAATGATCGTAAACACCCCCAAAATCAACGTAAAATGACACCTGGGGTTTACAGCACATTTCCAGTTGTGATAAATAAGAGATGAAGTGCCAAGACACAATGGTATCTTCTGTGATGATAGTCTGTAATTAGTACAAAAAGGATATAATCACAAATTGTTTTGTCCTATTGGCAATGACCTTGAAAATGTAGCTGAAAACCGCAAAAAACAAATCGGTCAATTTTCCGTAGCCATAATGGTGTTAAAGCGTGTTTACATTGACTTTCATTTGTCTGCCATTTCAGTACTCTTGGTGACTTTAAGCTGAAAACTGCTAATCATGTTAAATTTTTATTCTATTTTAAGCTACAAATAATATTTCATTTCATCTTTAGATCTTTTGACCTTGACAATGTTCTGAAAATAGCTGTAAATTCCTTAATATTAGCATATTCCCAACACACAAGATTTAGCCATATTTCAAAACTGATTTTTCTCTCGGGCAGAATGCCTGATCATATTTATATTTACAGTAATTGTAGTCTGTGACCAGTATTTAGAGGATCTGGGATTAATCTATTTGTCTAACATGACAATGACCTTGAAAATACAGCTGAAAAACATAAAATCAATATTGTTCAAATTTCCAAGAAATTATTATAGGGTGTTTGCACCGACTTTGAATAGTACGTCATTTTAATATTAATGATGAGTTATAGCTGATAATTGCAAATCATGTTCCTTTTTTTTTCCATTTTGAGCTACAAATAGTATCAAAAGTCATATCCATATCATTTGACCTTGACAGTATTCTAAACATAGCCACAAATGCCTTGAAATGAGCATATTCATGACACTTGATCTTTACAGCACATTTCCATTTTTTTTTTTTCTACAGACAGAAAGCTGAGTGTGTGAAATTCAAAACCAGAAAATCTAAGTCAATGACATTCATAGGATGGAAGTAGTCTTGAAATTGTTAGTGTTTTGATCATTCTAGGTTTCTGGCTAAAATGTTCATGGAGATAATAATGTGCATCCATTATCTATAGGCCTACAACCTGGATAAATTGGAAACTACTGCATGCGTGTGCATTGATCATTACAGATCCTCAAAGTATCCATTACAGACTACCAATGCTGCAAATATCAACAAGATCAGGCATTCTGTCTGTGAACTAATCAATATTGAAATATATGCTGTAATGCTCATGACTGCGTGTTGTGAAACACATGCTCATTTTAAGGCATTATGACTATTTTTAGAATAATGTCAAGGTCAAATGATATGGATATGACTTTTGATACTATTTGTAGCTCAAAATGGAAAAAAAAAAGGGAACATGATTTGCAATTATCAGCTATAACTCATCATTAATATTAAAATGACGTACTATTCAAAGTCGGTGCAAACACCCTATAATAATTTCTTGGAAAATTTGAACAATACTGATTTTATGTTTTTCAGCTGTATTTTCAAGGTCATTGTCATGTTAGACAAATAGATTAATCCCAGATCCTCTAAATACTGGTCACAGACTACAATTACTGTAAATATAAATATGATCAGGCATTCTGCCCGAGAGAAAAATCAGTTTTGAAATATGGCTAAATCTTGTGTGTTGGGAATATGCTAATATTAAGGAATTTACAGCTATTTTCAGAACATTGTCAAGGTCAAAAGATCTAAAGATGACCTGAAATATTATTTGTAGCTTAAAATAGAATAAAAATGGAACATGATTAGCAGTTTTCAGCTTAAAGTCACATTTGGTGCAAGTTAAAAAAAATTGAAGGGGGTCGGGTTACAAATTGTCTGAAAATTGGTTGATTTGACGTGGATTGACCCATATGTGAAACGAACGGAAGCGCAACAAAAGCTTAATCATGGTAATGCGGCATTTGGCAATTTATCGATCGGTTTGGGCGGGTACAATTGTATGTGGGTTTGAGCAGAATATGCGAAGTTGGCACGCCGTCAACTGAGTAGGACGTGTGAACGTGGCACATAAAGAGTTAATACAGTCTCACAAAGTTAAGTCACTGAGAACGAGCTGATTTAGCTGTAGAACACGCTTCCCATGGACATCTGACCGAGTACAGTGTCTAAGTACTCAGGACTACAGAATGTAGTGTTCAGCACTAACAGGGTTATATGAATTTAGATGAATCGACCTACACAATGTGTGCACGTACAGTGTAACAAATACAATGTACATCCTTAACGAAATGATTACTGTACATGTACCTGCGGCATACGTGTACATAAGGTGGCTGGGGTGACAAGACCTTGCATCTGAAATTTTGGTGGAAATTACTTCTTTGGATCAATGGTCAAATAATAAAAGTGATGTCCTGTCCAAGTCATGACTGTCTTACCCCCAAAAATAAAGCCCCCATGGCATATGTCAAAGGAAAGGCTATCCCGTTCACTACAGTGCTTTGGCCGCCATGTTTTTTGGCTCCTGAACATTTTGACATTTTATAATACAAGGTCTTGTCACTCCAGTGACGATAAGAAGTATATTTGTATATCATTCTGCTACTCTGTACTCTTCTTTTTATTAGGGTAAGGTGAACCAAGCCCAGTGGAAAGATGGAGCAGACTAGGTACAACCTGCGGCGGAAATCAAGGGAAGGACATTTGAATCAGAAGGTCCAGGATCCACCTGTTCCTAAAGGTAGGACTTCACCTATAGATAAATGTACATTGTACATACAGGGGCCTCGGAAGTGGGGGGCTGCAGCCCCCCCCCCCCCCCCCCCCCAAAAAAAAGAAAAAAAATCGGGGAAAAAAATAAAAACATCCATGAATTTCAATTACCAAAGATTCCGCCCTTACATTCTTCCTGTCTAAGCGGGGGGTCTTGACCTTTGACATCAGCTACAACCAATTGATAACCACAAGAGTAACCATAACCCTGTAAAGTCAGAATTTTGAACAGCCAACACACGTAAAGGCATACATTGTAAGTGTGCATTGGAGTGGCAGCCAATTAACATACAGAGTAAGTAGAGCTTTCTAAGTGCTATGCACAGTGTACATCATGTAGATTATTCAGATTCATGTAATTCTTCCGTTGAGATGTTTTCATTGCAACTGATTGACAAATTGCCATACAATTTGTACATCGACGTGAATAAGCACTGGATTGATCAGTGTTCTAGTAGTAGCCATGATAAAAAATCATGGGCATGCTTACAATTGTACTCGAGCAGGATTTGAACCTATGACCTCCTTATCTCCAGACAGGCGTCATCTCCACTAGACCACTGAGTTTTCAACCCGACAGCAAGTGTTGGTTCTAATCTTTATAGCATGCAGCGGGTACTGCGTAATTCAAATTCATGAAATTCTTTTTTCTACGTCGATATAGGGCAATTTGACAATCAGATGCAATCATGTAGATTATCGTGATATTATCACTCTTTTTGTGTGGTCACTGTGATAAGGTGAATGACTTCGTCATTTTGGTTATTTTAGAAACTCAAAGGGACATTGGATAAAGTGTTTTACAGTTGTAGTTGCTTTTTTGTGTGTGTGCGTGAGATTACAAATTTACCCACACCTTGCACAAAAACACTTCTTGTTCAAATTTCATCAACATGATGTTGGTAACCGGTATCTTTGAAGACTGATGACATCATTATAAAGAAAAATCTCTAGATGTACACCTCGCTGTGCCCCAGCACAACAGAGAACTGTCCACAGCAGATACGTGCAGTTTATATGTAAACAATTGATACTTGATGAGCTGTTTGTATCCTATTCATTTCAGATCACCAAAACAGTGTATCGCAGAGCAGACCATCATCACAAGACATGGAAATCACAACGGAAGCGAAGTCCACCATGTCTGTAGAGAAACGAACGTCACGCTCGGCTCTTATCGTACTCACCATTTTTGCCACGTCAGTTGGAGTCATGTCCCTAGTCTACTGGAACTTCCCCGAGATCGAAGAGTGAGTTGCTGTGTGAGGACGAATTCTCATGAGGATGTTCCTCAGTTAAAGTGAAGTCCATGTCATTTTCTTCAAACTTTCCATACCGTAACTTGACCCATCCGAAGCCCAAATATGTAAATAAAACCACAGGTTCATGTGCTTGTTTTTCTTCTACGGGACTTTGAAGAATGACTAATCTGCCGTCCTGTACAATGTACAAAAATGATAGCGTTACAGGATCGAGACCAGGGGCGGATCTAGCTTTTTATAAGGGGGGGGGGGGGGTTGGGGGCGGTATGCGAGGGAGCGTAGCGACCGAGCCCGAGCGAGCGTAGCGAGCGACGGGGGGAGGGTGTGGGAGGGGGGTTTCCCCCCTCCCACAGTAGGGAGAATTTTTGAAAATCTGTGTGTGAAAATGGCATTTTCTTGCATCTAAAACACCACTATTTTTAGTATAGAGGTCATTGCCATAAATAGAAAAAAATAAAATTACAAGTTTAAAAAAAAAGATAAGATAAAAAAAAATGGTCCCCGGATTTTTTTTTTTTTTTTTTTTTTTTTGGGGGGGGGGGGGGTTGCAACCCCCGCCAACCCCCCCTCTAGATCTGCTTCTGAAGACCATGATTGGCAACAAAATCTGCAATGACACACTTAAATCCCCATAATTCTTTCAAAATCCACGTTATTTTCTCCAAATTTGCAAGAATTGCAGAGAAAGGTATCAAAAACGAGGAAAACATTTTATTGTTGGGGTTTACACTCCCATTCTTGAGCGAGCAGCGCCTTCACATGGCAGAGAACACCAAAATCTCTCAAATCCTTCTCATCGACGTTTTCTGTTTAGGGTTGAGCTAAAGGACAAGATTCATATGTAAAAACTTATGCTGTACATTTAAAACCCATGTCATTTTCACGAAACTTGACCAAATTGTAGAAGAAGGCTTACTACGTAGCTCAGCTAGCTCAGCTCTCTCATGTGTGTGCGTCTATGCTCGTTGTTACGTCAAGTGCTGCCAACCTGCGCAGGTACATGTACGATGCGCACAAACTCAACTGAGGAACGTCCTTTAATTAGAACAATAATGATTATGTTTCATAGACAGTACAATGACAATCTTGCCCCCCCCCCCCTTTAATTGACGAAGATCTACTCATAGGTAGATAACGGGCAATTCCACGATAAAGTGGACATGACCATGTGTATTTCGAGTGTATGGAAGTTGAACCCCTAAATGCAGATTTGTATGTATTTGCATCAGGAATGTTTTCTTCACACAATATGAAGCGGCCTCCGAGTCTAAACCAGTTCCTTGTGAACTTGCCAGAACTTGCCAATGAAACTTTGGCACCACCTCGTGGATGGATGGCCCCTTGATGATTTCATAAATCATCAAAATTGGACAGCATGTCCCCAATCACTGCAAACTGTGTTGCATTGCAGCAAGAACACGAGTCTCAGGAATTGGCTCTGATCTGAAAAGAATCAAAAGGATGGAACCCAAATTTGGAATCGGTGTGGAATTAAGACAGTTGGTTATGCTGGATTTCAGATTTACAGCAGGGTGAAGGTATCAAGCATCTTTTCAATTATTATCATTCAAAACAAACAGTATATATGTGTCATTTGTCTGTTGTCTCATAAGCTATCATTATTAGATTAGAACTTTTTGTACCAATTAAAATTATCAAGTACCTTTAAATACATTGTATTGGGGGTATCCCAGTACTCTGTATCAAAATATGAGTTTTGTTGCCTTCTGCAAATTGCTTGCTTCTGGGGCTCACGTCCTTAACAAGTTGAAAATAGTGTACCATGTTTGACATCAACGGAAACACAAAGTGCCTTGCAAAGAAAAATATGGAGTATTCTTCTTCATGTTGTGCTACGGAACATCAAGAGAAGATTGATTACACTACAGTCACCCAATACTGATATTGGTGCACCGTGCACAATTGTTTTCCCCCTACACACTGAGGGCGTGTGGTCAGTCCGGGATATTTGTCTTGCCCCAAGCTGCCATTTGAGAGTCGCACCCTGAGGATGTTTCAGCAGTTAGTGTCTGCTGTATTTTTCATTGTACATCTTAACCCCCTTTTCAGGGTGGTCGACAACTTGAAATTTGAGCATGTTTCAAGCTCTGAATGTGAGAATACTGTTGAAATTTTATGAGTGCAGAGCTTCACATCTTACGCATGTACATGTAGCGCATAATCTTTCGTGACTTATTTCATATTGTACCGCTTATGTTCGATGTTCTGCCTCATGCTTTGTGCACAGATTTTCTGAGTAGTTTGATGTTTCTCATTTTGTTTTTTACATGTTTTCACATGTTTAAAATGGATTTTATTTTGAGCTTGTTGCCAATTCTTGAGGATGTTGAAGAGCATGTTGCTGTCTTTCTGAGGATGTTGCAGCGACATGCTAAAATCCTTTGTGGACCACCCTGCTAGTAGCAATTGAAAGATGGTTAAGTAGTGTCTGCTGTATTTCTCATTGTACTAAAATCCTTTGTGGACCACCCTGCTAGTAGCAATTGAAAGATGGTTAAGTAGTGTCTGCTGTATTTCTCATTGTATGCGTCTTATTACAAGCCTCCTTTTTTTATTTTATTTCTGTATCATGGCCTGATAGAGATGATGTGGAACACATCAAACTGCCAAGGAACATGGATGACGCCAAGGACTTGGGCAAGGTCTTGTCACGGTACAACGAGAGAAACTCTCTATCCGTCATGGGAGCTTTCTTCCTCACATATATATTGTATCCTTTGCCTGGAGATGGGAAGAAGTGCTAGAACATCTTTGATATTGACCCTATTCCCACTATTATGAAGCCAAATTTTTGCTTCAATATTATTGTTGAGGATACTAAAAAGAATATGTTCACCAAAAATAATATTATAAGAAGGCTTGGAGCTTTATTTTATGATTCATAGGCAACTTTTTTTTTTTTTTTGCACAAATCAGCATGAAGTAATTAAAGGACAAGTTCACCTTCATAAACATAAGGATTGAGAGAATGCAACAATATTAGTAGAACACATCAGTGAAAGTTTGAGGAAAATTGGACAATCGATGCAAAAGTTATGAATTTTTTAAATTTTTGTGTTGGAACCGCTGGATGAGGAGACTACTACAGCTTGTGAGTCATATGCGTACAACAGTATAAAGAAAATGTAAAGAAAATTCAACATATTTTCACTTTTTTTCGCACAATAAAAGAGCACTTGACTTGCCTCTTTCTAAAGGCAGGGGGAATAATATTACCCATAACATTTGTCGGTAACGAGTCGGGGGAATGTGTACTTTTTTCAAAAGATGAAATTTTGTGAAATTCTCTTTACATTTTCCTTATATTGTTGTACGCATGTGACATCTAAGTTATTCACACACTGCAGTAGTCTTCTCATCCAGCGGTTACTGCACAAAAATTTCAAAAATTCATAACTTTTGAACGGATTGTCCGATTTTCCTCAAACTTTCAATGATGTGTTCTACTAATATTGCTACATTCTCTCAATCCTTGTGTTTATGAAGGTGAACTTGTCCTTTAATATTAAAATACATAAATTAAAATTTGAAAGATCTAACTATACAGTTTTGTAGATTACATTGGCCTCTACCTTAGTGCAAATTTTCGCGAGGATCGCGCGATCCGCGACCGAGATTTCGGGGGGGGGGGGAGGGCCAAAAAGGTGGTTTCAAGTCCCTCTAAAAATCCGGTGAGATTAGGGTTGAAATAACTTATTTCATGACATTAAAAGTGTGTGAATAAGCAATTAAAGTGTATAGAATTCATGAAATGGATATGAAAACACAGAGCTGCTATGTACAATAGTTTTCAACTTTTTTAACAGCCTGAATTTAACATTAAGACTTCCATTTCAAGTGTAAATTTTGTATGAGAAAATTACTGCAGGTTTTTGGTTGCATTTATTTATTTTAATTCCTTCAAATGTTCCTTTTGTATGATAACATTGACTAAGGTTGTATGGTTTTTTTTTCTTGAAAGGGTTATTTAAATATTTGATGTTACAAATGATAGCGTAAAGACACAGACTTTAGATTGAAAAAAAAAAAAATAATGTTCAAATTTACTGTTTAATAACCACATTCCAATGGCTATGATTTCTGTTAATATCCACTTTGTTTTTATTTCCTGTACCGCAATAGGTGACCTACAATGTATAAACATTGATCCTATGGTGCCTTCTGAGGGATTAGAATGTAAAACAAATTACAAAAAAAAAAAAAAAATATGGTATATGATATGTTTGCAGTGAGTAAATTTTCATGCATTTTGCACAACCCTGTTGTACATTACACTGGCATGAATTAAGAGCAAGCAAATTCTTTAGCTTACATTGCTACTTCAAAATTATTTTGATTCCAAAGAAATTGAGCTCAATTTATCTTTACTTGTCCCAGCGGAACATAAAACAAAACAAAAAAAAAACATCCATGTGCAAAAGTCTCTACTGTTTTTTGGAACAAGACATACACTGTGCATTATGTTCCAACTGTACCTGATTTTTCATTCTAAACATCTTCAGAAACAAGACTAATCATATTGTTCATGACTGTGATACAAGTAACATTTCCTTGACCTTTGACCCTCCAGTCTACAAACGTTTGCCATCCCTGGTTCTATATTCCTGAGTATTCTCTCAGGGTTTCTCTTTCCCTTTCCTTTAGCACTGTTCCTAGTCAGCCTGGTAAGTGTCATGAAAGTTATTGCACAATGAAGTAATCATGTCAAGGAGGTTCTATAGGTGGAGTCATGACAATCTTTAACATTCCCTTTGATCCCATGTTTGATGCTATCACTCACAAATATTGTTGGTATAGTTACGCCAAACTTGATCTGCCCCACAGACTAAGACAGGAAGACAATGGATTCACTGTTGTTGCCTACATTGTATTGACCAACCATTCTCAAAGGAAGATACTAAATGTCTTTTAATGGTAAATTTAAGCCATCCGTGCTTGGATATGATGAGCTGTAGATAGTGGTAAATACATGGGGGATGTGCGAATTTAACTTGTGCAAATACTGCTGAAATAAAACCTAAAACTTACTTGACTGTACATTGTAACATGCCTAGACACTAATCTGACTTATCAATTTGTAGAGAATGTGTACTTGAATAATATGTCATATCAGTTTCATTTGTCAGAAATTATTGGAAAAGTCAGAAAATCAGCTTTCGAGGAGGGTACAATTTCAAACACTTTTACAACGTATAGCTCAAATTTACATATAAATAATACATTAATATTTTTTGGATGGGATTAACTTTTGTAATAATATATGGGTTATCATTAGGTGAAGTTCTATTTCATGTAACTTATAAACAAGCAAAATATGCTCAACATTAATATTATGTTGATGTTGAAAATAAATGTTCAGATTGCGCAGAAAGACGGCGGCATCGAACCCCAATCATGAAAGGCACAAATGAACCTGTTCAATTCTTTTGTGCATCCATAGAAAGCCGACAGCTGTTTGAATAGTGGTCAGTTTGTACTCCATCTCTTGAACTTCCTTGTTTTTTTTTTTTTGGGGGGGGTTTGTATTTATGGACACATTGGCTCGAATTCACGAAGGTGGTACAAATGAAACCATGGTTTAAACCATGGACAAAAACTATGGAGCGCCAAGTGTCACATGGAATATTTCCTTACGAAATCAATCATTTCGTCGATGAAATGATTATTTTGTAACGGAATAACAACATTTTGTAACTCAATGAACATCTCGTCCACGAAATGATAATTTTATTAACGAAACAGTCATTTTGTTGACGAAATGACCAATTTCGTAACGAAATATTCCATGCGACACTTGGCGTTTCATGGTTTTTGTCCATGGTTTAAACCATGGTTTCATTTGTACCACCTTCGTGAATTCGGGCCATAGTGCTACAGTGCAATCCCATTATAATGAACACAGTGTTTACTAGCAAAATTCTGGTGATTTATCACTTGGCCTGCTCCCACTTCATCTAATGGCCATTTAGTCTCAACCCACATGGTCTAATCCTCTCCTGTCTACAACCAGTTTGTCTAGTTTAATACTATTTAGTCCAATTGCCACTTAGCCTCATTACTAGTTCATCTACTTCCACATGGGCTATGCCTATTTGGTCTAATACCCACAATTTATTATGCACAATGGGGAAAATATCCAAGGACACAAATTAGAGTTAGACCATCTGGTCATTAGACGAAACGATAATTAGCCAGACCGGGCATTAGACCAAGTGAAGATTTGACCAAACGCGTACAACTGTATTAGACGAAAGTGATAGTAGGCCAAACAAGTTTTGCGTAGTGGTGTTAGACAAACTGGAAAGTACACCATCTGATATATTAGACCAAGTGGCAATAAACCAAAATTCTCATTACAGCAAAATAAACATTCTGGTCCCCAAATTCATATATGTTGAATACACTACACTGTTTGGTTATAATTAAGTTTGGATACAACAAAAGAAAACTGTTGGTCCTTATGACTTTATTATAACGGGAGTACGTCATATTTAGATGAAGGTGGAAGTATAGTACTGCATTTTTTAAGTGTTGCCTGCATTTTTTAAATTGTTATAAAGTTTTGCAATGCATTGAACATCATGTGGATGTGCTCAGAAGAAAAATCTTCAATTGTAAAATTTCCTTTCCATGTTGGTCCACATTCTGTAGACTTAAGTGTTCAGGTGAAATTAAAAAAGGACCTCCTACTGATCAGAATTGTAAAGCAGCATGGGCACAATGTGCTGTTACAGGTTTGCAATTCAGCTTTTGGTCATACAGCTGTAATAATATCACACAGTGTGGTCACAAGCTTGTATCCTTGTGTGCCGTTCAAACATTTTATTAAGCTCTACCAGCAATTGTCAGACTGAATATGTTTAACCCGTTGAGGACGAGTCCCGAGTATACTCGGGCAGGGGTCTATGGGAAATGCGTGTTGTAGCAAAATCAGTCCGTCCTCAACGGGTTAATGTTAATTTCTACTCTCTACATCACCAACAGTGTTCTGCCATAGGAGCCAGTAACTGCTACCTAATCTCATACTTTGTCGGAGTGCAATTGGTGCAGAAGTACATTCCTGACCGGGTAGAGAAGTGGGCCGCCACAGTGAGTACACACTTCTACCCTACTTGCCTCACTGTTTGCGTATTCTCTTTCCACTTTTGTAGCATTGTTGGCTGGTATAATTTCACTCATTCCCTGGATGGAGTCTTACCCTTGATAAAAGTGAAATTCAATGCCATTTTCAAGTGATCTAGAAGCTGTTAAAGCCATACAATCGTGGCGAGTGGTTTGTGCCGTACGGAGACGAACGCAACACACTGCCTCCCCCATTCTGTATCAAATGTAGTGGCACCGAATGAGAATAGCGCTGGCTCAATGGGTCAGCAAACAACACTCTGGACTACATGAGTTCTGTGCTACAAATCTCCTAACCCAAAATGGCGGTTCGAGCGAGCCACGAGATCCTCCGAATTGATGCACACTCTAAGTGCGCATGCGCATGAAGAGTGGCCAAAAGAGCCACGCGTCTTCTAGCCTCTCTCCTCCAATCACCGCAGCTCGCGGTCACAATGTTTGTGTATGATGCGTACACACACATGCACACACACACACGTGTCTCAGTGGCAGCATTGTCCCACACGTTTTATGGATATAGCACCGAGTCTGGCATTGCGCAATTACATGCACGAACATTGGGTGTTCAGGAGTTTACGTACCATTAGGGATGACGATCGTCCGCCTTTAATAGAAAGAGTAACAATCAACAAAGATACAAAAATGTTACATCTTTGATCAGACATGAAATAGAAATATGAAATTTTATTTACAATAATGTGTTTTGTATTTCATCTGCCTACCAATGGGATTGGTTTTTATATTAGTGATGATGAGGGTAATGATTTATTCATGTTATATTTTTGTATTCCTTGAATGATTGTTCACACTGAATAATCAAATGAAGAATGTTTCCAAAGTGTATTTAAATAGTTACTTGTTCTTACCCAGAATCGATGCCTTCAAAACGTTCTGAATGTTAAGAAAAAAGATTCTCTGATATTTAGATATAAATTGTGGTGATACTGTACCTACTTCACATGACTGTGTGTTCTAATAACTTAGCTATTGTTTTAACCTTGTTTTTCAGGTTGCCAGGCAACGAGAGCATCTCCTCAACTACATCATCTTCCTGAGGATAACACCGTTCCTCCCAAACTGGTTCATCAATATCACCTCTCCCATTTTAGATGTACCCTTAATGCCATTCTTTGTAGGCACCTTTATAGGTGAGATTCAAAGGCAATATTCTTAATAAGTGCATGCATGATATATTCAGTAATAATCACAGTTTAAATTTTGAAAGACTTCTCCATCTCTTTAAACTGAAAAGAAGGAGAGGTATGCCTAGCAAACTGAGAAAGAAAGAAGAAAGAAAAGACAAAAGAAAACAACATGCAAACGAGGAAGAAGAAATTTCCAAATTGTATATTTTAGAAACAAAAAAAAAAAACAAACAAGTAATCTTGACTCAATTTTAACACTTTAACTAAAAAATTGCTGCAATGAAGTACAATGTACATCCGTAAATCTGGAGCCATTCAAGCTAGAATGCCACTTCAGGTGGTTTGATAACTGTGCGTGATTTTGATAGTGTAATACCCACAAACTGAGTTTCATGTGGGGAGATTTGCACAGGCTGATATTAGCCACAGCTTGTGTGGAAACCCTCCTTGAAGGGGAGAAAATCTTGTCTTCTGACCCCTTCCGGTGATTAAGAGGGGGCTCCTTTACTCTGCAAATTTTTTAAAAGGGATGAAGGGAATTTTGATAGTTTGTTCTGAGGACATACAATGTAGATTCTCATGTCATACATGACAAAGTCATTGTGCATTCAATTCCTTATTCAATCAATTTGTATTATCCCATTGAGGATGCACCGATTTTGCTACAACACACATTTCCCATAGACACCTGCCCGAGTATACTCGGGACTCGTCGTCAGCAGGTTCAAAGTCAAGCGTGCCTTTGAAATTATACATGGTGACTTCAATCTGATATTTTGAGCTGATTCAGAAACTCTATGAGCTATCTGTGTTACAGTTTGTCCTCACAGACTAAGTGTGTTGTTTCTCATTCTTCTTTAGATTGATAAAGTGATTTTTTTTTTTTTTCTGAGCAACCACCTAATTTTGTATCATTCTTCAATCCAATGTTAATGGCTTTATCCTGGTAGTGGATTTCATCTAACACGGGTATTCTCATTTATATAGTGAGACGTGTACTTATTGTCAGCTTTTGGATCAATAACTGTCAAGAGATTTGAATTACCACTGATAGATTTCTCTCTACTGTAAAAGCTGTAGTTGTTTTTGCATGCAGATGTCCTCTTGAATGGGGAGGTCACACACATGTTTGCAATTTGACACCAAAGCTATTGTAGGTGCACTAATGCCTGACCGTTCACTCTGCTTGTGTATCAGGTGGCGATATTTATGCGTGTTGTTGAATTCGCGGCCTAACATTAAATGGCAAAACTTATGAAAATAACTTTTACTCTTTTCGGTGTATGTTCCATGTATGAAAAACTGCAATAGTTATGTGACACAGCTATGCTAAAAGCTCATTCCATTTTACGCAACTTTCAACGATGATATGTTATTCCAAACTCTTCTTCGACTCTGCAGGAGTAGCTCCGCCGTCCTTTGTAGCCATTCAGGGGGGCACCACCCTCTACAAGCTGACCCATGCAGGCGACGCGCTGTCGTGGACCTCGGTCATCGTTTTGGCGGTCCTGGCTGTGCTATCTCTGCTTCCCGTGCTCTTCAAGCAGCGGTTACGGCAAAAATTCGAGTAGGAGGAGCGTGTCGCTAAATGTGATGGCAATTCTTGGAGGAGAAGACCTATTTTCAGCAAAGAGAATCAAAGAACATCTCTAACTGTTAATTGCATTGATCTGCATTATTGCTTAACTCACTTGTCTGTTTGATACTCTATAATTTTGTGTGTATGTGTGTGTGTGCGCTTGTGTAATGAGTTATGAGGGATATTCTTGCACATTGATTTTTAGGTAGTTATTACTTACATGTCTTTTTTTTTTTTGCAAATAAAGTCAAAGAAAAATTGTGGGTAACTTTGCATCACCTTTTGAAACTCAACATCCGCACAGATTTGACACTTATTGTAATACTCATTGTATCAGACCCTCACATTTGTGACACTGAAATGCCAAATTTACTCATTAGAAGAGGGTTCTGTTGCAAGTTTCCCCGTTCCCCTTTTCATCTTCACATACTCTTCTTTTCTTCTTCAGAAATTCCTTGAAAAGGTTTAGAAGTCTTTTAATCTCTCACCTTTATTATGTATAGCTTTTTTTTTTTCTTATTATTTTTTTTTCCACAATATTCTATGAAGTTCTCACATTCCTGTATGGAGACTTAATGCATCAAGGTCCTAGTGAAAAACTTGTCCCTTTTGAACTAGCACATTAAGGTCAAGTACACACCTATTCGTTTAAAGAATTATTTAAATCACAGAAACAGTGACATATGTGTTGAGATGTGGAAATGTTTAATGGTTTGCCAGTATGTCTAGATGTGTCTATGTCTTTGGCGATGTAGCTGAGGGTTCATATTGTTGTCGTTGTTTTCAAGGTGCAGCTGTTCCTGCATAATTTGTGTGTTAAGTGTCGTTTCTTTTTATGTGTATGTATATTGGCTGATTAAAATTTACGGATGTACAGATCTATTATTGTCACAGCTGCTCAGGTTTCTTAGTGAATGTAACATCATGTTGTCATCTGAGCATAATGCAGGTTAACTCCCATTCTAGATCGTTAAATTTTGACACCATCGATTGATATGATTTTGCCTCATTTTCTGCATATCATTCATTGCTAGTAATGACATTGGTTTATGTGAAGGAAAATCTGATGAATACGTACATTGTATGACTCCCCAACTTCCCAGTAGATATGATGGTGATGATGATAAAAATGCAGTGGTGAATTCAGTCAAGTCGTAAATCATTTATGTAATTCAAAATTTGAGGCAAAACTCCACCTCACATTACAGTTGTATGTCTAGCACCACAGGTAGAGTGAATTAAGAAAAAAGGAAGAAAAAGTAGTAAATTGGAGCATGGGGGAAGTAGTAGATCAGGGGGAAAAATATTGTGATAAACATATGGTCTTGTAATTTTGATATTTCATATATTTGCATTTTTCATAAGTTTATGCCTCTGCCTCAAAAGGGCGATAGACTGTAACATCATTGTTAACCCATTGTGAGCTTTGAGTATCTGGAAAATGCGTGTTATAGCAAAATCAGCCCATCCTCAATGGGTTAAAGGTGAGCCATTTTACTAACATCTAAAGAACACACTAATCGCCTGATGAAAATTAATATGTGAAGAGTTTGTTTGCAAAAACCGATAAGTCCATATTTGAAAAATGGAGATATTTGCGATTAAAGATCTAGAAAAATAAAGAGAATAATAAGAAAATTTTTGCTTCTTTTGACCATAACTTCAAAAATATACCTTTATATGTAGTGACCAATATATCATTTAAACGGTATTATTTTGTACTTTATGACAGAGATCGTACTTCAAAATCTTCAAAAATGGACTTATCGGTTTTTGCAAACAAACCCTTCATGTGTTCCTGCCAGTGACTTTGGAAACTGTGGACAGAGTGTCCAACACTGGGCTTTTCTGTGCCAACTGGTACTCAAAGCACACAAACAAAGGGATAGGTATCACACTCAGAACATTGTGTAGTCTTGCTGGTATAGTACTCGACACCATGGCGTCCACTTTGAGCAACTCAAAGTGCAATTTCACACCGATTTTGTGTTGATTGTACTCAATATTCCTAGCCAGTTCAGAGTAAGCTCATGGGCACATTGGTGCGGATATTGAACCTTTCCTTTTCTCTCACTTGGGTAGGCCTGGGGCACTTCACTCGTTTTCAGAGTGATATAAGCGTAAGCTTTGCGTAACAATTTGTGGGATTTATCAATCCTGTTCAAATAAAAAATGAACTTGCTCAGACCAGATGACCAGAATGATCTGTCAATTGACACTTGGGGAAATCAACCATTTCATTATTTTGCATTGAATGTATGAACAATCTTTTTCTATTGATATTGCCACCTACCACTTTTGCTGTCAGGTGGATGTGCTGACAATCATATTAAGGATGATATGAATAATCATTACATAACTGATGGCTATCATGTCAAATTTAAAAACCAACATGCCTGTTGGTACGAATGACCTTTTTTTTTTTTCTGCTCAGGCGCAGAATGGAACTGCGAACTGGCTTTATAGAGTGAAATGGAAGTGTCAGACTGGTAGGAATTCCTTTAATATTGGACCTACAGCATGAGAGAGTTATGAACGGCTTCATGTTTTGTATCAGTCAGGAGTCCCCGGCCTGAAGTGGTAAAGCAATGCGTCTGACTGTGTAGTTGGACTATTTGTAATTCGTATCAATTATATGGATGTGTATTTTGTTTTTTCTCAACCTCAATTTGTTCCTTCTTTGTCTTCTTTGTTGTTGTTTTACTGCCATGGATCAATTTTAGAATGCAGAAATTGTTGGGAAAAAAGCTGTTTTTTGTTTGTTTGTTTGTTTGTTTCCTCATTGTTTCAGAGAATTTGTTGTAACATTCTTACAAAATGTGATGTCAATGGAAAGTGAATTGTATATGTTTGAAATTAGAAGGATATATTGATGGATAATTATGTACTCACATGGCACAAAGAGATTTTTGTATGGACTGAATGTATATTGTATTTATTTATCTGTATGTAACTTGCTAATCTAGGAAGGTAAGGCTTTGCACAGGTGTACGAAGTATTATGGACAAAGTGTTATGGTGATCTTTTCACTGAGTTAGAGCTTGAATATTTTTCTCACTTATATCCTCTCTTTTTCTTCTGATCTTCCATTTGTCTATTGTATGTCGTCTTTTTCTCTTACTCCACCTTTTCATCTTTTCTTTCTACTTTGTCTCATGTTCAGCCTGCAGTTGGTGCTAAGAAAGTTTCTCTTTTTTCTTTTTTTAACTTGAACAGACTTTTCCTCAAAAATTACATCATGCAGGAGGGAGATTTTTTTTTTTTTTCTGATCTGACCAACTTACTTTGATTCTTTGTTTGTTGAGGGTATTGGAGTAGAACTGCACACATCTTGTTTAACTGATATATTCTATGTACTATAGAATGTAAGATGACAATTGGTCAAAGTAGAAATTCATGACTGGTTTTAGAAATTACATTTCATCATTACATATGTGTATCTAAATTATAGCTACCACCACATGGGGGTGGGGAGGGGGGGGGGGGGGAGGGTGAGGCTACATTTAGCATTTCACGAGGGAATCTTCAGAGGGAAATAAATAATGATGATCTCCAATGTGCTTATACTGTGTCAACATCATTTCATATACCTGTGCAGTTTTACTATTAAACTGAATCTGAATTACATCAGGGATTGCTAATCTCAGTAGTTTTCTGTCAGTGATTAAGCATGCATGTCAGTGTGACTTCGTGAGTAGCCATACGTTTTTTATTATTTTTTATTTACATTATATGACTTCCTCTTAGTTTCAAGGTTTCAAATCGTAAGATTCAAATACTAAGATGATGTGGTACATCTTGTCTGGCATTTTTGGCCTTTTATAATATTTTTTTTTTCTCTCTCTCTCTCTTTTGTGTTTCCTATATAATTGATTAATGCAAGGTCAAATATCAAATGATTTGGCACTAGCAGAATATTGCTCTGGTATAATCAATACGCTGCTCTCTGCAATTACTCATGAATAGAAATGCAAATTTTGTATTTATTACAATGTGTCGGGCTATTCGTATTTTGTTTTGTTTTGTTTTTCAAGTGGTATACAGGCTTGACATGAGCCTATAGATTCTTATAATATGTGACGTGTGCAGATGAAAGTGTGATCCTGAAGAGAGAATATTGAGTGTGATCCTAAAGAGAAAATATTGAGTGTTACATAATTATCCCTTACTGGGGCTGCCGACCGAGATTTGGTCGCTCAAGGTCACACATACACACGCGCGCGCACATACACACACACACACACACACCGGTCAAATATCTTAATTTGTAAGGTCTATCGTGATATTATGGTGCTTGAAAGCAGAAAAAAAAAAATCTAAGAAGTAGATCAGTGATAGTTGGGGGGGGGGGGCGGTTAGATGCACTTAAAAAAAAGTTATGACCTGTGTAAAGGTTAGAGTAAGAAAATTGGCAACTCAATGTGACATTGATGTGACACTGATGTTGAGTTGCTCTCCATTCTGTTTAAACACAAAAAAGTCACAGTTTTCATTTTTGTCACGTGAAAGAAAAAAATCAGATCTGTTCTTGGAATATAATATGATGAGAGTAATCCATTTTTGCATGTCCTAAGCAGATGAGATCTGTCTATGACAATATTTTGAGGAAAAAATGTGACATTTTGTATGCAGAGTTGCCAATTTGCCTCACTCTTTAAACTTCAACAGATCATAACTCTGTGTGTGTTGGTGTGTGTATGTGTGTGTGTGTGTCTAACTTTTCCCCAAGATTTTCACTGATGTAGTTCTTTGATTTGTCCGTTTTCAAACAAAACAACACAAATCAAAGTATACCTTCCTTCTCATACATGTACTTGTGACGGGACCCGTGCTGCAGACCATTAATAGCCGTCCTTGCTAGTAATGCTTGCTTTAACGTTTTTCCACGATAAAAGAAAAATAAATTATTTGCACTCACTTGGCTCCCCATGATATGAACTGTAACAGTAATGACATGTGCAGCTCTCTTCGCGGAAAAAGAAAATGAGTACATATCGCATCTGTGTATAAGATTACAGGTTTAAGGGAAAATGCTATTAGTGACTGCTTATGTGAATTTCCTCAGAATGTTAATATTTTCACTGCGATGTTAATAACTCTACTCTGGGGGCATCCTCGCCGCATTTTACCTGGTAGTGGGAGAGGGTATCAATACAGACAAATATCATGCAATGTCAACTTGCTCTTAATTTTCATGTGTTGTGCTGTTATCATTAATTTTTCTTTAATACCCGTTCACATGTGGTCCGTTGCACACTAGAAAAAAAAAACTGTAACTAACTTCATTGCAAATTACGCATTAGCGTGTTTTTGTTTTTTGTTTTTTTTTTCAGTCAATGATGTTATTAATAGAGATCACATAACTATCGTTATGAACGGATATCTGGAATAAAATGATGGTGTCGTTACCGATTCTGAGAATCAAAAAGACTGGAGGAGTTTGTTTCTTTCTTTCTTTCTTCCTTTCTTTCTTTCTTTCTTTCTTTCTTTCTTTCTTTCTTTCTTTCTTCCTTTCTTTCTTTCTTTCTTCCTTTCTTTCTTTCTTTCTTTCTTTCTTCCTTTCTTTCTTTCTTTCTTTCTTTCTTTCTTTCTTTCTTTGTGTGTGTGTGTGTTTTAGCGTAATTTTTAGCTAATTCCAATATCGTGCTTTCAGATAAAATGTGAACTATCACGAAGAACCACTCACTATTTTCAAACAAATTGTCAAACCTTAATTTATGAATGCAGTTTGTTTGTTTGTTTGTCTTTCATCATGTGTGTTTTTCTCTATGCCTCTACCTGTTTTAAACTCAGTGTGTGACGAACAAGTAAGAGTCTGTTTTCTGCAAGAAAGAATGACGTCCAACATGTTGCTCTCCTTTTGTTAACGTGTACAGGGCTACCCACATTCGCTGAGGAATGTCGAGGAAATTCCAAAGAAAATTGAGGAAGATTACTTGAATGTTACATACATATAAATGACCAATATGACTCCCACAGCAGAAAGACTTATATATTCTTTTGTCAAGCGACAAGATATTCAGGTTTCATATTCAGGGAGGTATCCTGCAGATCAACTTCCCGTATACGTCCTCACAACTATAAACGCTTTCCTACGTTCCTCCCCTATCAAGACAGTGATTATGTGCTGTCGAAGTGCGTTATAATATGATATACTATCAGTAAATGAATGTGTGTGATTGCGATGTGAATGGTTGTGTATGGGTTTGCTTAATTGTGCATTGCCTGCATGAGCCATGTGATGATACATTGCTACCTCAACCTTTGATCAGAAATCATGGATAGTGCATATAGGGCCTACATACGACTTTATATTTATGAGGACAGGAAGTAGGCCTATAATAGCAGTTGGCTGTTTTACGACCTGGTTTTATCAAAGGCTGTGGGAACGTCAAAAAAGTTTCGTGCCAGGGCGGACTCTGTACCCTGGCTTTTGGGTCAAATTGTCCGGTCACTAGCATCCTTCTCACACAAAGCACAGACGTCGTCTGCATTTACTGTAATTTATTATTTGACAGCGTTCCCACATCTTTTTCTGTAGTTACGTTGCTACAGCTATACATTTTATAAAGCAACTGTGCAACACTCTAAGCTTTAATAATCAAGGCGAGTTCATACAGCTGTAAAATACCTCCTCCCCAACGGTACCCTATTTCAACAGTTGCCTCGACAGGTGACAGGAAAAACATCTCATCTCTATTCTGTACTAGTCTCTTGCTGTTATCTATTACTGTAATAGTGTTGTCTATGTAATAGCGCTATCTATGTAATATCTGCTTCTTGACCCATCATTCATTGACTGACGAAAACAATGGTTGCCTTTCATACGCTTTTGGAAACTGCAGTTCATTATTACTGTCATCTCTTGGTCACGCATGAGTCGATAGAGGTCGCTCGGCATCATCACCGTATTATCTTCATTGTATAGTGCTGCCTGTTCAATTCCACACCTTTCATGTAACGTTGTTCAGTATTTCAAAATTCACCTAATGACGTGTTAAAACCATACACTAAAAAAAAAAAACCCAGACATTTGATTGTTTGAACTTTTCAATAGCCAATGACCTGCGACGAGAGGTTTGACAGTTCTCTTATTTTCCTTTTAGAACAAACTTATCTCTCATATTTGAGAATCAATGGAGCTCTGTTGTATTTTTGTAAAGTAATTTCCTTGAGTAGAATTCGATTCAATAGGCCTATCCAATCCTTCTTATGTATATACAATATCCATTGCACCGTTTCATAAAACACATACGGATTTGGAATTCCATCACTTTCTAATTTAATGTCATATCTTATTGATTTGATAATTGGATTTTAAAACCACTGTTTAACATGGAGCTGCAGTGATTAAAAAAAGGAAAGAAAAGATGTTCGAATTATCACGCTTGATGCATATAATACAGTTGTATCACAAAACACCCTTTGTACCGTGCAAACATTTAGCAAAAGCCGCAGATATAGGGAGATATCACTGATTTCAATAAACCGTCACGGTGACGGTTTATTCAAGGCACGGTTTTCAATAAAAGTATTGTTCACATTTTGTATATTATTTAACATTGCATAACATTCATTCATATTGGTTATTTTTATCCCTAACTCTCATATCACAATGATTTTGAAGCAATAATGTTTGGTGTGTTTGTTTGCTTGTTTGTTTGTTTTTTCATCTGCAAAATATGTTAGCAAGGGACTTTTAGACTATCAACAATACAAAAAAAAAAAAACCCGAAGAGTATGGCCACTTCAAAAATTGCACAATTTGACCATGTATCACCCACAATTGTTTAAGACTCTCACCCATATCACCTTTAAGAGCGATTTTTTTTTTTTTTTGGAAACATTCTACATTACTTTTCTTCGTGAGTTAACAAAGCACTTTCAACATTGTGTCCATGTATGCGTTTTTCATAGGTGACTGTAGTAACGTAGCTGCTAAGAGAACGAATTATCTATTTTTCTTTATACCCTATCATTACCCTTGATATTGATGACCTCAGTTTATATCCTATATAAACCTTAATTAAATCAAGGCATCTTTAAACTTTAATCATTACCCATGCAGTGTCTTTATTTTATGGGCAGGGATTATTATTACCACTGTTACTTCAAGAAAACTGGCAAAAACTTACATCCTATCAACAACAATATAATCATCATTATCATCATCATCATCATCATCAACATCATTATCATCATCATCATCATCATCATCACCATCACCATCACCATCAACATTATCATCATCATCATCATCATCATCATCATCATCATCATCATCATCATCATCTCCATCAACATCAACATCAACATCTCCATCACCGCTACCACCAACATCATCATCATCTCATTTCAACCACTGCCATCATCATCCTATCATCATCTTAATCGTCATCACCACCATCAGCAGTAGCATCATCATCATCGCAGCAGCAGTAGCAGAAGCAGCAGCAGGAGAATCACCACATGGATCATCAGCAGCATCACTTTAATCATCATTATCATCATTTCATCCTCATAATCATCATCATCATCATCATCATCATCATCATCATCATCATCATCATCATCATTTTCATTGTATTCATTTTCTTCATCGCTGTTATCGTCATTAATTGTAATAATAATTCAATTGTATACTTCAACGCTTTTCATCATACTGAGATTGTTGTAACAGAATATTGAATTGATGTTAAAATGATAAATCTTTTTTCTTGTATACATTTTAATTTGTGTATTTAGGTGATAACCTCAGTTGCATCAGTGTGCAGTCGCAACTAACATTACCACTGAAATCGTATTTAAACATTCTATTAATTTCTTACTCAAGATCCGAGTCCGACGAAACATGATAATTATACTATTCTGTATATTTTGAATCTTGTGTCTTGTTGGTTGACTCTTAAAAGAGAAGGTAAAGTACTATACTACGATGTTGATGTCTTTTTCTTGAGATGTGAAAGTTGAATTCAGCAACAACAGTACAGCATGTATATAGAATAACGACACGGACATACTGTTATCGTTTACTTTGAAAGTTCTGTAAGTTATATTGAATTATCGGAAATAATATAGACAATGCACAACATGACAGAAACAACAACAAAAGATCGAAATAAATTCGGTTGTAATGCATCTTTCTGTTCAACCATGAAACTAGACTCATGATTAACCTCTGACCTCTACGAGTTTATCTACTCTGATGTCTAACTACTATGAAAAGGTGGGATTGGTTATATCATACAAATGGAACATTCAGACAGTGATCAATAAAAACTCCCCGAGTCGAAGCAAAGTCCCCTATGTACACACATACATGTACTTGGATTCATAGTTATTTTCATAAATACGTCAATGTCATTATCGTCAGTCGTCACTCCAGCCATTGATAAACTACATGAATAGGCTTGTAACATGGTGTTCGCGTTTTGCTCAGTTCGCGACGAGAGGACGCCACCAACGCTGAGAGATTAAAGGGATTAAGAAGTCGCATCTGAGGGACCATGCGACACAAAATCTACGAACATTGAAATAATTGATCAATCATTGCTGTAGACATACCGTGGCAGTTGTTGAGACAAGATAGTGTGAAACTATAGCCTTACTGACATCACGTTCTAGGAGAAAAGTTAGAGTGAAGGCAAGGTGTGAAATTTCAATGACTGTAGCCACACAGATATATCAACATTACACATTTTGTTTTCCTGCTAAGACTATGAAATTCCATATTATGGTAATACGGCAATTTTGGTTCTCAAATATGCAGCACTCATGCATTTAAATAGAACATGACATACAAACGAGGACAATACAACAACTGTATGGATTTCATTCATCACAATTGTTCAAGATAAAGCATGTTGAAATTCTTATTTTCTTTAATCTTCTTTCTTTGAGAGGTTACAACCATAATCATTAAAAAAAGTCACTAAAAGTAAGGTTAACATGGTTAGGAATGTACACAAGAACTACAGTTTTAAGCAGAACATCCTGTTTTTTTTTAACACAAAAACAAATCATTCCGATATATTTTCAAATATTAGTCAAATTGGGTTAATAAATGGAGTGCAATGCCGACTAGTGATAAGTAAGTCACTTGGTATGCAATGGTTATCAGTTAATGGGATTTCCCCCTACTTTGCCAAAAACAAATTTATTGCGAGAACCTGAAGTGCTACTTCTTCTGAATGAACAGAACTTATCATTATTCTTTGATTTTAGCTTCACATTGAAAATGGTGTATTGTTACGTCGATTACTTGAGTTAGACATCTCATGCTATAATATTATGTTCCTGTATAAAATGTGCCACCCAAGCAACAGCATCTAATAGCGTTGATTGAGAGATCTTTGTCTTGTGCTTCTTTTCTTAACTTTTTTTGTTTTTATTTTGTTGGTAAAGTGGAGAAACACGGTTCTTTCTGTGAAAGTTGCGTTGTATACATCCTTTGCAATACTGTATTGATGTGTATCGCAAGAGTCCAAGCCAATGAAAACTTGCCTTGAGAAGGACGGATAAAAGTGGCTGATTTTATGACGTAACACAATGACGTTTGTTACGTATAATAGTGAGCCCAATGTGCCGTATTGCTATAAAATTAAACAAGCCATGCGTGTGCGTGAGTGTTATATACGGATGCTCAAATAGTTAAAGATCACCTCACAAGTTGGTATGTGTGGTACTGAACGGATCGATATATTTTGTATCAGTCCGATTTATTTGTTGTTGTTGTTTTTCATGAGCTTTTCCCACTTACCAACAGTATAGCCACGAAGGCGTAATCTATCATATGAGCATAGTACAAAACAGCAAGCAAGGGGAAATCTATATACCACGTATGTAAATAAAAAAGATTTATGCTTATAGAGGTTTAAAGAAGTTCCAGTGAATATTAGTAGAAATAGGCAAGAATGATGAAACATACTCGTGTTTGTGAGCAAATCCACTTCATCATTGGTTTCTCGATTTACAAGAACAGACTGAGGAAGAATTGATATCACAATAAAGACATTTCACTCCCTCCATGTAAGACATTGCCAACTTCAAATTGTCATCATTAGTAGTATGTGATTGAATATCAAATATCATTTTTTTTTTCTATACACACTCGTCTCTTAAGAAGCATCATACATTACATAGTACACTACGATAGCACGGTACACTAATACATCGTACACACAAGCAATACAACATTCAGTACAAAAAGAAAATCGTCAGTATCCGTCTAAATTCTCACCCTCTAATTATTGAAATAGATTGAAAAACACAAGAACTGTTA
The DNA here is from genome assembly GCA_033980235.1 of Diadema setosum. Classification (NCBI taxonomy): domain Eukaryota; kingdom Metazoa; phylum Echinodermata; class Echinoidea; order Diadematoida; family Diadematidae; genus Diadema; species Diadema setosum. Next base: position 19,049,679 of record CM067071.1, read on the forward strand.
TTAAACGTGTCCTTCCAATAGGTTATTTTCGTCCTACTGTGCGGCAAGTTTGCAAATGGCTGTTATTTCATAGCCCAATATCATTTCGCTCTCCCCCCCCCCCCCGCCTTCCCCCAGTGCAAGACTTTACACTTTGTTTCACTCAGATACTCATTTCATTCTTTTTTTTTTCACTATGCAGTGAATAGTGAAAATAGATCGCCCTTGTTTATTGCTGCGATATACGGAAAATAAGAGAAAGAAAAGAGTACAAACTTTTACTGAAGACCATGACGCGCATGCGCGATTTTCCATCGTCACAAATACCTTTCGAGTTCCTGACAGTTCTACATCAAAAGGTGGTACCACGGTGACTACGAAGAAGAATCTGAACAGATTCTAAGTTTATCCGTCTCCCCTGACTGGATCATCCTATCAGTGTTACCTGTAACATCTAAAGCGGCATTGGTTTGCTTCTGTTAATTTTCAGTGCTTGTTTATTTGACGCGTAAAAAAAAAAAAGAAGAAAAAAAAAAGTATATTTGAAGAGTTTGTTTGCAAAAACCGATAAGTCCATATTTGCCAAATGGAGACATTTGGGATTAAAGGTCAAGAAAAATAAAGAGAATAATAAGAAAATATTTGCTTCTTTTGACCAAAACTTCAAGAGTGTACCTTTATATGTAGTGACCAATATATAATTTAAAAGGTATTATTTTGTACTTTATTACAGAGACCATACTTCAAAATCTTCAAAAATGGACTTATCGGTTTTTGCAAACAAATTCTTCATTCATTGTTGGTTTGTTTGTTTGCTTTCGTAGTTGTCGTCTCGAGACACTTTATTGAAGTCCACCATTTGCAGCAAATAAAGTCCAGTGGCATACACCAGCTACCTAAATCGTAAGTCATATTCTCAATATATAGGTGAAAGAACAAATTGGCGCTCCGCATGATGGAACTTATTAACGAAGTTGTTCTTGAAATTCATCGTTAAAAAAAAACAGTTCAATACTTTGCATGTCTCCGCCTCTTTGTCGCTGGTTTTAGTCGGTGTATCAGGTTTTATAGTTCTAGCATTGGCCCCAAAGATGTACTAATGCGAGGATATGAATTATTTCTTCCTTTCTTAAACAACTACACATGGAACATTTTAGTGTTTCTTGCTTGAAAAAAAAAAGAATGCAGACAGGAAAAATGGAATAGGTTTGATAGTTCTAACATTTCATCACATGTTGGAAATGGTATAATAGGAATCTACAGGGGAAAACAAACAGATAAAAATATAAATTTACTGACAGAGTGATGTAAGAGGTCAGAGAGATTTATGATTATTTCAGCAATAACTTCCTAATTGAAAATTTGTGCGTTGAGACAAGGCAAGACTGGTTTTTCGACTTTGCGTAGAATGTCACCGCTCGTTCTCTTTGCTTTCTCTGGACACCCGTCCGTCTGTAAATATTACATGTAAGTCTAAACATACATACACACGCACATACACACTCACAACGCAGCAAAACCCGGTATCATAATCTGGCATAGAGCGAACAAAGGATAAACTTAATGATTTCGACCGGTATCTGGCATGGAGCGAACAACATATAAATCAATGATTTCCTGTCGAAAATGCCATGACCGATGCTGCCTAAATTCAGAAAGACGGCATGTTGCCACACTAAAATAATATGCTAATTTGCTCGATGGTCATTCATGTTTGTGTGTATCTTGGGACATAATTGGATGAGTGAATTTCCCGTATCGCTTTAGCTCTTTTTGCACCAGTGCCATTTGTAGAGCATTATACCAATGAAAATACAATGTTAACAGTTTCGAACACGACAAGGTGCTTTACGGTCGCAGAACATCCTGAGCAATTGAATATCCAATATCCTATATTGAATATTTTATCCTATAGATGACACTTACATAAAAATCATTGTGATTTATGGTCTACAACGCTCTGTAACCAGTATTCTATACGGCTGTCCACTTTGCGAAGCATTCAAGATGTCATGCCGAACCCTTTACATAAATGATGTAAACAATGGGAACGCCCACATTTCACATTCAGCAGAGGTTATTCTGTGAGAGTTTGACACTCTCAACGTCAATGTAATCATTAGTCATGATATTTCATTTGTTTTCCAATGAAATAGGCGACACGATAGTATCGACCTGATTTCTCTTACCCCCCCCCCCCCAACACGCACACACACACACACTCACACCACAAAGATAATTATCAGAAGAACTTTCCTTGGACTATCTTACAGTCAATGTTAAGACCGTATGAGGTATAAAACAAACATGCCGACAGTCACATTTGTTGGTTTTCAGGGAAAGCAAATACGATTACATAAAGCTGCCATAAAAGAGGGCAATAATCTGATTCACAGTGAATGGCATATTTCTTGGCGACTTACATTATTGTCAATTAACAACAATGTAGCCTTGTGGTGACAAATAGGAAACATGGTGACGCAGTACAGAGTAACAGCTTAATTATATACAAAATAGGCATGATAGGCGGGCTCAGTTTATAGTGCATGATTAAACATCTCATGTCAGTAAAAAAAGAATAGCAAAGACAAAATAATTTTAAAAAGTAATGATAGGGTGAGGGCCTATAAAACTTTATTTAATCTGTTTAAATGAGACTTGGTTACAATAGTGTGTGAGTTTAACAGACAATACTCATGCACCTGGTTGCTGAATCATGCAGCTCCGGTTTATCATTACCTATAATTTCTCGATTTGAAGAATGAATTCGTCTTTTGGTGGCATCACACTGCTACAGGAGTGTTTAGGTACCAATGTTTCATGAAGAAAAAGCAGACTACATTAAAACATAATATGCGTGAGTGGAAATAGTCTGTGATTTCGATAATTCAATCTTTGTCAAGCATTTTCTTACCACCCTATACCACGGTGAAGAAATAGTCCGTAGAGGTAAAGAGCACGGATGTACCATTCTAATTAAATGTTACACGTATAGATGCTGCCACCAACGGCACGCCGAACGCGGGTTGGTCTATGCACCTCGTCTAAATCGCTGGCGATGATTGATAATATATGCGACGGATCTCATCAAATCTCCACCTTAACCTCGAAAAGAATGAAGAGCGACAGAGGACGAGAACGCTATATGGAAACACCAATGTCACGCGCAACAACTTTGAATGCCACGAAGAAAGGACTGACGAGCCGCTTTTAGACGGACCATGTCAATCAGCTTCCCCCTGTCGCTCCCGAGGCTTTCGGTGTCGCTGGCAGAGACAGCTGCTGCGTTTAGTCGTCTTCACGGCCAGGAACTCTAAAACTCTGGCAGACCCGCGGCTCGGAACAGATTCCCGGTCCTCGAGGCCTAGATACAAGTTGCAGCTCAGTACTGTGGATACGCTATGTACAATAAGAAAGAAAAAAAAAATGATCCTAAATGATTGGTTGGTACCCTGTACTTTCCTATTGCAGGAACCCATTGATTGCCGTCACGGACCGACTGGAGGTCCCTACGCTATAAGTGTCGGTTTTTCTGGGGACTACTGAATGCGTGGCCAGTACTGGTGAGAGATGAGTGTCAGCGGGGGAGGAGCCCGGCACTTGCACGGGAACGGACATTCCGGGAGAGATCAGGCCTGTCGAGAAGAGATGTGTGTAGCGAGGAGGAGGAGGAAGAGGAGGAGGAGGAGGAGGAGGAGGAGGAGGAGGAGGAGGTGGTGGAGGAGGTGGAGGAGGAAGAGGTGGAGGTGAAGGAGGAGGGCGAGGGGGAGGAGGAGGTGGAGGTGGTGGAGGAGGAGGAGGTGGAGGAGGAAGAAGAAGAGGAAGAGGAGGAGGAGGAGGAGGAGGAGGAAGAGGTGGCGGTGGAGGAGGAGGAGGAGGAGGAGGGGAGGGGGAGAAGGAGGTGGAGGTGGAGGAGAGAAGAACAACAAAAATCAGTTTAAGAAAATGATTGTAAAACATGTTATCGTTTCAGATCTAATGGATGCATAAGGGTTTTCATCTGAAGATTTCTGAACATTACACAACACAAGAAACTGATTTTCCGAAAAAGACGCACAAGCGTAAGAATTTCACCAATGCTGTTATACGCTGTTAATGTCAGTCGGGAAGAAAGGTTAAGGTCTTGAAAAGGTAAAAGGAATCAAAATGATGCTTATCCAATCTTGAATTCGTGCAGAGGAATAAAAAATGTAGCGCGTCTCTCATTAACACAATGCAACCATAAACCTTCAGCCCCTCACAGAACTGACCAAACACTACAGACGTATACACTAATCATTTTTGTTACATTGCTGGACAATGGTAGTTTCTTTCAATCACTACATGTAAAGGCAAAACATTTCCATGGAAAATCATCAACTTTTATCGCCTAATTGGATGAGAAATCGGCAGAGAATGACATCAAGATATACGTAAACATCATTACTGTAAACAATGAGCTTAACATGTAATGTCCCCATGATTGAACAAGACGAAAATTGAACTGAATGTTTGCGAAGTGGTCGACATTTCGACATTTCGATATTTCCCAGTTGAGTTTTCATGTAGGGCCTACTGTGGTCTAATCCTTACAAGAGATATTACATAATTAATAATATTGGTAGATAAAATATAAGACAGATGAAGAGACGTGATTTTTACCATTATTGCAAGCGCTGTTCATATGGGGTTGATGCATGCCGGGATGGCCGGTGTGTCCGTGTGAAGACAGCGAGTGGTGATTCGGTGGAGCCGAGTAGAGCGAGTCGTAGCCGTGGGACGGCTGGTGCAGCAGCCGGGTGTACGAGCTGGTGTCGCGCGACACCGCCTGCATACCGAGGTTGGGCGCCGAGGCCATGGAGAAGCTCGGCATGGGCGGTATGGCGCTGTACGAGTCGGCGGCGGTGCGCGGGACCATGGTCGCCGCGGACGGTTGCGGGATGGGCTGGTACACGCTGACGTTGTTGCTGCTGAAGCCGCCGCTGATCGAGAGGTGGTTGGAAGACTGCGAGTGCACGCTGCCCACCTCCGCCTGCTGTCGCCGCTGGTTTCGCAGCTTCTCTTCCCGTCTCCACTTGGCACGGCGATTCGAAAACCACACCTACAACGAGAATGCCATCGGCAACAATGTCTTGCACATGAATTTGTTTGTTTGCTTGTCTATTTTTTGCTGATCAGATTTTATTGACCAATAAATGAAGGAGCTTGCTTCCAAAAGGCGCTACATCTACCCTTGTTTAATGGATTTAGCGTCTTTCGGTTGCAAGCTCTTCAAATATAGCGATTGGGATTTATTTCATTGGGAGTAATGCTTGGGGTAGTTTATAGATAATTAGAAGAAGAAGAAGGAGAAGAAGAAGAAGAAGAAGAAGGAGAAGAAGAAGGAGGAGGAGGAGGAGGAGGAGAAGAAGATATAATAGACCGAATGCGTGCGGTACACATAAGACAGTTTTGATTGATTGGTTGATTGACTAGTTTTATTTCTGCATTTCTTTTTCAAACGTAAACGTAACACAACGTCAATTGAAATAAATAGAAAATGAGCGAGTAAAATATTGTTTGATTAAAACAGTTGAAACAGGTAAGCAATTCTTTAAAATTCACAATAATTACTATTATTCCGTGAAAATACAAAATGAAGACGAGTAAGTGTTATTTCATCATGCATATGCAAAACGTAAGAGTCAAATGTATACATGCTGTTCAAAAGACATACTTCAAAAGCAACTCTGAATACAAGTGCAGGCCTATAAAATATCGTCGGTCTTATGCCAAAAGGGCCCTAAACCTCTTCCACTGTTATGCCAAATGGCCCTTAACACTATAGACTTTGTACACTATTAGTGCCCTTTTGGCATAACAGGGGAAGTTCTTTAAGTCCATTATTTTTGGCATAAGGCCGACGAATAATTATCAGAAATACGGAAGGCCATCATCGTAAGCAAACGTTACAATACTAGAAAAAAAAAATGTTTATGCTTTTTTTTTTCGATTAGAAAGAAGTATTGCGATTCGAAAGGGAGAGAAAAACTATCAAGAATTTCCCCATTGTCCACTTGCTGGTTTTCAGTGATCAATGTGACAAATAGAACATACCTGTATCCTTGCTTCCGGTAGATCGATCTTTTGTGCAAGTCGCTCTCTCGCAAAGACGTCTGGGTAATGTGTTCGCTCGAATTCTGCGGGAGCAATACAGGGGGAAAATTTGATCGATTGAAGCCCATCGCATTTCATACATTTTAAGATCGAGAGATCGAATCTGACAGATTCTTACATTCTCACCTTTTTTTTTCTCACTTTACAAAGGGTGAGACGAAGTTTGGTCGTTATGGCACAAACGTGAACTCTTGTTAGTGAAACGACTATTATTTCTAAGATGATTGATATACTCATTCATTCCTTTTTTTCATTCATTTCTATTATCATTTCCAAACAACGTGTGATAACGAACGACATGAAAATAGTATATTCAATGTGTAACATACACATTAAAGAAGCACATCTTGTTTCATTAAAAAAAAAAAAAACGAAAAATGAAAATTAAGGGGCTATTTAATGACCGAAGTTGTATGATTCTCCCACCCCCCCCCCCCCCACACTTACGGAACATTATTACGATGCATTGTACAAACAAACAAAACAAAACAAAAGTTAAGCAAATCAACCAATGCAAAGGTATAGTTATTATCATATCACTATGTATTTATCATTACATTTATTCACAACATAAAATGGTCGTCATCCCGATGGTCATGAGCATAACAAAATTGACAGTATTAGAGTGGAAGCTCATCTGTATTGGAAATTCAACTGAAATTGGTGTTGAACTTTTAACCCGCTTATCGACCGTCACGTGATCAAGGTGAAGACGGGTCATTCCGCTGATGAAGGCTGTGGCGTTAAGAGCTAAAAATTCCGGAGGTAAATATCGTGTATTGAGATCAAAAGTTTAACACCAATTTCAGAAATTGACATTAATTATGATACATGTAATTTGTGCTGAATTCTGAGAGAATCACGGTCTTTCCAAAGCAACTTGTTAGAGACAGTTGCCGCGCAATTGAATATTATGAAACGCCACGTATGCACTAATTTGAGAAGCAGCACTTCATTCGTCAAAGTAAGATTAATTGTGGACTTGGAAGAGAATGTGATTAGTACGATGTTGAGACTGTGATCCTTTGGATCGTATCCACGGATCGCTATATAAAGTTAACACACATTAATGTGTAAACACATATCGATCCACGGATCTCTATATAAGGTTAACACACATTAATGTGTAAACCTTTCTCAATAGCATTCTTTGATGAAACTGATATTGATACTGATACTGATTGAAACTGATACATCGACCGTTATGTACTATGTTAGTATTTTTTTTTTTTTTTTTTTGGTTGGTATAAATCCAAGCTGGACATTATGTATTTTCATATTTCGTTATATTCTATGTATTTTCCATCGAGAAATACGAAAATAGAATTGAAATTTGAATTGAAATATCGATGTTGTGTATGACGAGAGAGCTCATTTTAACAAATTCAGTTACAAACATACAGAGAGACAATCAATTAAAATATACATATACAGACCAAAATTATTTCAGGTAAGTACATAATTATAATTGAAAAAATGCGTGATGGAGATTGGCATAAAAATTTGAGTAATAGTAGTGGAAATCAGCAGTAGGCCATCGGCCTTTCGAAGCTGATCCCATTAAAAAGTTTACGATGTTTGAAGCTATACGTCATTATAATAACTATCATAGGTCACAAATCACATTAAAATCAAATTTGCAGTGAATATGGACAAGGAAAAGAACATCCAAAAGAAAGGAACCCAGACATATCAAAAACAGATATAAAGGAGTGGGACAAATATTATCGTATAACTTACACGGAACCAAGAACAAAAATCTTCTTTACCTCGTTGTAACATTTTTTTTTTCTCTATGGTCAGTACGAATATTTCGTTTGGCGTAAGCGAGAAAAAGACTTTAAATTCATCAAAAAGGGTTAATACTCTGAAGAAGTTGAAGATTGATATTTGACGGTGCGCCTAAGGACAATGGAAAATCAGACCGCTTTATTTTGTAAGAGCATAAACAAACAACTATGAATGTGGTCACTCATTTGGAACAAGTCGATTTTGCTCAAAATGGCATTCAGCTGTTTCGAGTTCTTGTGGTATTATCCATTACTTTTTCAATTTAAAAAAAAAAGTGGAAAAGAAAAAGAAATGCTTTTTCAAAGAGTCCATGAGAGAAAAAAAAAAAGTCATTATGAATTGAATTTGACAGATCTGTATAAAAACAAAGTTTTGACCAGTAATAACTTCAGAATTATTTTTGTATGGGAAC